>PVJD01000460.1:0-436324 GCA_004026545.1 Mormoops blainvillei | reverse complement strand
TTTGTTGGGAATTTGCCTCATATTTCTCCTATGGTCGCTGAACCCACACTTGGGTCTGCACCCTTCAATATATAGACTAGAGTATACCCATCGTATGCCTTTAAGTCTTTCAAGGGGCATACACGACGCAAGGACAATTATCCTGTTCTGTGTATACCAGATGAGGTGTCAATTCAGCATTCTGCAATAAGCTACAATATGATAGAGATGGAATGGGCAATTTCCCTAAGTAGTAAGTCTCCCTTTACTGAAAACGCTCATGCACATTTATGTCTTATTTGCTCAGTGCTGAATTCCCATGTCTTGAACAGTGCTTGGTGCAGAGCAAGTAGCCAATAAATTTTTCATGTATGAATGAATAAAGCACAAAACAAAAACACAAAACAGACGATGTTTCAATTAGCTTTTGCTGTATAACGAGTTGTCCCAAAGGTAGTAATTTAAAACAACAGTGATTCATTATATTTCAAGATTCTCTGGAGTGGCTGGACACTCTGAGATAGTTTCACATTCCTGGGACATCATCTCTATGGCTAAGGCAGCTAGGTCTTTCTCCATGTGTCTACCATCTCGGGCCTTAGCACTCCAAGAACATGAGGGTGGAAGCTCTAATGTCTCTGCTGTTTAGGGTTGAAACTCATTTCCAGGGCATTCTCTTGGTCAAGAAATGTCACAAGCCCAGCTTAGAAGAGGTGGGGAAATTGATTCAGCCTTTTGATGGGAGCTGTTGCAAAGAGCTTGTAGCCATTTTTAATCCACCACAGATGACGAAGTTTAAAAAAAACCTCTGTTTATATATATATATATATATATATATATATTTTTTTTTTTTTAAACATCAATGTGAGAGGAAAACATTGGTCGGTTGCCTGTCATTGACCAGAGGCTGAACCTGCAACCCGGGCATGTGCCCTGACCAGGAATCAAAACAACAACCTTTTGCTTTGTGGAAAGATGCCCAACAAACTGAGCCACCACATCAGTCAGGGCTGTACGGAATTCTTATAATGGGAGGGAGATTGGTCAAGCTGACCTCCCAGGGTCCTTCCAACTCTGAAATTCTATGATTCTACCAGGCTGAATGGATCACTTATAGGGTTCTAAAAGAGAACAGTCATCACCCATGGTATCTGGAAACTAATCTTCTACATCTGGTAAGAAAATTGCCAAGATAATTCATTGAATAATTATTTTCTAACTATTATTATGATTTAGAATTTATAGTCTTCCTTTTACCATTTCAAATATCTACCAGAATTTTCTTATTAGTGAGAGGGACATTTACATCTAGTCACACAAATTTGTAACTTACTCTACTTTTAATTCTGGCATAATAGCAACATTTACACAATGGAATGCTATGCAGCAGAAAGAAAGAGGGAGCTCCTACCCTTCATGACAGCATGGATGGAAATGGAGTGCATTATGCTAAGTGAAATAAGCCAGGCAGTGACAGACAGATACCATATGATCTCACCTCTAAGTGGAACCCAACCAACAAAACAAACAAGGAAGCAAAATATAACCAGAGACATTGAAATAAAGAACAAACTGACAGTAACCAGAGGGGCTGGGGGAGGGGGGATAATGGGGGAAAATAGGGGAAGGGCCATCAAGGAACATGCATAAAGGACCCACGGACAAAGCCAAAGGGGGGAGGTTCCAGGGTGGGAGGTGGGGGTGAGTAGGGCAGGAGGGGGAGTGGTGGTGGGGAAAATGGAGAGAATTGTACTTGAACAACAATTAAAAGAAAACAAAATATTTTCCTTTCCTTATGTTTTGTTGGTCAGTCTATGAACATTGGGTAAACTCTTTATTCTTTTTTTCTTTTTACACTTTGTCTCTCTTTTTAAAAAAGATTTTATTTATTTATTTTTAGAGAGAGGGTAAGGAAGGGAGAAAGAGGAGGAGAGAAACATCGGTTTATGAGAGAAACATCGATAGTTTACCTCTTGTATGTTCCTGGCCCAGGACCGGAAACCCAGGCTTGTACCCTGACTGAGAATTGAACTGACAACCTTTTGCTTTGCAGGATAACACCCTTACCAGTCAGGGACTCTTGACTCTTATTCATCCATCAAACACTTAATTTTTTAGATATCACTGAGATCAATAATATAAAATTCTTATATTTTTTTCTGCATTAGAGGAGTGTGCTTATATTACTGTCTCAATATTTATTGCTATTTACCATTAAAGTTGTAAATCAGCCATTCTTCTGTAATTTTTCTTTTATGACACTTTTAATAAAGATATTTCCTTGTGACTATTTTAGTAATAGCCCATACACAAATATATGAATGCAGAAATATCATATAAGCAACTTGCAAATAACATGAAAACCCTGTGTTCTATTAAGAAACTTCAGAACAATCACAGTGAGAAAAAATAGTCTGGGGAAGACTGAACTGCTGGTACCTAAATTGTGGCAGTAGGAAAAGTTCATACCTTAAAAAAAGTTCATACCATAAAATTTTACTAGTATATTTTTGTTTGTGTATGCACTTTACACTTGAAAGTCATGTATGTGTTTGATAATTTTTGACAAATATTTGGCAAATACTTGAAACAGTTTAGTTATCATTGTCATAATGTTTTGTTTAAATTTTTTAGTTTGACATTAAATCTCCTGCCCCTGAATTCTACACTAATACTTTTCTCTTCCTATGTTCTTCTCAACCCCTTAAACAAATCACAAACAAAAACTGACAGCAACTTATGACCATTTTGTATACGTAAAGTAAGTTCATCTTTGTGGGGTTGATATGCCAGGTGTTGAAAGTATTGTTGATAATTAACCTGATCACATTACATTGCCAGGAAATCTTATTATACTTTCCTTCTAAAAAAAATTAATAAACTTGATTTCTTAGAGTAGTTTTGCATTTACAGAAAAACAGAACAGTTTTCATCCACTCCTATGTCAACTCCCTATGCAGAGTTCCCCCTATTACTAATATCTTCCACTGGTATAATACATGGTTACAACCTGTGAACCAAATTGATGTAGTATTTGCTCAAGTCCACAGTTTACATTAGGGTTCATTCCTTGTGTTGTACAGTTCTATGAGCTTTGCCAAATGCATAATATCATGTATCCTTTATCACCGTATCACACAGAATAGTTTCACTGCCCTAAAAATCTCCTGTGTTCACCTCTTCATCCCTCCTCCCTGCCCCAACTCCTACCTTTCCTTTTTAATATGCTAATTAAGTGTAGGGTACTATTAATTAGTTGGAGCTAAGAATTTGCTTAAATAACCAGTGATTCCCCATAGCAATCAAAGTTTCTTAATCATTAA
Organism: Mormoops blainvillei; assembly: GCA_004026545.1. Lineage (NCBI taxonomy): Eukaryota > Metazoa > Chordata > Mammalia > Chiroptera > Mormoopidae > Mormoops > Mormoops blainvillei. The sequence goes on along the minus strand of PVJD01000460.1, from coordinate 433,022 downwards.
TTTAGACTAGCACTGCCCCACAGAAATACTGGGTCTGGCAGAAGTAATGCCTGCTTGAGTGTGGTCGGTAGGGTAATAATATGGGTGTAATAATTTATAGTTTTAATTTGAACATTTCACCTAAAATGTCATATGGTGTGCTTGAGTATGATACTGTTATGTTACAGAATTACTTGGTTGTAATTTTGTAATAAAAGATTTTATCATAAAAAGGGGTGTTATTTGTGCCAGACTCTGCATAATGTGATCATATATATATATATTTAAAATTTTCTAGATGCTGCATTGCAAAATAAAAAGAAAAAAGTGAAATTAGTTTAATAATATACTTATCCCAATGTATCCAAAATATTCCAATATGTAACCAATATAAAAATCGAGATAGGTTAATTTTTTTGGTACTGACTCTAAATCTATTGGGCATTTTACACTTACAGCACACCTCATTTCAGACTAGTCACATTTCAAGTGCTCAATAGCCACAAGTAGGCAGTGACTAAAGTATTGGACAGGAGAGACCGAGACTGTGAGCAACCTGTATGTCCATACTTGTATGTCCTGCAACCACTATCTTTAAACTCTCCAGTTTCAGGAAAAGTGGAGTAGGAATCATGCTCATTCTGGTATATCAAAGAAATACTGGGCTTGCCTGACTCCCAGAAAGCCTGAATCATCTGAAAGTTGAATCATGAGCCTAAGGTGACTGAAATGTAATATGAATCAAATTTGCCTTTCAAGGCATCGCTCTGTTTCCATTTTCTCTCCCCCCTCCACTTCTCTTTGGGTGACTCATCCTCCCACCTTGTGAGAGTCCAGCATCCCACAGATGTCAAAATTCTCCTGGAAGATGGGCAGCGGACTTTCAAGTGCTCCGCCCAGGTCCCCAGATGGTCCAGCCCAGTTCTGTTTTGCCTACCTCATGCAGGGTGTGCAATTTGGACTGGGAGTGACCTTAACCCTGCCAAAAAAATTACTTTTTTCTTTTGAGGTGGTGATGGTAGTAGTGATAAGGTGGCCTGGGAATTTAAGTTTGAAAAAACTGTAATCTTTTATTTCAAAATCTTTAAAAATGTTGTGTATATTTCAATCCTTAGGACCTACTTTACAGTCCTGTTAGTACCATTGTCCACTCTGGGGTTTTTCCTTTCCTGGGAGGAAAGTTTCCACTCCTAGTCCCCAGGATAACACCGCCCTTCCGGTGCCGCGCCAGGAACCCCTCCTGCCCCTGAGGGCAGGCAGTTGGCTCCCTCTCGCAGTACTCTTCTTATAGACAGCCGCACCTCCAGCTGTGAGCAAGGCCCAGACCCCAGCCCTTATCCTCAACTACCCAGCGTGGAGGGTGGGATTGCCATTTCAAAACCCCGCCCACCGAGCCCAACCCAGCCGGTAAGAGAGAGGAAGAGCAAAGAGCCCCACCCACTTTTCTATCTTTTCCTTTCCGTTGGGCCAGTTGGTTGTCCTTCGTTTCTGTTCCGTAGCCCATTGGCTACCTCCGTCCCGCGCCAGCCCCAGCCTGCCGGGGGCGGGGTGGCGGTGGGGTGAACACGCCAAACTGGGCGGAGAGTCTGCTGGCCTCTCTTCTTCGCTCGTTTGGGCGGCGGCGGCGGCAACTGGGGACGGGGCGGGTGGCGCATCACGGGTGCGGAGGCAGGAGCAGCAGTCTCATTGTTCCAGGCGCCGTCGCTTCTGCAGGTCCTTCGGCTCGTTCGGCCCTCCCCTTTCAGTCCTCCCCAACCCCCACAACTGCCCGTGGCTCTGAGGAAAAGCGTCTCCGGCGGCGGCGGCAGCTGCAGCATCATCTCCGACCTGCCAGCCATGGAAGACATGGACCAGTCGTCTCTGGTCTCCTCGTCCTCGGACAACCCGCCCCGGCCTCAGCCCACGTTCAAGTACCAGTTCGTGAGGGAGCCTGAGGACGAGGAGGAAGAAGAAGAGGAGGAGGAAGAAGACGAAGACGAGGACCTGGAGGAGCTGGAAGTCCTGGAGAGGAAGCCCGCCCCTGGGCTGTCGGCGGCCCCAGTGCCCACCGCCCCCACCGCGCCCCTGCTGGACTTCGGCAATGACTTCGTGCCCCCGGCGCCCCGGGGTCCCCTGCCGGCCGCGCCCCCAGCCGCCCCGGAGAGGCAGCCGTCCTGGGACACGAGCCCCGCGTCGTCCGTGCCATCCATATCCTCTGCCGCAGCCTTGCCCTCCAAGCTCCCCGAGGATGACGAGCCTCCGGCCCGGCCTCCCCCACCTCCCCCAGCCAGCGTGAGCCCCCAAGCCGAGCCCGCGTGGACCCCTCCTGCCCCGGCCCCCGCCGCGCCCCCCTCCACCCCGGCCGCGCCCAAGCGCAGGGGCTCCTCAGGCTCAGTGGGTGAGTGCCTGTCCCTCCCGCCTTCCGCCCCTCCCTCTTTTGTGTGCAGCCCCAGCTGCTTCGGCGGAGCCCCTCTTTCTGCCCGGAGGAGGCTTTGTCTGCGGACCTTGGGGCGAAGGCGCCCTCCCCCACCCTGGTGGGAACCACGGGGAGCTGGGTGGGGCGGCGGTGGAATCCCGGGCTTGTTTTTTTGTCTGTCGGGGTATCGGGAAACACGTGCACCCCGTCCCGCTCCCAGGTTCTTCCCTCTGGTCCCCATTCCACTGCATCCCGGAAGTTAGGCACCCACCCACCCCTCGTAGGAACTGGGTGTGTATCGAGGAACTCGGGTTGTGGATTCATTGGGCTGGCTTGGCTCTGGGGTGAGGATGTACAGGCCTTGGCGCCTTAATCTTTTGTCTACCCGTCTGGGTTGCTCCTAGAGAAAAGGTGCAGTTTCGCTGCTAGTCCGCTTGCCCACCCTTAACCCCGGTCCCCATCCTCACCCCCTCCCTGGCCTGGGTGGCCCCCAAGCATTTCACCTCTCTTCCTTTCTTGTGCTGGTGTGGAGCGGGCCCATTGGAAAATGTCCACATTGACCCAACTGCAGTGAAGGGAGAGCGCCTCCAGTGGTGCGGCGCGTGGAGAATTGGGAAGGAGTTCTGGCGACGTTCTGCCACCGCCCAGTTTATCCGCACCAGCTAAATGGAGCCGCGGAAATGGGATCTGGGCATTGTGTTCCGAGGGGGCGCCGTTTTGCCAGGGTCTCAGCTGCAGAGTAAGGAATTGCTGTTAGTGTGGAAGGTTTAGCCTATTAATGCATCATAATTGAGGCAAAATGATTGATATTCTTAAAGAAGGGAAACCTGTGGATTCCTTTCTGGGAACAGGCCAACTAAACTTGTGGCAGATTTACCAAGAGACTTAATGAAGTATTTTGACAGGTTTTCATGTATTGATCAAACTATTTCTTGAGAGTTAAGTTGTAGATCGACAGAGACAAATCTGCATAGTCTGTAAATAGTTTTCAAATCTTTTCATTCACAAGTACCTGATGGTACATGATTGATTGACTTATTTTTAAGAACATCTTCGGAAATTATTTTAGAAGATAAATTCAGAATTCAATTTATTAGGCAAATTATTAATTTATTAACAATTAGCTTCTTTCTTTTGGGACAGAAAATGTTCCACTAACAGTAGGAACTTTCTTTATGTATAAAAGTTCAAGAATCAGGTAGTTCTTCTCAGTCTTGTAGAATTTTAGAAATGGCTCGTTTTCTACAAAATCAGTCTGAGATCACAATTTTTTTCTTCCATTCACTCCTGCTTGACAGTGGGAAAATAATCCAATTGTGATGTTTCATTTTAATATTGACACCCCCCAAAGCATGACTCAAAACACTATTCACTACACTAACTATATTACAGGATGAGGAATAATATCTCAACCTTCCCTTTTCTCTGAATCAAAAACACACTTGAGAGAAACTAAGTTGAGATAGGAAAATATAAGGTAAGAAGAAATTTGTAGGAGGGAAATTTAATGGTTAACAAAAGCATACTAATTTGTTGTCTTCTATTCCTGCATGGGAACAAAGAGAACAGTTCCTTCTTTGAACATTAGGGGTTCAAGAGATGACAGCATTCTCTTGGAATTTTGACTTTTGGAATGGCAGTGTGGAAGACAGAGAGGAGAAAATACTGTCTTCACAGGGATTCTGTGTAGTTCTCTATTTCTGTATTGATATTTAATTTGATTATGGTCATGGATAGGCAAGCCATTTCAGTGAGTCTAGATTTCTTTTAATCATTCATTCAACTGATTATTGTTTGTCTACCAAGAGATAGGCACTGTTGGGTTATGAGGGTATAGCAATAAGCAAGATACATGTGCTCCTCATGAGGGTAGTTTAAGTATTGGGTCGGCCAAAAGTCCATATGGTTTTTTCCGTAAAAGACACATTTTTCATTTTCACCAGTAACTTTATTGATTAGGTATTTTGAGTGTGTTGGCTATCTCGCATGTGGTACAGTGTTGATTGTTCTCAATGCCTTGATTTGATCACTGTCAATTTCAACTGGCCTATCTGACTGGAGCATTTCGCAAACCACTTTTGACTTGTTTGATCAGCCACAGCCCCTTCTCCATACACTGCACAAATCTTTTTTTGCGTTTCGGTTGTGTTTTTACTTTTCTTGAAATAATAAAGCATAACATGGTGAAAATGGTGCTTATTTTCTTCTATCTTCGGTATTAAAATGGCTACACAGAAATTCACCAGTTTTGCTAAGCTTTTTTTTTTAAATGCACTCTGATATGACAGCTGTCACAATACAATCTAACAATTGTTTTCAATGAAGTTAAAGACAACTGAGCGCTACTTAGAACCATCTTACAGAAAAACAGCAACAACAACAAGCTTTCTTTGGCCAGTGCAATACTTAGTGGTGTTATGAGGAAAATAAACAGGATGATGGCATGGAAAATGATTGGGAAAAATGGGGTCCTTTTTAAGGCCTTTCTGAGGAGGTAAGGTTTGAGCTGCAGTCAAAAATTTCCAAGCGACTCTTAGGAGTCAAAAGCTCTGAGGCAGTAATGAGCTTTGTTGTTTGAGAATCTAGTTAGAAACGCTAATGAGAAAAACTAGGAAGGAGAGAGGTGGCTTCACTTAGATCTCTAATAGCCCATGGTGGAAAGATTGGCTTTTTAAAAAAGATATTGTTTACTTTAGAAGTATGCTCCTTAAATTATTGTGATTTTGAAGCAAAAATAAAGTTTTGAAGATTTAGAAGAACTGAGAGGACTGATGTGAGAGGGTAAAGACAAGATGAGAAATGTGTGGAGCTTAGTTAGAAAAAGACCAGCCTGACTGGAAGAGGCTTGATCGGTGACACGTGTATTTAACATTGTCGTTTATACTGTTTTTGAGTAAACTCTGATTTCTGTTTCTTGGTAAGTCATAATTTTGCTCTTTGCTGTTGTGCTCAGAGCATCGCCGTTGTAACGTAGTAACTGAAGTGAGACCTGAAGCCTCTCTCTTGGTGACCATTTTTCAGGCGAAAACAATTGACTTCAGTTTGTGAAGGTGGTTGGTTAACCTAGGCTTTGAGGATATACAAGGGAAACTGGATAGGAATTAGGTTGAGAGAAATACAAACATTATCATTAAGAGTTGCACTGAAGTGGCCTCTGGACATGTTCTAAACCAGTGTTAATTAAGATTGACATGTATTGTAGATCTGGATTCTGAAGGGTATTGAATGTCCAATTAAGGAATTATGGTTTTATCATCTGATTTTATTCATGCTCTGCCATCTACAGTTGCTCTTGCTTTTGACAATTTATATTAGGAAACTAAAAGTGTTTTTATTGTTCTTGTTTCCAAAATAATAGTTATTATATTATTTTTCAAACCTCTCCTGATTTACTGCTTTAGGCATTGGGAAGCCGTTGAAGATTATTGAACTGAGGCATGGATGGCGTCGTGAAAAACTGTTAAAAAGAGGAATTGGTGACCATATTCTAGATAGGTTGGAAAGAAAAACAGGGGAACTATTTAGAAAGCTTTTGCAATAATTCTGAGACAGGTGAGTAGAGTCTGAAGTAGTTCCATTACTAGTTCAGTGAAAGTGGAATGCAAGGGAAGCATGATCTTTGGTTGTGAATTTGTATTTTTATAGTTAGGTTACAAAGAGGCTTTATGAAAGAAGAATTGATAGGACTTTGAGGCCATGAATATAAATGCAAAGAAAAGAATGTTGGTGTTTATTAAATCAATTTCAGAGACTGTTCAAAGTTGTTAACTGCAATGGAAATTTGTGTAGAATTGGATATTGCTAAAAGTATAGGGTTATTATGTCTTGGAGATTAAAAACTCTTAGTCTTTATAAAGCCATTTATTGTATGATCTTTTATATTGATATAGGGGCACATATTAGAAATGTTAAAAGATTTTGAGTGATACTTAGTTTAAATCTTAAGATGCCTGTAAAGAAAGAGATGTCGCGCCGTAGTCCCTATCTCCCTTCCATTTTTATCTAACAAATGATAATGAGGAATAGAACTGATGAATTTAGAGATTCTGAATAATTTCTTTTGTTAAGTTATTTCTTATTTTCTAACTGCGAACAAGTAGTATACTCCTAATGGATAAGATGAATTATTGTGTATATTTCATATTGGTTCCTAGGAAGCAGTGTCAAATTTATATGCTTTTTAGTAACTAGCAAGCTCCCTTCAATCCCTTTTTAAATGATACAATAAATATATGGAATCTCTGATGAATATATAATTATGTGGAAAAGTATTTAGGAAACATATTTTATACTATATCCCTATAAACTTGGAAGCTTTGCTGTATTATATGAAACATTTCTAAAAAGGGTCATGTTATCTATTGTCCAAAAATTAGCTCCATTTTATTCATAGTATACATAAAAACAACTTATTTGAAACCCTCCTGATGCAAGGCCCCAATTTAAAATGACACCTTTTAAAAGCATTTTGCTAGCTCAGGATACAAGTACCAGCCAAATGGATAGCTTTCTTGATTCTTCTTTGGAACCTCCAATTAAGTAGAAGTAAATGTTGCATATACACTATTCTTAGAGTGCATTCTTTGAGACTTTTTGTCCTTGTTTCTAAACATGACCCTAGAAGGTCCCCTGAAGGTGATAGCACCAGGGATGGGAACTGTAAGGGCAGAATCACAGTTCATCAGCAGTGTTTAATGGGTGAACCTGACCTTTGTGAACATAGGCATGCAGGATGGTGAGACCCCACTTTACTGATGTTAAAGTCTTCACAGACTGATGGCCTCATCATTCTCTTAAACTATAAAGGAGAAGTTGATAATGTCGCATTTAAGCTGCTGGGTTTTGGTTTCTTGGCATGGTGATTATTAATTTTGAAGTTGCTTTCCTCATGTGTTCCTATAACATTCTGTTCTTACCTCATCATATATATCATACCTTATGTATGGTAATGGTATGTTTACTCATCTCTAGTCTCTACCAAACTGTATGCTCTTGAGTAAAAGGCTATATTACCTTTTTTTCTTGAGGAAAAGGACTATATGACATTATATCTTCATTGCTGAGCACAGAGATGTGATATAGACACTCAAATATTTGTTGAATGAATTAAAAATTATAGATAAATGTGGATCTTCATATTCTGTTTAGTCCCAGAATTACTACAATATTTTCTCTCAATAAAAATCCTAAGTCTTGCCCTGGCTGGTGTGGCTCAGCGGATTGAGCGTCTGTGAATCCAAAGGTCGCTGGTTCGATTTCCAGTTCAGAGCACATCCTGGGTTGTGGGCCAGGTCCCCAGTTGGGGGCATGTGAGAGGCAACCTATCCTTGTATCTCTTGCATGTTTCTCTCCCTCTCTTTCTCATTTCCTTCACCTCTCTCTAAAAGTAAATAAATAAAATCTTTAAAGATTCCCCAAAGCAACTAAAGACTTCTTTAAAAAAAAAAATCCTAAGCCTTATGAATTAACGCATGTATTTATTTACATATACAAATGAATGTATTTTTTTAATCAGTCTTTTATTGATGATTAGGTTGCTTCTCAGCTTTTTGTGTTATAATTAATGTTGCTGCGAACACCCTTATATAAACTCCTTTGGGAATACATGCCGTTCTCTATTTGTTGTAACATAAATTCATACAAGTAGAATTACTGGTTCAAAGGGTATGTGCATTTAAAATGTTGATAGATGATACCGAATTGTACTACAGAGTTGTTACAACCTGTATTCCCACCAATAATGTGTTAAAGTAGCTTTTCCCTTTTTGCCTTTGCCAATATGGTAGATTGATAAAAAAATGTTTAACTCATATTTCCCAGTATTTTTCTAATTGTCTTAGGTGTCATATTTTTTTAGGTGCCAGCGCATTTTTCTGATCACAGCTTTGACAACCACTACTACTTCCCCTCCCCACTCCTTATTCTTCTTCTTCTATGTTCTTACAGATGTAGGAGCACTTGGTCTATTGTAAGGACATTAGCCGTTGTCATACATATGTCTTATAAAAATTTCTCCCATGTTTTTTCCTGTTATTTTTATGATTTCATTTTGACATTTAATTCTTTCTTCTGTAGTTTATTTTGTTTTAGAGAGTGAAATATTGATATAATTTTATTTTTGAATATGATTTCCCATTTGTTTCAACACTTTAGATATTTTGAAATGCCGTTTTTGTTATATACTTGTATGGGTGAAATATTTTGTTTTGTTTATTTGTTTTAATTGCTATAACTTTTATTTTAATTAATCTTTAAAAATTTTTCAATTACAGTTGACATTCAATATTATATTAGTTTCAGGTGTACAGAATAGTGGTTAAACACTTATATAACTTACGAGGTGATCCCCCTAATAAGTGTCTAGTTCCTATCTGACAACTGTACATAGGCTATAACTTTTACATAAACTACTAGCTGATAGGACTTTTCCACAGTTATACTCCTTGCCCTGTGCATGTATAATTTTCTATCTGATCTTTAAAGTTTATCTAGTCTCCTCTCCCTCTGTTGGAAGTATAGTGAACTACATAACATTTATGGATTAGGGAAGAATTTATATATTTTTAGTAATGATACATATTTTTTCTACCAATGCGTGGTTTTTATTAACATGTACTTTAAAATTTAGCTTATAATTAATGTGAAATGTAGGCTTTAAAACATAAATATTAAGTATTCTAGGCTGCTTAGTAGGAAACACATGAAATACTGGGTTTTCACTCTCTTTTCAATTGATTATAGACTGTTAAAGATAAGTTTCCCTGCTTTTTCCTTTCTGAAATATTTTTGTTGTAGATTGGGAAGTAACATTTTTATAGTACTGTAGTAGAGGCTATAGTTGCTAAATACTGGGTTAAGTTTTTAGCTCTCTGAATCCTTTACTTAGGTGGACCTCTAGTTTTATTTAAAAAACTATTTCTTTAATGGCTTGTTCTTCTCATTTGATGAATTGTTATCATAGCTAAGGAAGGCTTATAAAGTTTTGTTCATACAGATTTGGTAGTTACCTGGTCCCTTGGAAGTTCAATATTAGTTAAGAAAAAGTTAACGAGTCTTTTTTTGTTGTTGTTTGTTTTTTAATATCAGGCTTAGGGCTGTGTATGGGGACAAAAAGATGAGCAGGGATGGTACCTACAAGAGGTGCATGTAGCAGATTAAGGGCAAAACACAAGCCCCTAGATGTAAAGAATTTTCTGCTGTCTTAAAATCAGAGGAGTCTTATGGTTGTACTCTCAGAATAACCATATATTTACTGACCTCTCAACAGCTTTTGTGAAAAGGGAAAAAAACTTACTTGGGTTCCGGGTCTGCCTGTACATTTTTACTCCCTAACTTTACAGACTGACTTGTAAACTTGACTAATTGGAAGGTGCTGTTATTAAATTTATTAAATTTATTTATCTCTTGCGTTCTGACAGCTTTGGGTGAAGCTGATCTAAAACATAAAAAAAAATTTAAGCTACTGGAGTCATTGGGAATATACTTTTAGGAAAAGAAGGGAATATACTTTTTAAAAATTCTGTTCTTTGTTCTAAGGAAGTTATTAAACATACTTAAACCTATCATATAAATCCCTTTTATAAATAGCCTTTAGAACTTCTCAGTCTCAGCTAATCAACATCATTATTAAAATTATAGTTTTATTATTAATTGTATCAAGTTCTGATATTTTAATTTTATATGAAAATTCTTATTTAAAACAATTTGATAAAAGCTTTGTTAGATGCTTTTGCTTGCTTAAGGTGAATTATGAGAATCAGAAGATCAAGTATTTCATTATGTTATATTTTATACATCATCGATACTATACATGGATCTTCTCTAAGGATCAGGTCTGTAAGATACCACTTTCGAACAAGACAGGAAAACTACCACCTACCAACATACTTTCTCATTTACCCGCTGTATTCCAACCAAGCTTTCTGTAGTCCCTCTTACTAAAATTTTGTTAATCAAACGTGTTGCAGGAGCTATAGTTAAGTTTGGCATTGATAGAATCAAACATGTATATCTTAATGGTCAGCTAAAAGAACTGTAAGTAAAACTAAGGTTAAAATTGCTTCAGTATAATAGAATTTTAATATACTTACATTGCCTTATCTATTTTTTGGAGAGATTAAAAAAAATTTTTACTTTTTGTTACAGAAAATTTGAAACATAAAGGAAGGCATAATAGTGAATGAAACCTCATTTAGCTATCACTGAACCCCAACAATCATCAATCCATGGCCAATCTTGCCAGTCCCACAGCTTCATAAATATTTCATTATATACCTTACAAACTGTAAGTACACTTTTCCAAAACATAACCACAATATGTACTCTTGATCAGACACTTCTCCAGCACATTTAACAATAATTAATATCAAATATCCAGCCAATGTTTACGTTTCCTATTACGTAGTAGATGTCATAACTGGTCTTTTTTAAAAAATAGGTTTTATAAAAAAAATCAGAATTCAAATAAGGTCCACACATTACAATGGATAGGTTTGTTTTGTAAGTCTATGGGTTCTCCCTTGCATACTTGTGCACTCTCTGAAATTTGTTGAAGAATGCACACACACTTTTTTCATTTTAATGTTTTGATTTTTTTAGTTATTTTAATGTTTTTATTAAGATATAACTTGCATACAATAAAGTGCAGATCTTCTTTTTAAAGATTTTTTATTTTATTTTTTTAGATAGCGAGGAAGGGAGAAAGAGGGAAAGAAACATCAATGTGTGGTTGCCCCCTACTGGGGACCTGGCTCGCAACCCAGGCATGTACCCTGACTGGGGAATTGAACCGCGACTCTTTCGTTTGCAGGGGGACGCTCAATCCACTGAGCTACACCAGCTGGGACTAAAGCGCAGGTCTTAAGTTTTGGAAATTATGTGTTTTGACAAATTCATCTATTCATTTAATCCACACCCCTATCAAGGTACAGAACATTTTCATCATCCCAGAAAGATCCCCTGGGCCTTTAGCAGTCAATTTAACTCAGTTCTTGTTCTGTCCTTCCCCCAGCCCGGTAATCCCGTAATCCCAAGCAACTACTGTTCAGGTTGTTTTTGCCATAGTTTTGCCTCTTGTAGAGCATCATATGAATGGAATCATATAGCATGTACTCTTGTGTCTGGTTTTTGCATTCAGTATTTTTTCAGATTTATCAGTGATGTTGCAGGTATCAGTAATTTGTTCCTTTTTACTGCTGAGTAGTATTCCAAGATAAGAATATACCACAGTTTAATTATTCATTCATTGTTAATTGGCATTTGGATTATTTATAATTTTTGGCTATTATGAACAATAGAATGCTATGAACATTCTTGTATAGGCCTTTTTTGTGGACATTAGTTTTATTTCTCTTGGGCAAAGAGGGTAGAATTGAGTAAGAGTAGAGTTGCTGGTTCATGGGATAGGTATCTTCATAAAAAATTGCCAAACTATTCTCCAGAGTGGTTCCACATCTACTGGCAATGTGTGAGAGTTAGGGTGGCTTTAGTTCTCACCAACATTTGATATTATCAGTCTTTTTTATTTTAGTGGATATGTAGTTGTTTCTCATTGTGGTTTTAATTCAGATCTCCCTAACGACCAGTGAATTAAAGGGCTTTTACATGTCTGTTGGCTACTTGTATATTTTCTTTTGTGAAGTGTCCAAGTAATCTGCCCTTTCTTACATTGTGTTATGTGTCATTTTCTTACTGACTTGTAGGAGTCTTTTGTCAGATCTATGCATTGTGAATATATTCTCCTAATCTGTAGTTTACTTGTCAATCTTATTGATGGTTTCTTTTGATAAGTATAATTTTCTGCTTTTGAAGCAGTCTTAATTTATCAAGTTTTCCTTTTATGGTTCATGCTTAGTGTGCTAAGACACCTTTGCCTATTCTACTGAATATCTATATTTTCCATATAGATATTCAGTGTTCCAGCAAAGTTTTTTTGGAACTTGTCTTTTCTCTATTGATTTGCTTTGTTGCCTTTGATGAAAGTCATTGACCATATAAGTGTATCTTATTTAAGCACAAAGATGCCCCTCAACTTATGATGGTGGTATATCCCATAAACTTATGGTAAGCTGAAAATATCCTAGGTCAAAAGTGCATGTTGACACTTAAAAACTGGCACTGACTTTCTCTGGCATTATTCCATGTCCGTGTCCAGCATTCAGTGTGGGAGTGGGTGGAAAAGTGGGATAATGAGTAAGAGACGTGGAGAAGGAGAACAAAGATTAGCTCATTTAAAATGCACTTAATACATTTAACCTACCAAACATCATAGCTTAACCCTGCAGGAGTTGTGACTGATCTGAGAGATACAAACAAACTCTTTTCTTAAATATTGGTGTGTATATATATCGGGTGCATAGGTTAAAGGTCATGACTAGCTGCACATTCATATGTGACTAATGTTAAGCCATAATGTTTAAGCTGCCAGTTTGGTTATAACATGAGTTTCATAAGGGCATGTGATTCGATAGTAAATCGTATGTGAGAAATACCACCTTGAGCATAGCAATATTGTTTGCAATGACTGCTACAAACGTTTTTGCAAAACCAGCTATTCTGATTAAATAATGTTAAAGACATTTTTGGGGTTGTATTTTTTATCAATATCCATATTTCTGTTATTTGAAAAGAAAGTTTTTTATTTGTGTTTTTATATTTCTTTAGTAATTTCTAGATTTCAACTGAAAATAAATAAAAAGTCATGCATTTTATTATATAAATATATTAAATGCAAATTTGCAGTGTTTTAAATTTTCGCATTTCAGCACATACTAGTCATGGATGTATCTCTCAGATACACGCATCCTACATTGTAATTTTTTTCGACCACGACCCCTGCAGGGTTAACCTAGCTTAGTTTAAACATGCTGAGAACAGTTATACTTTGCTTACCTACAGCTGGGCAAAATCATCTATCAGTGAATACACTATAGAGCATCAGTTGTTTACCCTCTGACCTGGGAGCTGTGGCTCGCCACTGTGTGCTGCTGCTGCCTAACATCACCAGAGAATTGTACTGCATATCACTAGCCCAGGAAAAGGTCTAAAACAAAGTATGGTTTCTACTGAATGTGTATTGCTTTCCCTAAAGTCAGACCATTGTGAGTTACGGATGTCTGTTTCTATTTTGTTCTGTTGATCTATTTGTCTATCCTTATGCCAGTGCCAGACTGTTTTAACTGCTATAACTTTACAGTAAGTCTTAAAATCAATTAGTGGGAGTACACCAAGTTTTGTATTTTTTTCAAAATTATTTTACTCTTTCTAAGCCCTTTGTATTTCCATATACATTTCAGGACTGACTTGTTCATTTCTATAGACTGCCTGCCGGAAATTTTATTGGAATTGTTATTGAGTCTAGAGGTTAATATGGGGAGAATTGACATCATAGGGTATTGAGATTTTCTATAACAAGTTAACAAATTTGCCTGCCATAGTTTCATGGATGTTGGCAGAAGACAGAGATGCCTAGGGAAGAGATAAGGGACTTAGTACTCACAGCAATGATCATAGCCACAGTATCAGCATTTTCTTGCACAGGTTCCCTGAGCCCCATTTCCCATAGGGCAACATGGAGAGGGCCAAGTGATGCGTGCACTTGCATGAGTGGTATTATAGGAAAGCAACCTTGGGCTTAGAGAAATGGAATATTACACTACCTAATAAGCATGCTTGCCTTATTATTGCTCAAGAGGAAGACACTGTCTCTGTCTCCAAGGCTGTTTGCTGTATAAAAATTGTTGAAAAGGTAAGAACAAAGGCAGTCAGCACCCTATCCCTCTGTTTGCAAGATGTGCAAAATCACAAGAAACTCTTAAGAGAACTTTTATTTCCTGACAACAAAAAAGTCTCCTAATCCATACACATCTCTCTTTCCCTCTCTCTCTCTCTCCCCCTCTCTCCCTCTCTCCCTCTCTCCCTCTCTCTCTCTCTCTCTCTCTCTCTCTCTCTCTATATATATATATATATATTTATATATAAATAAACGCTTAGGTCTTTAGTTTCTCTCAGCAGTGTTTTGTAGTTTTCATTGTAGAGCTTTTGTATTTCTGTTGTATTTTATGTTTTTTGTTGCTATTATAGATGATAATAGTTAAAATATTTTAGTTTTCATTTGTTAGTTGCTGGTAAATGCAAATACAGTGATTTTTGTACACTGTTCTTGTAACTATCCTACATCCTTCCTAAATTCTCTTAGTGGTTCTAATTAGGATTTTTTAACCATAGAATTTTCTAAGTACACAGTGCTGTTGTTTCAAAGTTAAAATTGTTTTACTTTTTCCCTTCTGATCTTTGTTATAAATGTGGTAAGAAGGCAAGTACAGTAAATATGTAAAAAATTCTTTGTTTTATTCTGTATTGTGGAGAAATGTGATTAGTCTTTCATTATTGTTTTTTTTTTTTAATGATGTCCTGACCCTTAGGTTGAGAAAATTTCCTACTGCTCTCAGTTTGTTGAGAATTTTTGTGAAATAGGTATTGAATTTTAACAGATGCCTTTGGTATCTTTTGAGACAATTATATGGCTATTCTTTTCTGGGCTGTTACTACGGTAAATTTCATTGTTTGATTTTGAATGTCGAACCAATCTTCTATTCCTGGAATTGAACCCTTTTGGTAATGAACATACTTTTTATGAATTGCTAGATTCAATTTGCTAATATATTGTAAAAGTTTTTTTGTGTGTCTAAAAGATTTTATTTATTTTTTTGACAGAGGGTAAGGGAGGGAGAAAGAGACAGCGAGAAGCATCAATGTGTGGTTGCCTCTCGCATGCCCCCTACTGGGGACCTAGCCCAAAGCCCAGGCATGTCCCCTGATTGGGAATTGAACTGGCGGCCCTTTGGTTTGCAGGCCAGCCACTCAATCCAGGGAGCCACGCCTGCAAAAGTTTTTTACATGCATGCGTAAGGGGTATTCTTCTGTAAATTTATTTTCTTGTAATATCCTTGTCTGGTTTTGGTATTAATATATGTTTGTAAAACGTTTTAGGAAGTGTTTGCTCTTCCTCTATTTTTTGTAAGTTTGTGTAAGCATCCTTAGATTTTATAGAATTTACTAGTGAAGCCATCTGGGCTTGGAGTTTTCTTCACGGAGATAGGTTTTGGTTTTTTTTAAAGTATATTTTATTGATTATGCTATTACAGTTGTCCCATTTTTTTCTCCCCTTTATTCTTTTCCTCCCTGCATCCCCCTTCCCACCAGCATCCCCTTAACCCTTAGTTCATGTCCATGGGTCATACATATAAGTTCTTTGGCTTCTCCATTTCCTATACTATTCTTACCTCCCCCTGTCTGTTTTGTACCTACCAATTATGCTTTTTATTCCCTGTATCTTTTCTCCCATTCTACCCCCAACCTCTCCCTGCTTATAACCCTCTCATGGGGATGGTTTTAAATTACAAGTATAGTTTTTTAAAGTAATACAGGACTATTCAGATTTTCTATTTCTTCTCTGCCAGTTTTGAAAATCTATGCCTTTCAAGGAATTTGTCTGTTTCAACTTGATGAGTAGACATGAAGGAATTTGTACCCCCCCCAAGGTGTCTAATTTATTGGCATAAACTTATTCATAATATTCTCTTATATTTTTAAGGTCTATAGTGATAGTCCCTCTTTTATTTCCATTACTTGTTTTCATCTCTTTTTTCTTGATAGCTTTATGGATTATCAGTTCTGTTGATCTCTTCATTTTTGGTTTCATTTATTTTTCTCTGTTATTTGCTTGTTTTCTATAACATTGGTGGGTTTAACTTGCTTTTTTTCAAGTTCCATAAGATATAAGCTCTTTGAATTTAATCCTTCTAAAAGCATTTAGAGCTATAAATGTCTCTCTTAGCTTGTTTTAGGTATATATCACAAAGTTCTCTTATCGTTTAATTTAAAATATGCTTTAATTTCCCCTGTGATATATTCTGTGGTCCATGGGTTATTTAAAATTGTATAGTTTAATTTCCAAACATTTGGGGGTTTTCTAAGTATTTTTGTTTTATTGACTTCCATTTAATTCATGTGATCAAATAGCATATACTGATGTCAGTCTTTTTAAGTTTATTGAGATTTGTTTTATAGACCAGGAAATGGTTTATCATGGTGAATGTTTTATGTGTACTTGAGAAGAATGTGTGTTCTGTTGTTGTTTGTAGTGCTCTATAAGTCAGTTCATTGATAGTGTTATCTAAATCCTCTATATCCTTATTGATTACATGCATAGGTGTATAGTCTATCAATTGAGAGTTGAATGTTAAGACTTTAAAATAAAAAGTTATCGATTTGTCTCCTTTAGTTGTTACTTCATGTGTTTCCTGTATGCCTTTCCCATACACCTTTAGTGTTGTTATGTATGTATTTAGTATCATTTCTCATTTACTCTTTTATCGTTACCAAATGCTTCCCTTTTTCTCTGATAATCTCAAGATGTACTCCTTGTCTTTGAATCACTTTGCTCGACATTAATATAGCCACCCCAGATTTTGTGGGATAAGTGTTTGAATGATGTATCCTTTTAGAGTCTTTTACTTTTAATTTACCTGTGTTCTTACAATTGAAGTGTGTGTCTTATATGGTAGGATTTTTATTTAGTCTGAAAACCTCTGCCTTTTAATTGGGGCCATTTACATTCATTGTAATTATTAGTATGGTTCATTTAAGTCTTTGTTTTTGTCCCATCTGGTGTTGTTTTATGCTTCCATGTATTTCTTCCATCCTTTGTGCTTTTATTGTTATACACTTTCCTTCTATATAAATATTATTTTATATTGTAATTATTTGAACTTCAAAAATTACTCTTTAAACAAATTAAGAAATGAGAATATTTTGTATCTACTTACATATTTATCATTCTGTCATTCATTCCTTCACGAAGACACTGATTTTTATCTGATGTCATTTTCCTTCAGTCTGAAGAGCTTTATTTAAAGTTTCTTGTCATACAGGTCTCTTGGTGGTAATTTCTTTTAAGTTTTGTTTTATAGTTTGTTTATCTGTTAATACAATTATTGTCTATTTTTCAACAGTATTTTTGGTGAATACAGTCAATCTTGCTATTTACAAAACTTGTTTTTTAAAGTCACAAAAAACAAATATTAACTGAATTAACAAATATTAGCTGAATTAACAAATATTGACTGAATCATTGCTCCTAGGGGAAATACAGGGTTAGGTTCCTGGGAACCTCTAGTCATAGCATTTTTGTTAACCAGTCTATATATAACTTTGTTTTACATGTGTTTCTATTTAAAGACATATTATTTATTATATATTGCTGATTCATTAGCATTGAACTTATGGCCAACAGCACTATAACTCATGCTTGAGTGAAGTCTAACACATATACTTTCTTGGAAGGTATGTCACAACCTTTTTTGGTTAAGAACACTGGACAGCCCAGGCCGGTGTGGCTCAGTGGGTTGAGTGTTAATCTGAGAACCAAAGGGCCACAGGTTGGATTTCCAGTCATGGCACATGCCTGGCTTGTGGGCCAGGTCCCCAGTAGGGGGCGCCCAAGAGGCAACCACACATTGATGTTTCCGCTCCTTCTCTTTCTCCCTCCCTTCTCCTCTCAAATAAATAAATAAATAAATAAATAAATAAATAAATAAATAAATAAATAAATAAATAAATAAAATTTTTTTTTAAACCACTAGACAACTTCAGCACTATGCTTAGGAGCCAATTTAAACACCCAGATCACTAACAAAAGCCAAAAATGTGAAAAAATGTGGCACTAAATAAACCGAGAAAAGAACCTTTGTTTATAAACCAACCTTAACTTGGAAATATGTGTTGGGTGCCTGGAGTATTTTACTGCACTCTGTGCATGTGTGCTGCTGTATTGATTTTGGGGTTACCAGTTTAGCCAACAAACAAATTTGCTAGTAGGGAGTAATAATAATTGAGTATATATAGTTTTAGGTTGTCAATTTTTTTCATCATTTTAAAGATGTTCATTATCTTTTGGGTTACCGTATTTTGCCGTGTATAATGTGCATCTTTTGCCCAAATTTTTGAGGGAGAAATAAGGATGCGCATTATATATGGCGATAATGGTTACATACCACGGGTATAATACAATCCCTTTTATAATGTGCACAAAAATGTGAGTGTGCATTATACACAACAAAATATGGTACATTATTTCCAGTGAGTAGTCAGGTCATTCTTATTGCTGTCCTCTTGCCTTTTTCCTATTTTAATGATTTTTCTTTATCTTTAGTTTTCAACATTTGACCTCTACAATGTATTTCTTTGTGGTTTCTATTTATTCTCCTTCTTGGAACTGTAAGTTGGTATTTTCCATTACAGTTGGCAAATGTTAGTCCATTATATCTTTATTCCTTTTTTTTTTTTTTTTTTTGGTCTGCCACTATTGTCTTTTGAGGGACTCCAATTACATATACTTTAAATGCTTCATTATCTCAGGTCACTGAGTCTCTGTTCATTCTTTTCCCCTAGCCTTTTTTTTTTTTTTTTTTACCCCTACTGTGATTCAGTTTGGGCAGTTGATTTCTGTTGCTTTCTTTAAGCTTATTCACCCTTTTGAACTGTCCAATCTGCTCTTAAACAAATCTAGTGAATTTTTCTTATACTTAATGTGATTTTCAGCTATAGAATCTCATTTGGTTCTTTTTTTGTAGTCTGTACTTCTCTACCAAGAATCTCTGTTTATTCATTATGTCCGTCTTTTACTGTACATCTTTAGGAATATTTCAATAGCTATTTAAATTTCCATTTTAATGTTTGCTAATCCAAAATCTACATTATATCTGTGTTTGTTTATATTGACTTTTTTTTTCTTATTTATGCTGATATTTTCTTATTTTCATGTGCAGTAATTTTTTTTATTTTATACTGGTTATCATGGGTATGGTGTTAGTTTTGTTTTGTCAGGCAGTTAGGTTTCTGGCAACTCATCTTGATCTTTTCAAGTCTTGATTTTAATATTAGGGTGGGTTGAGAAGTAGGAGTCTGCTGACCTTTTCTATAAGGGTTGAATAGTAAATATTTTAGGCTTGAGGTTATGCAGTTTCTGTCTTACCTACTCATCTTTGCCCATATAAAGCAAAAGTGGCTATAGACAGTATATAAGTGAATGAACAGGACTATCTTCCAATACAGCTTTGGCCCATGAGCTATATTTTGTTGATTTCTTGGTCTAGAGTATTCCTTACTTTAGGGTTAGAGTAGTCCCACTCTTAAGGTGTTCCTTTTCTGGGGTTTAACTTTTATATTGGGGTGTTCAGTAAGATTCCCCACCTTGCTGATCAAAATTAGTTCAGGCCTTCCAGCACAGTCTGACCCCCCAGAATATCCATTCAGCTCACAACTCTGTTATAGATTTCTCTGCTATGCTTTGCCGAGTCTTGTGCTGTGTATTTAAAGGGAAGAGCCGAATATTTAAAGGGAACTCCTATTTAGATTTCTGGAGCTCCTTTTCTCTTCAGCTGTTCTTTGCCTATTATCCTGCCCCACAAATTCCAGATAACTCAGCAGCCTCCTCAGTTTAGCAAGAGCACAGTATTCTTGAGTTCTATTCTTAGGTTCTTCTTCCTTATACTGTAGGCAAGAAAGTACCTTCAGGCAGAAAGCCAGGGCGCTCATCTGTTGTGCTTCCCTCTTCTCAGGAATTAACACTCCTTCCTGTACTGCCTGTTGTCCAACATCTCAAAGACAGTTGCTTCATGTATTTTGCTTAGTTTCATAGTTGTTTATGTTGGAAGGATTGATCTGATATAACTACTCTCATAGCTAGAAGCAGAAGTTCTTCTCTTATGGTTTTAAAATGCAGCTTGTTTTTCTTGTTTTATAAATAAGGTATGGTTTTACTGACCAATTACACATTTGGTTGATAAAAAGGCTTTTTTGAAATGAATATGTCAAGGAAAATATTCCCCTATAAGAGGGCGTGAACAGCCCTTGCTAGGTGGCTCAGTTAGTTGGAGTGTCAACCCGTACAAAAGGTTGCGGGTTCTATCCAGGTAGGGCACATTAACTAGGTTTTGGGTTTGATCCCCAGTTGGGGTGCATATGGGAGGCAACTGATCAATGTTTCTCACATTGATGTTTTTCTCTCTCTCTCAGATTTAAGAGTGTGTGGATGTTGGTAAGCTTGTGATAGTGTGTGTGTGTGTATTTTAATTGTCTGTAATAAATTAAAAACTGCTATACCACTTTTACTTTTTAAAAAATGATTTACTGAACAAAAAGAGAAATCTCTTTAGTGAACTTTAATTTTGAAACTGATCCTTAAAAGGATTCGTGGACATAAGACAACAGTGTGTTGATTGTGGGGGTTAGGGAGTATAAAGGGACTAAATGGTAATGGAAAAAAAATACAATAAAAAATAAATATATAAGAGAAAACAAAACAAGGAAAAAGAAAAGAAACTGATGCTTGTGTGATGGAAGTAAATAGCATTTAAAGCATGTAGCCCTGCTGCAGTTAATCTACATTGACATTCTAGGTTCAGGCTTAGGTAAAGAAAAGAATTTAGCATTAGGGCCCACATGAGGAATAGATCATTCAGAAAAAGTTGTTTTGTGAATGGTACTCATATTTCATACTGACATTATAAGTAGTTTAGTGATCCTGTTCATTTTACTGAGGGTGATAAGGAAATAAACATGTATCTGATTATAGTGAAAAAGTTAAATTGTAATTTCCTAACTTTGTCATGAACTACCTTTATGACAAGGTACTGAATAAGGTACTTAATTCTCTGAGTTTAAGTAACTGGAAATGTGGTAGAAGATTAACAAGAATAACATAAGGATGAGCATCTTTTAGAAAGAAAGTAAGACTGAATGTAGTGAATTTTAGAGTTACTGGATTTCAACATTCAGATATGGAGGAAGGGGAAGCAGGGATTTGGTTTGGTTAGGAAGAATCATGTTCATTAGCATAGATGACATGTGAGGAGATGTTGAGGTAAGTTTAGATGGTGAAGTTGGGGTCATATTGTATAGGGCCTTATTTATCTGACTGAGGGTTTTAGAATTAATGCAGTGGATAACCGGAAGCCTTTGTATGTTTCTGAGCAAGGGAATGTATAGAATTGTCCTTTTAGAAATATAAATTTGATGGCAGTGGAGTGGAGAGACTTAACAGTAAAGTTCTGGCTTTCCTTTTGCCTATTAGTGAAAACCTTTTTTTTTTTAAACATGCCACTGTGTTTTTACTTAATATAGGTATAATTAAGACCTTAATATTTATTATCTTTTTCTGGCTGTCCATAATAGCACAACTGAGGTTGATGATCAAAGTTTTAATTTTATTCAGTGATTAGAATTTGGCATTATGAGTAGATCATAAAAAGAGGGAGTTATAGAAAGAGGGAGAATGTTATGTTTTTTTACTTATTATAGTATCCTGATTATAAGATACTTTTATTCACCTGTGAAAATCAGCATCTTTTACAGAAAAAGGAAGACTAATCTAAAATCAGTAATTTTTTTCAAAAAATGTTTTAGCCTTAGAATTTGATAGCTACGATATATAAGTATTGTTGATCAAAATTTTCTTTGCACATTCTTAATTTTGTCACTTTTAATTTCTAAATTTATACAATCTAAGAAAGGAAGTATCACAGCAGTTGAAGAAAAGAGCACAGACTTGTAAACTCTCTGGATTCAAATCTCAGATCTATCACTTTCAATTTTGTGACTCAGGGCAAGTTACTTAGCCTTTTTATGCCTCCCTTTCCTCGTCTGTGAAAAGAGAGTAGCAGTAGTACCTACTTGATAGGATGATTTCGAGTATCAAAAGAATATCTAAATTACATGTGCCTGGCTAGCATTAATGCCTGTATAAATATATTTGTGAAGTAGAAGCAATTAATCAGTAAAATATTTCAGGTAATCACAGGGTATTTGCTGGGTGACAATTATCTTGTTTCATGAGATCAAATTCGAGGGGCTGAGGAAATAAGAATTTGCACCTGTTGTAAATTCTTATTCATAAAGCACATGATCCTTGAGAGTTAGAGCTGTTTAAATCTTGGCTGTGCGGCCTCCTAGCTCTGGACTTAGGGCAGGGCAGGTTGCTTCTTTTTCTTTCTCTTGTCCCTCCCACACATTTTGAGGTGTTTACTGTTATTATCTTTATTTTATAAATGAACAAATGAGGCACAGAAAGGCTAAGTAATAAGTTTCTTAGGGTTGCCCAGCCATAAGTGCTTTGAACAGAAGCAATTTGATCTCTGGATCGGTGGTTGCTTTAGTAGGAGTCTGAACAACTCTCTTCTTCCCAAAGGTCAAATGGTAGTGACCTCTTCTGGCTCTTTTTCTAAATGTAGAGATGCATTATTTGTTTTGCGGTTAATTTTGGATTGAATGTCATTTTTCAAAATATGAAGATTTTTCCTTTTTCTTTTTTTGTGAATATTTGAAATACCAATTTATAAACTTTCTCAGCTGTCCAGGTGCCAGAAATATATCGGATTAGCCAAAAAGTCCATTTTTTCCCTCCATAAAATAAAAGACCCATTTTTCATTTTCTCCAATAACACAAGTGATTTGGATATTTTGAGTATGTCGGCTATCTTCCACATGGTATAACATTGACTGTTATCAGTATCTCGATTTGATCGCTATCAGCTTCAACTGATCTATCTGACCATGGAGTGTCCTCCCGCGAGAAATCTTCAGGACGAAACTTTCAGAAACCACTTCTGACACGTTTGATCAGTCATAGCACCTTCTCCATATACTGCACAAATCTTTTTTTGCATTTCAGTTGTGTTTTTACCTTTCTTGAAATAATAAAGCATAATATACTGAAAATGTTGCATATTTGCCTCCATCTTCAATATTAAAATAGCTACACAAAAATTCACCAATTTTGATAAATTTTTTTTTAATGCATGCTGGTATGACAGCTGTCAGAATACAATCTAACAAAATCGTTTCAAATGAAGTTAAAGACAACTACGCGCTACTAAAGCCATCTTACAGAAAAAAAATCAAATGAACTTGTTGGCCAACCCAATAGTTTTTACTATAAGAGAGACTTTGTATTAGAAAGGAGTAAGGATGCATTTAAAAATACATTAACTTTTTGGCATAATTTTAGATTTAGTTTATTTTCTATTTAATTTTAATAGTAATACATGTTTCTAGTTCACTTTCCAAGTAGACTGATCTCTTAATTAGTGGTTTTTAACTATATAGTCTTAAGACAACCATTTTTTTTTTTAAGATGTTATTTTATTTTCTAGAGGGGAAGGGAGGAAAGGATAGAAACATCAATGTTTCTTGGGCGCCCCCTATTGGGGACCTGACCTGCAACCCTAGGCATGTGCCCTGACTGGGGAATTGTACCGGCCACACTTTGATTGGCAGGCAGATGCTCAGTCCACTGAGCTACACCAGCCAGGGCCTAAGACAGCCATTTCAGAATTTGCTACCGTTATTTAGATGCGGCAGCTGTGTGATTATTTGGTTCTGCTCTTTGACCCTCAAACCTCAGTTTTATACAAGATTAGAATTCATTATCATAGCTGAACGGAATTTTTATATTCTCTCATTTTACAAATGAGAAGCTGTAAATTAACCAAGGCCACATAGCAAGTTATCTTTAAAAAGTGTACACATGTGTACATTTTACAAAATATCATAAGGCATGTCTTACTGGTTTGGATGAGTATCCCATCCAACCTGTTGTTTTGGGTTATTGGAGACCCTTATAATATCGTGAATTTCCACCTACCACCTCATTTAAGAATCCTTTAGGTATGACATTATGCCTAGTATGGATTTATCTAACATTTGTATGACTCTGAATTTAATTCTCCCATTCATCAAGGGAACTAGAATACCTTTGGGAGACGAGTTCATGTTCATGATAGCCACATCTCTTTGATTTTTTTTCTATTGATCAGCCTTGTCTAGCTTCTCCTTCCATATAGAAGTCTCCAAATTTATTACATTTTCTCCACTAAAGGAATACTTTCCTGTCACCTCTCAGACTGCTTCAAATTACCTTTTGCTAGAAGCCTTTCCCTAGTATAAACTGTGGAAGATCTTTAGCTCAGGATCTCCCAACTGCAGGTATAAAATGACATTGTGTAAGGTTAGTGCCAATGTACACGGTGAGGCAAAAGTAGGTTTTCAGTTTTACAGTGGTTTGTGTGGAAAATAATACAGTAATAATAATACAAGAATAAACTGTTTTGTGTACTCGCAACTGTAAACATACTTTTGCCTCACTTTGTGTAATGTGTTAGTTGGCTTGGGCAGCCATACCAAAATACCAAGGATTGGGTTGCTTTAGCAACAGAAATCTATCTTTCACAGTTGTGGAGGCTGAGAAGTCTTAAGATCAAGGTACCCGTTAGGTAGGTTTAATTCTGAGACCTCTTCTCGTAGATTATAGGTGACTGCTGTCTGTCTGTATGCTCACATGATGTTTATACACATGCGTATGCAGAAGAATGGGGAGAGACAGGGAGCGAGAGTGGAAAGGGTATTGTCACAGGCACGAGCAAGCTCTCTAGCATCTCTTATAAGGCCACTAATCCTATCCTGCCATGGCCGTACCCTCATGACCTCATGTAACCCTAATTACCTCCCAAAGGCCCTATTTCCAGATACCATCACGTAACATAAGAATTTGGGCGACACAAATATTCAGTTCATAACATATTGCATATGGTGCTGTTAAGAAAATAGGCTCTGGAGTTGACTTGCTTGAGTCACTAGTTGTGTATTGAGTTCCTTAACTCTGCCACTCGGTTTTGTGTTTTTTTTAAATCTGTTAAATGGGAGACATTAACAATAACGCAACAGTGGGGTTCTAAGGAGTAAAACAAGTTCTTGTATGTAAAGCACTTAGAATGACAAGTAGCCCTCAATGTTAATTTTAAACAAAACAAGACTTGTGATAATAATGATCTTCCTAATGATAATTAGTATTTTCTTTGTAATTTGGACAATGGTGTATAGGACTGATGTTTTCAAAGAATAGTGTATGATGACTTTTAGAATCTTTAAACAGTTGACAATCTGGAATAGGAAAATGTATTATTGTCTGAAAGTTCTTCTGAAGTGAACATATGCCAATCAAAAAGATTAAGCAAGTATAGTTATTAATTTTATTAAAATGCATCTTTAAAACGTTGACTTGATTAGGACACGATAATTATGAAAATATGAGTTTGGGATGTGGTATGTTAAATGAGAAGAATGGTATCTTAAAGCCATTTTGATTCATGATGTTTCTTTAACATAAACCTGTTATTGCCTCTTGAAAAATGACAGGTACTATGAATATCATTTAATCAGCTTTATAATATAGATATGGTAATTTAATCTGAATTAATGGTATTACTAATGCTACTACTTTTTCCTTTCCATCTTGGCTGTTTCTCTGTAGGTGAAGTTTTGTGTTAACTCATTTCAAACTGAACCCTTGCTTGCTCCTCTTATCTTTAGTCTCCTTCCAACTCTGTCTTTATTTCTGCTGAGGTTATATTCTATTTGTTTTTCAGATGAGACACTTTTTGCTCTTCCTGCTGCATCTGAGCCTGTGATACACTCCTCTGCAGGCAAGTTCTTTCTGCTAGCCTTTTATCCTCTGTGTATTCTAACTTTAACTCTTTAGTTTTGTTAACTCTGTACTGAGTAGTTTGAATTTACTAAAAAGTAGCATGGTTCCAATAATGTCTATTGAAAAAGTTGAAATTGCATTTTATATTCTATGTCCAAGGGAGAAATAGGCAGAACCTGATTAATAATTGGAAATATAAGGAATTCTTGGACCCTTGATTTACATTTACATACTGACTATTCCATTTCTCCAAATAAAATTTACTTGCTGCTGTAGCTGAAAGGCTTTCAAGTGTTGAATGTCACTGTGAGGCATTTAATTTTCCAATAACCGTTCTTTACTGTCAAACTCTCTCCTGAAATCCTCTTTTTTTCCCTCTAAAACTAGTTAAAAGTAGCTTTTTTAGTGATTATACTTGAGGTTTTTCTCAAAAACTTGATTTATGTCTTTGCATAGCATATAATTACCTCTGTAGCCATACACAGGTTTTATTGACAATAGCTTTAATTTTTAGCAATGATTTCAGTCTACTTGTTATTTATTAATTAAATATTACATTTAATTTTAGTTAATAGTAAGCCTTTACTAACACTGTTTTGAATCTGCAGTAAAACTTGCATTACCTCTGAGAACACTGGCATTCTCTAACTTTCCTTTCTGTCCATGGTCACAGAAAAAATTATGGACTTGAAGGAGCAGCCAGGTAACACTGTTTCCGCTGGTCAAGAGGATTTCCCATCTGTCCTGCTTGAAACTGCTGCTTCTCTTCCTTCTCTATCTCCCCTCTCAGCTGCTTCTTTCAAAGAACACGAATACCTTGGTAATTTACCAGCAGTAATATCCACCAAAAGAACAATTCAAGAAATTTCTTCAAAGGAAGCTTCTAAAGAGTTCCCAGAAAAAGCAAAAAATCCATTTGTAGACAAAGATTTAACAGAGTTTTCAGAATTGGAATACTCAGTAATGGAATCATCGTTCAGTGGCTCTCCAAAAGCAGAATCTGCCATAACAGTAGCAAACCTTAGGGAAGAAATAATTGTGAAGAATAAAGATGAAGAGGAGGATTTAGATAGTAATAACATCCTCTGTAATCAACAAGAGTCACCTATTGCCCTTACTAACTTGATTAAAGAAGAGAACAAAGTTATGTCTCCAGGAAAAACAAAGGACAGTTTTAATGCAAAGGGAGTTACAGCAGGAGCTCCTGTGAGGGAGGAATATGCAGACTTTAAACCATTTGAGCGAGCATGGGAAGTAAAAGGTACTACTAAGCAATATAGTGATGTACTGGCTACTGTAGATAAGAGAGAGAGCAAATTGGAGAGTAAAGTGGATAAGAAATGTTTTGCCGATGGCACTGACCAAACAAATCATGAAAAAGATAGTGAAAGCAGTAATGATGATATTTCTTTTCCCAGTACACCCGAAGCCGTAAAAGATAGTTCAGGAGCATACATCACATGTTCGCCCTTTAACCCAACAGCAACCGAAAGCATTTCAACAAACATTTTTCCTATGTTGGAAGATCATACTTCAGAAAATAAGACAGATGAAAAAAAAATAGAAGAAAAAAAGGCCCAAATTGTAACAGAGAAGAATAGTAGCGCCAAATCATCAAACCCTTTCCTTGTAGCAACACAGGATTCTGAGACAGATTATGTCACAACAGATAATTTATCAAAGGTGACTGGGGAAGTAGTGGCTAACATGCCTGAAGGTCTGACCCCAGATTTAGTACAGGAAGCATGTGAAAGTGAATTGAATGAAGCTACAGGTACAAAGATTGCTTTTGAAACAAAAATGGACTTGGTTCAAACATCAGAAGCTATGCAGGAGTCACTGTACCCTGTAGCACAGCTTTGCCCATCATTTGAAGAATCCGAAGCTACTCCTTCACCAGTTTTGCCTGACATTGTTATGGAAGCACCATTAAATTCTATAGTTCCCACTGCTGGTGCTTCTGTAGTGCAGCCCAGTTCATCGCCATTAGAAGCTCCTCTTTCAGTTAATTATGAAAGCGTAAAACTTGAGCCTGAAAATCCACCACCATATGAAGAGGCCATGAATGTATCACTTAAAATTAAAAAGGTATCAGGAACAAAGGAAGTTAAAGAGCCTGAAAGTATTACTATAGCTGTTCAAGAAACAGAAGCTCCTTATATATCGATTGCATGTGATTTGATTAAAGAAACAAAGGTCTCTACTGAACCAACTCCAGATTTCTCTAATCATTCAGAAATAGCAAAAGCTGCACAGCCAGTTCCTGACCATTCTGAGCTAGTTGAAGATTCCTCACCAGATTCCGAACCAGTTGACTTATTTAGTGATGATTCAATACCCGACGTTCCACAAAAACAAGATGAAGCTGTGATACTTATAAAAGAAAATCTTGAAACTTCACCTGAGTTAATGATAGAAAATGAAAATAAGGAAAAACTCAGTGCTTCACCACCACCTAAGGGGGGAAAGCCATATTTGGAATCCTTTCAGTCTAGTTTAGACACCACAAAAGATACCTTATCACCTGGTGAAGTTCCAACTTTGACCCGAAAAGAGAAAACTCCTTCGCAGATGGAGGAGCTCAGTACTACAGTTTATTCAAATGATGGCTTATTTATTGCTAAGGAAGCAAAAATAAGAGATAGTGAAACATTTTCAGATTCATCTCCAATTGAGATTATAGATGAGTTCCCTACATTTGTCAGTTCTAGAACTGATTCTTCTAAATTAGTGAGGGAATACACTGATCTAGAAGTAGCCCACAAAAGTGAAATTGCTAATGTTGAGGATGGAGCTGGGTCATTGCCTTGCTCAGAATTACCCCATGACCTTTTTCTCAAGAATGTACAACGTAAAGGTGAAGATAAAGTCCGTGTCCCAGACGAAGTCTCCAAAGATAGGTCTGATATTTCAAAGATGCCCTTTCTGCCGCCAGAGGTTTCTGCTTTGGTCACTCAAACAGAGATAGGCAATATAGTTAAACCCAAAGTTCTTGTGAAAGAAGCTGGGAAAAAACTTCCTTCTGGTACAGAGAAAGAGAACAGATCACCATCTGCTATATTTTCAGCAGAGCTGAGTAAAACTTCAGGTAATCAGTCCTTGCATTGTTTTGTGCATTCTTGCCACCTTTTGACTTACCATGGAACATTCCACTACATTATGTGTAGTATATTACATTCATAAATGTCTAATGCATCATTTTGATAAGAATATTTTTCTACTGCCTCATTAAAGGTTTTAGAGCTTTTTCTACCCCTCTTACACTTATCATTCACGCTTGCTCTTAACTTTTCCACACAGTTATTCATTGTTCATTTCTATACTGCCAGGGAACTAGGAAAAATTTTTCGTTAGAAATGGCCTCAGTGTTTATTTCTTTTCTTTTGCACCAATGTTTCCTGATAGCATGAAGAGCAAGAGGTATTAAAACAATATTTGCAGATGCATTTCCTTTTGTTTTCCCAGAAATTAATTCTCCTTAAATTTTTAATGAAAGAACATTTCTATAACATTTCTAATATTTCAATATAATGCAGTATTTTCCAGTAATAGGTATAAAATTATGTATACTGAGTAGTACACATTTTGTTGAAAAGCGTAAATTGAGGTGTGTTATTATGAATTTTTCTGAAAAATACTTACTTTCATTTTTTTCTTTTGACTCTACATTTTCCATTACCTGATTTATGTAAAGTGATTTACACATGTGTTTTTTATTTAGCATTGATTTAGTTTTGTGAAATACGTAGTGATTTTGTGTATTTTACTGAATATACTTGTGTATTGGAGATCGGTAGCAGTACTGGCAGAGTCCGGTTTAGTAATTGTTGCTATAGTCTAATGCAGAGGAGATTACGAACATTAAGGCAGTGGAATAAGCACGGTGACCTAGGACTTGATGTTTGATTGGATATGAACATGGAAGATAAGGGGAGGCATTAAAGGTAACTCCATATGTGCAAATATGAGGGCGGCAGTACAAGAAACTGAGTTAGGGGATGTGAGAGAATGAAGTGGGTTTTAAGGAGAGAAGATAAAGTAAGTTTTAAATATATTGCTATTACAGTATCTAGGGGACATCCAAGAAGTGATAGGTATTATACATAGGAAACTCTTGAGAGTGACTTTGCTTGTATGTGTATATTTGCCATGGGCTCAGGGATAGTAGTAATTAAAGCCACAGATCAACTAGGGAAAATCAAGAGAAGAGGAATATTTAAAGGTGGAAGGATTGGTAAACATCATCAAACACTAGATCATTTAAGATAAGGATTGATAATTTATCAAAAAGAAGGGAAAGTGTTGGCTTGACAGTGGCAGATGGTGTGAATGGGCAGTGCTAGGGATGAGGACTGAATGGGATTTGGAAAAATTGATACTAAATGTTGATGATTTTGAAGAAGCTTGAGAACATGGAGAGTGTTAGGAAGACTCTCCATGAGGAAGAGTTGAGGAAGAGTCTTGCCCCCTTTTTTTAAAAGAGGGAGTAAATATCTGATTGACGGTACAAGTAGAGAGTCCAGAGGGAAGGGGATGAGATCAATAATGCAGGTGGAGGAATTAACTTATAGAGGAGGAAGAATTTTGAAGGACTTTGATTGCAGTGAATAAAAGGAAGATTATGAGTGTTGATACTGCTAGTGTTTTGTGGCTGGAAGTTGAGGGATTATTTATGTTTATTCTTTAAAGCGGGGTGGTAGTTCATTTGCTGAGAATGAACTGTAACATGCTTGGGTGGAAGAGGTCTGAAATACCTTCCGAGTAGGGAAACAAAGGTATTACATTTAGAGCACAGCCAAGGTTGAAGGATGGTCTGAGTGGTAAGGTGACTTTTCTTTGACAGTGTCCGAGAGCCACAGTTCAGAAAGGCAAATGCATGTATTGATTCAAGGTTGTGTTCGGGCCCAGTGGAAAGACAGTCAGTGAAAGGAGTTGAGGATGATACAATAGCAAGAGAGTGATTTGAAGTGATGGATTTTATCTGAGTCGAAGAATGTAAAGAGGAGAGGAGAGGGAGTTGGTAGATAGGAGAATAGAAGATCAAAGAACGTGAGGTCCAGATTGGATCTAAGAACCAAGAGTAGTAGGAATAAATATGAATACCAGAATGATATGAGGCTGCAGTCAAAGTAGGATTGTTCGTGTGCGTTAGAGGTTAAATTTGTAATTCCAGGTTGTTAATGACCAGGGTTTGGCCTTGACCACTCCAGTTTTGGCCATGAGGCAAGGGCTAAACTGGAGTGGTATGAAGGTTGCTAGAGGTAAAGTCAGGTAAACCATGAGGTTAAGATGTTAGATTGCTTTACACATGACCCTGAAATCAGCCCGGATGATGGCACAACTTGGGAGTAGACAGGAATATTAGGAGCGAGGGACAAGAGACTTTGGTAAAGGGCTATGAGGTAACTGGCACGATGGTAGATGGAAACAGTAAGGAAAGGCAAAGAATGACATAGCTGAATAGCTAAGACTTTTGGCCAAGGCTACTGAAATAGTCTGAAGCAGTGTTCGTGAACAAGGGGTACTGACTTCCCTTCCCCTCCTTCATGTATGCAGGGTTTAGAAGAATAAAGAGTCTATTTGAGAGTTCCACAGGGAAAGAAGTATCCTCAAGGATGAACCAGGTTTTAGTGGAGGGAAATAATTAAAGGAAGTGTTCAGTAAAGTCAAAGATATGGGGAAATAGTTTACAGTGTAATGGAGGTTTCAAACAGTGCAGTAAAATGGTTAGGAGAAAACAGTAAAAAGAATCTGAGAAGCCCATAGCACTGCGGTGATGACAGTGCGGGTGAAGACCAAGGATAAAAAAATGGTGGCTAAGACAAAGTCTTGCCCTCATGCAACTTTCAGTTGCTATAACATATCAAAATATATATTGATTTTTTTGGATAAAATTTATCATGAAAAATACCAATAAGGGATCAAATTCTGCATTATAATATCTTGCCCATCTCCCTTACAAAATCAGTCTTTCTTCCCAGAATTAAAATTGAAAAATAAAAACAGTACAAAGAATGTCATACTCTTCATCTAAAATTACCTTTTAACATTTTTCCCCATTTACATTATCTTTTATGAACTCTCATTCTGTAGAGAACTGGATGTGGATACACGAATACATTCATGTTTTTCCTGAGCCGTTTGAGACTAAGTTGTATACATTGTTTTATCCTAACTACAGGGTCTGGCACAAGTAGCACCCCTTTTTTATTACAAAATCTTTTATTACAAAATCATAAGCATGTAATTCTGTAACATAATATCACACTCAAGCACACCACGTGACATTTTAGGTGAAATATTCAAATTAAAACTATAAATTACTACACCCATGTTATTACCCTACCAAAAACACTCAAGCAGGCCTTACTTCTGCCAGACCCTATATTTTAAAGGGGGATGATATTCTTTTACATACCCTCAGTCCAGCTATTAACTTCATAAATTCACATTGATACAATACTTTTTTTAAATCTAGCATTCATATTCCAGTTGCGTTATGACCTCATAATATCCTTTATAGTGTCCTGTACTACAAAATCCAGTCTAGGGTCAAGTTTTATATTTAGTGGTCATGTTGCTTTTGGCTCCTTTAATCCTGAACAATTCTAGTCTTTATCTGTTATGACATTAACATTTTTGAAGAACACAGGGCCTTCTCCCTCTCCCTTTTTAATAGAACAGTCCTCATTTTGCATTTTTCATATGCTTCTTAGTGATTAGATTGGGCTTATGGATTCATGGCCAAAATGAAGAGGATGTGTATTGCCCCCCTCATGGCATTATGTTTGGAAATACCCACTATCCATCAGTCCCTCGCTGATGAGGTTAATTTTGACCATCTTGATGAGGTCAAGGTGGTCCCTGATTTCCTTATTGTATAATTAGTTTTTCTTCCTCCCTTACAACTAATAAGCAGTTTGAGGGGTGACACTTAAAGACCATGCAAATATCCTGTTCCTCATCAAAATTGCCTCCCTAGATTTAGTACTCATTGGTGATTCTTACTTGAGTGAATTTTCACCAGTAAAGTTGCAAAATGATAATTTTTGAATTCTAACATTGCTGCATTTATCAGTAAACCCTTGGCATTTTACTGCTAATAAGAGCCCCCTTTTTCCATGAATTAATTAACGAGTTAATAATCATTATAGACCCATGGAGTTCTTTGTTCTTTCCAATAGTTTATAATTCCTTACTATAGTTACTCATGTTGGTTGTAAATTGTCCCAGATTTGGAGGACCCCTTTTCAAGTTGGCTCAAGAATATGCAGCTGTCCTTTTTTGGGGGGTGGAGAGGGAAGCATTTCTTACTTTTGTAAAGTAACAACGTTGTAGGCTCATCTTATGTCTGTTCTGCCCCCAGACCTGGAGTCAACCATTTCTTCACGGATCTCTGATTCCTCTTAGTAGGGAGTGGTGTTAGAGATCAAGACCTGGATCCACTTGTGCTCCCTGCTACTGTGTGGTCTTTCCATTTTAGCCCTTGCAGTGGACAGAGCTAGGAAAAGCTTATATACATACATACTTACAAGTAAACATAAGCACATGCATATATTTATGAAATCATGAATTCACATGGATACCTCCAATTTCAGTCCATTCCCAGAGAAGTATTTGTTCCCTGATTTCATATTGGTGTGTTCCTTCTATAATGAAAAGCCTGTTCCTAACACCACCAGTACACTTACCCATTTGCTTAATTCTTTAATACATCTAAAACAGTTTTAGACCACTTTTGAATATCATTATAATAAACATAATAAAAATTCAGAGTCATTTTGCAAACCTGCAAATCTTCCAACCTTGTCCAAGACTGAATGCATATTGTCGAAGACAAGTTACTTGGATTAGTACCCTCCTTCTCCCTTTCTTCACCTTTCATGCGGTTATAATATTCATCCGAAATACAGTTAGGTTAATTTCTTTCTGAGAAAAGAACCTGAATTTTCATATTACCTGCAAAAGTGAGACTGCCATTTACGGGAAATCTAAACACCAAGCACTTTCATATATTCAATGCATTTAGTCTTCACCGTAATCTGAAAGCAGGAACCATTTTATGGATGACAAAACCTTAGCCTAGGGATGTTAAGTAACTTTCCCAAGGTTACATAGTAAATGTTAGAGTAAACACAATATGTTGGAGCTTCTACAGTGTTCCAGACATTGGGCTTTCTTATTTATATGAGTTCTTATACAATTCCACAAAGACCTTTTTTCTAACAGGTGAAGAACTGTTCCAACCTAGATTTTGCCCCCTTCTCAGTTTTCCCATTTTCGAATGAGCAGTTATTGTCCTAAATTTAGCATATAACCAAGATGCTATTTTTATTACCTGCCTGTTGTGTTGGGGGTATTAACCAATGCAAGACATTTTTTAAAAGTCCAGAAAGTTGGTTACCTTGTGCTTTTTTCTGATGTGGTCATCCATATGCAGGGATGTCAGAATAAGGGTCACATTCTGCGGCTCCCTGTGGAGACTGAGTAACCCTATTGTGATGGACAACTGCTGTGTGTTTGGTGGTTCACTGGGAAAGAAAGGTGCTAACGTCTCCTATCCAAACCACTGAGAGCTTGACTTTGTGATAGTGATGGCTTAATAGGTGTGTGTCTGTTGCTTAGTTTGCCACTAATGCACAACGTTTTCAGTTCATAATCAAAATACAGATTATTTTGCCGACCTCTAGGAACTACTGGTGAGTGAAGTGTAACGAACTACAAGTACATTATTTATTTATTATACTTAAACTGTGTGATATCTAGGAATAATGAAGTAGTAATTGACATAATAAAGAACTCACTTTAAAAGGACCCGTTTTTCTAGGTGAAGAATTAAAATTTGCCCTTTGCAAAGTTATGTATGTTTTATATTTTTATATATATTTTAAATGTGTTCCTGAATAAACTTTTTTGAAGGTGTTTGTGACTAAAAACATTTTTCTAATATTTTAAAAACTTACAAAATATTTCCTGTATAGCCTTCGAGCTTTCTCACTGAAGAATTATAGATACAGTAGTACTTTGGTACTCATCAGCTTCAGAACTTGTCAAACCTCATACTTGTCATTTTTTGACAAGAAAAAAATGTTTCAGTACTTGGCGCTTGCTTGCCACCCGACGCACTAGCTAGAACTTGTATGATTCTGGACACCACCCCACAAGAGAAGATGCAGCATCAGTCGCTGCTTGCTCGCCACTTGTCAGAATGAATTAGCAGCGAGTACCGAGGTACCATGGTATTAGTGTTTGATATTCTCATTAGTGAGCATATGTAGGGCACTTTAAAAAAAAAATCCTCAACTGAGGATATTTCTTTTTAGAGGAGAGAGGAAGGGAGAAAGCGGAGAGGGAGAGAGCGAGAGAAACATCAGTGTGAGAAGAACATGGATCTGTTGCCTCTCGAACGGGCCACAACCTAGGGATGTGCCCTGATCAGGAATCGAACCCGAAACCTTTGGTGTCAGGGATGACACTCCAACCAACTGAACCTCCCAGCCAGAGCTTTAGGACACTTTTTAATACTAGTTGGACTTTGGTGATGACAGTGAGCAGTTAATCTGATAAAAGAAATTCAAGTATTCAGAAAAAATTAAATTCATAAATTGAGTAGAGACCTTCAACCGGAAAGCTTTTAGTAAATGTACAATGCAGCTAAATTAGCAACTGTTACTAAAAGAATCATATTTACTTAAACATGTGGCATTGTCATTAGTGAGGATTCATTTAGTGCTTACTGTAGGCTTAATACAAATGGAAAATAATATGAAATATTTGTTTTTTAATCTACCATAAAAGATACTGCTAAGTATAATATGGTTGAAAGAACTATACCTGGGACATTTTACAGACCTGAGTTTTAATCCCTGGCATTATCACTTTTTAGCTGTATAACCTCAGGCAAATATGTTAATCATTTTGAGCTTCAGTAATTTTGGTAGTTAGAATTTCTGTCAAGGATCTGGTAACTCACTGAAGTGGGGGTGACCGTATATGAAGCAATCTGAAGTAATATGTGCTCATTGTAAAATCTGAGAAATAGAAAAAACATTGAGATGATGAAAATCTGTAATCGTGTTGTCCAGACATAATCATTTTAATATTTTAGAATATATTCTTCTAGTCTATTTTCTATGCATATGGATACTTTACAAATGCAGTGAAAAACATGTTTTGCCAAATTGGGATTATTTTACATACTGTTTATAACTTCAAAAATTAATAATATATAATGCCAACATTTCTGTGTGTTTATTCTTCTGTCATGAGTTTTTAATGCTTAGTGTTCCTTGGTTATTGGATATCCAGTGTAACCTTGGTTCTCAAATTTAATTCATTCTGGAAAACTGTTCCAGAAGCTATTTGAAAACCAAATCTCCTTTGTTCGTCACCTGAGACGCATGGCAGATCATACAGGTATCAGCATATAAGGGTTGTGGGTAGAGAATCGAGACCTGAAGTTTTCTTGGACAACTGGGACTTTTTTTTCCGTGAACAACTTGGTCAAGAATAGAGTTGTTCAAGAACCAAGACATTCAAGAACTGAGGTTTGACTATAATTTAATCAGTCAGTTTGCTGTTGTTGGACCCTTAGATTGTCTCCTAACTATTTTGTTTATAAATAATTCTGTTGCTAACTTCTGTATATTTAAATATGTTCTACATATCTCTGAATTATTCTTTCCTACAAATTCCTAGAAATAAAACCCTAGGTACATAGTTATGGGCACTTTTAAGAGTTTTGAAAAAATTGGCTATCAGAAAACTACTAATTTTTACCCCTTTAACAGTAAGAAAGCATCCATTTCTCTATTATAACCAACTGATATTATTTTGGGGGTAGGTAATACTTCCACATTATACAAAATTCAAAAAGCACAGTGATTGTAGGTCTTCCTGTCTTTCAGTAGACACTTAGTGCTCCTTCCTAGAGTCACTTACTATGACTGACATATTATGTATTCTTGCAGACATTCTGTACTTGCATTTAAAAAAAAATTACGAGTTTGGTAGGTGGTATGTCAATGTTTCGATCTTTGGTAACTAGTGAAGGTGAACATGTTCCATATATTTATTGGCTATTTGTATTTTTGTGTGTGTGAGTGAATTGCCTGTTCATATCCTTTGCCCATTTTAAAATTAGATGTTCATCTCTTAATTTTGAGAGGTCTTTATATACAAAGGATGCAAACTCTTGTCCTGTTATAGTTTTTCCTCAGTTTTCTAAGTAATTTTTATTTTGCTTTACATTTCAGTGGACATTTTAAATTTTCACATAGGAAAAACTATAACTTCATGTACTTATTTATAGGTTCATTTTTTTAATTTAATTCCGATCTATTTAAAATTGATTTTGAATTCTGGTCGGAGATCATTTTGTCCTGCATGCTTTTTTGGTGGTGAAATTGTTTTCCTGTTCCCATCATACTCTAATCAAGTTCCCCAGTACCAGGAAACAATCCTAGGGAACACAGGAACACAGGGAATAACGAAAATTGAGAACACTCACCACATTGTGTGTCTTGGGTTGGACAGTCAACTGTACTGTGGGTGTTGGTGCCATCTAGTGTTGTAGATAAAATATGAAGTCTGTGGAATGCTCTGTAATTGGCCATATATATGGAATAGATTGAGCTGGGCTGAGAAATTGAGTTGTAGATATTTGCTTCACACTAAAAATGACTTTATAAAAGGATTTTGAACCTTGACCCATTGCACTGAATCAAACAAATGCTTGAATTATACTATTACAAACATTATGAAATGACCTTAAGGATTCCCCCAAACCTGTGTTCTTTAATGAAAACTTAAAGGTTTTAAAGTTTCAGAGCCAAATGACTATTAATTTTAAATTCCAAATTTAAATATGCTTTGGATCTTTTGGAATATCTGTATTTATTTTAAATTATAATACAAGAAGTCAGCATTTCTCTAGTTCTTATTGAATAGTGTCACTTTCAACTTCTTTATAGATTTTAGTATTCATTTTTTAGCAACTTATGTGAAATCGTTTATAGACTCTAAAATGCCCACCTTTTGACATTTTAACTTGTATTGTTCATTTTCTAGACTAAAGTATTACTGCATGTCTTAAGGTTCAATTCAGAGTTAATGTTGAAGTGCTATAATTTAGTCCATAGAGGGCATTATATTACAGCATATTAAACAGTGCTGTTTAATACCTTCAGTAATGAGACATATGTTTAGTTTCATAGCTCAGAATAAAATTTTAAAGTTCAAAACTACTGTGTAGGTAATTGTTTCTTTATTTAAAAAGAATGCTGTTTTCTATTACCAAAAGTGGAAATAATTATTTTACCCATCAAGAATTGTATACAAGCAATCTTAAGTTGAGAGTAGCACTTTCAATCCAAATGACTGCCTTTTTCCCACTTTATTTCCTTTTATCTCTAAACATTGTAAAGAAAACAAAGCAAAACAAAACCTGAATAGTTCTGGGGTTTGGAAGAAGAGGAAGAAAAGAAATAGAAAAGGAAGCATCTTAAGAGAACTGGCTAGGGTGGACCTACAGCTTACATATTGCTGCCTATTACAAAATACAGCCTTCTGATGCCTGAAGTCCTTCCACTTAGATATAAACCAAACACACACACACATTTTTTGGCAGGATTGTAGAGAAAGGAGTTTTTAAATTCTTTAGTAGGAATTGATGTAGTCGTGTAATTTTTCCTACTAATAAGAAAATGAGAGTTTTGATTTGAAATATGAGAAGAAGAGAAAGAATACAGGAAATTTTAGGGCAAGGTTAGGAGTTAGGGATATACTCGGAAGTTTTCCTCATTGGTTTTTGTCATGCTCCGAAGCATGACAAAAAGGGAGGTCCTTAGGATTTGGAGATGGAAGAGTGGAAATTTGCCGAACATGAACTTTGAACAGTTTATTTCAAAAGTTTTGCGTAAGGCTGATTTTGAATTCAGGAAAAGGAGACTATCTCCTTCCCTCCCTCTTCCCAGTAATATGCAGTAGGACTTAGAATTTAGACAACACTTTTATTTACTTGCGTTATAAATAAAGCGCTCTTCTGTTGTCCCCTCCTTTGAAATCCTTCCTTTTAAGAGGAAATAGGTTCCTGTCCCAAATGATTAAAGTGCTGTTTTGCAAGTTGGGATTATCTGCTTTATTTGAACATCGTCATTGAAAATTTTTTCATTTGTTAAATATTTGAAGGAAAACAAAATCAATGATAAGTTTTTTTTTTTAAGCAGATTTATGTCCTTTATTTGCCTGAGAGGTTGGGATTTAATGTGGAATAGGACCAATAAACTATCCGTATATAAATAAATTTATCTCAGCTGGAGAATGATAGAGCTATATGGCAGAGAACAATACACACCATAATTTGTGTGTGTATAGGCACTTCTGATTTGAAAGATACTGGGTTATTGCCTATGGCTTAATAAATGTGTTTTCTTAGATGTGTTTTAAGGGCCTTGTCTCCTTGTAATTTGACTGTTATTTTTAGCATAATACTAATGGTAAATAGGTAGCACTTATGCAGGGTCTACTTTTTGTCAGTCACTGTCCTAAGTAAGGCCTTTTGTGTACACCAATTCATTTGATCCTTACAATAAGCATACCCATATGGCTTTATATTTTTAACAAGTCTGTCTCATCAAAACTTAAAATTTAAGCACTTTTTGCTTAGCTTACCAAGCTTAAAACAACTCTAGTTTTAAAACTTTTCTAAGGAAGAAATGGGCAAAATGTCAGTTGATTTATATGGGCTAGTTTTCCCTGTAAGCTTAATAATAGTCTAAATTGCAAAATCCATATAAATTAAAGAATTAGATACTGCTGTGTAAGGTCGAACTTCCAGGGCTGCTGTTTTGACTTTTTAATCTACCAGGGGAGCTATTAAGTATATTTAATGTTTAGGTGAATGGGTATTACTATATATTCTTGCCTTCTCAGACTATATTTTAAAATTGTCGAACCAAGTTAAGTACCAAAAGATGTGAATAGTATACAAATCTTTTTCCCCTCTCCTGCTAGTGTGGCAGTCTCTGACTTGAAAACTTTGGGTGGTGTTGTTTTTGAATGCTTTATTCTAATACTAGAGTATTTATTGGCCATCAGTTTTATGGGATTCATTATTAGGAGATATTTTGTACTTATTGAATAGTTTAGGATTTCAAACTGTTATTGAGAGGCCAGACATTTTCAGCTATGATGTGACTTGGTGACAGTGTTCTCAAATACCACATTAAGCAAGGGTTCAGTGAATGAAGTTTAAATACTGACTTGAGCTGAGACTACTGACACTCTTTAAAGATTATTTTGCTTTATTTATGTTTAGAGTTAGAGAGCAGAGAGGGAAATAATGGAATCATTGATATTGAGGCTACTTCTGTTATTAATGATTTTTGTAGGGTTTTGCAGCCCATACACTTGTACAGCAAGTTCCAGAAAATATATCTGTTTTAGTGTAGCTGTCTAGACTTGAGACGTATGTACTTTCGTACATAGGCTACATATCTTATACTCCATCATATCACATATTTTAAAATATTTTAGCTGATTTGTCATTATATATTGCCTCTTCTGCTTAGTCAAATGGTAGCATCTGTTAAACCAGTTGTGGAACATTAATAAAGACTAATATTCTGCACTGGAATTAATGCCAGTTTTATGAAGTTGAACAAACATTTTAGAAATTCTGTACATAGATTTGTTTTAGTATATCAGTAGAATGTTAGTTTGGTCTTATATCATTTTCCCAAAGAAAATCATATAATTAGTACAGAAATATTTCTCAAACTAAAAGCCTATTAATAGTTCCTGCAGCAGTGTCTAATAGATAATTATTGAAAGATTGAGTTAGAGCAGGTGCTGATTCAGAATAAGTGTATATTTGTAACTCTCTGAATTTCCATAATTGTAGAAGGAAAAATAGTATTACATTAGAAAGATGCGATTGTTGGAATTGAATAAAAACTTTTTTCTATTGAAGTAGCATATATTAAATAAACAGATAATTTTACTTTGTGGTTCTCTGCTCATACTCTCAAGGGTGCAAAAACACTGAATGCTTTAAGCATTAGTAAACTTAGGAGAAAATGAAAAGAGACTTAGCATTTCCCAGTCTTGAAATGTAAGCTATTACCCTTGAAACAAAAGCTATTGCAGTTTTTCTGTGGTGTATCTGGAGGGCAGATCA
The DNA here is from genome assembly GCA_004026545.1 of Mormoops blainvillei. Taxonomy (NCBI): domain Eukaryota; kingdom Metazoa; phylum Chordata; class Mammalia; order Chiroptera; family Mormoopidae; genus Mormoops; species Mormoops blainvillei. The sequence goes on along the minus strand of PVJD01000460.1, from coordinate 391,928 downwards.
TGACAACATGGATGGTTAGAAGAAATATTTGAAGGACTAGGGTATATCTGCTTTTTAATCTTTTGAATAGAAATGTCATTGACCCTTTAAAATTACTATGTGGTGAGTAATATATTTCTATGCATAAACTTTCAAATCAGTCCGTTTTTATCTTAACAGGTAACCACCGATTTTAGAGTTTTAAATGAAACTGAAAACCAGTAGTGTAATTCACCCATCTCTCACAAGGAAACAAAACAAGAGCAGTACATGGTCTTAAGTTTACTTCAGATACATTCATTGGTTAACTGCCAAAAAACCCCTCTTTCCTTTCTTTTGGTAGGCTGCCCCTCCTCCCTGCAAAAGTAGCTCCGTTTGGTATGAGCAGCAAGCAAAGACTAGAACAATAAACAGAAGGAAGGCAGTAGTTCCTGAGTATTAGTAGCCTAGTTACAGATTGCACTGCGTCAGACTGCTCCACACCCAGAAGACGTCAGGTGACTCCAGTCCTGCTGCAGTTGTGCAGCAGAGGAGAGCGCAGACTTCTGTTGAGGAAACGGGTATTTCATGTCTCAGAGGGTAGATTTTTGCAGTTACAGCTTTTCTGTTGGTATGCATAATTGATAATTGCTTCTGGAGGGCAGATCGTGACAAGACATGGATGGTCAGAAGAAAAATTGGAAGGACAAGGGTATATCTGCTTTTTAATCTTCTATTCAGTTTTTTTTAATGTGACCAGTAATGTATTTTTATGAATAAGGTTTGCAGTTTAGATATATGTTGAACTGAAAGTGAAACCTATGAAAGGTTTAAGAGTGAAGGATTAAAACAGCTATTTCAAGTGTTTTTACATTTGATTGTGTATGAGAAAATGTCATGCTGTTCTTTTTCCCTGGCATTTGATTTTAGCCTTTGCAGTCCTATCGTTGGTTAGGTTCTGTTTAATCTTGCACATTTTAAATAGTCTAGATTTAACATATTTCATCTCTTGGTTACTTTGGTGTGATAAATCTATATAGAGCTATTTTTGTATTTCATAATGATGTATTTTCTGTGACAGTATTTTTTTAAAAAGCCGACTTCGTGTAGATGAAATTCTATCCAAAGGTTTGTAGGTAGCAGGATACTGTGTTTGCAATAAGCCTGTTTTCTTTGGGAATCTTATTGAGCCTTTAAAATTATTATCAGCCTCCTTTTAATTAGATTACATTTTTGTATATCTCAAAATCATTACAATATATGCACAGTAGTTTGTAATACATGTCTATATTTAAGTCACTAACCTTCGTCCTTATAATAACCAATCATTGATCTCGATCCTCTTTCCTCCCCCTTGAAAGCCTAGATCCTTTCAAGTCTCAGCGGATCATTGTGTAAGAATTTAAGCCCATAAGTGGTAAAATGTTGACTGTAATGAATATTTTAAAAGTATTCTGTAGATGGTTAAATGTGCCATTAAAAAAAAATAGAATGTGGTAGGCTGTGTATATCCGATTACTTATAATACATTATCTTAAAAATTATTAGAGGTATTAAGTAGTCCAGCTAGATATTCCACATAAGCAAGTTTTATAATTTTTTTAAAAAATACATCCGTCTACAGCAGGCTCGGTAATAATGTTTCTAAAAGCAGCATGTGGAGCTAATTACAGTAACCTTCACAATATCCTTTAAATAATTTGTTCAATAAAGAAATGTGGGGAAAAGGTGAGTTTAAGATTGACTTCATATTGAAATACAACTTAACAGAAAACAGTACAGCTTTGAATTTTTACCTCTGTGGCTTCTTTACATGTGAATTTAATAAAGGATTTTTCTTTCTTCATCCTCGTAACCATTAGCATTACAAAGTGAATTGATACACTAATTTTTGATAAGGAAAACTAGTGACAATGCAGTAAATACAGGCTTTAAACCTAGGTAAAAAGTCATATCAGGGCCTACTCTGAAACTATTAAGGTTCTGTATTAATAATACAGATCTTAGACCATTTAATAGCATCCTAAGTTCTTTATTTGCTGAACTACTTTAGTGATATTTTGTGACAGGAAAACTTAAGATCCAGTATGGTCCATATTATGCTAGATATTTTATTTTTAGACAGTAAATATAAAATCAAATGTACTCTTAAATGTCTCTGGGGAACCTCTCTTTGTATATAAGTATAATGGCCTGATATTTTTTAGTGCTTGTCTTGGGCTTTTTTACTTGTTAAGACTAACTTTACCTATTTTTCTGATTCATTGGTGAAGTTATAATTTAGCATTTTCTTTATCGGCATCTAATTTTACTGTTGTAGATAATGTTATGACTTAAATGGAAATCAGTGAGAAGCTGAAGCTGACATGGAATGAGAGTTTCCTCATTTTATGAGGAGCGTGTGATAGTAGAGGAAAGAATCTAATCTAGGCTCTAGTTATATTTTTAAAAATATATTTAGGCCCATATTTTTTTCTGTTGTCCCTCTTACCCCCCCACTCCTGCCCCCTTAAGCGCCATGATTGGAACATACCCAGTCTTCTAATGGTGGTGAAGTATGTCTCGTATAGTAAGTATAATGATATAACAGAAGTGAGGGATACTCTCATTTTGGTATTTAAAATCATTTGAGGTTTTTGCTTTGTTTTTTGGTTTTTACACTGATTAACTAGTTTTTAAGACACTATCCTTCAGGCTAAGGCCATTACTAATTTGCATTCTTTTACATATTTTTCATCTTGAATTTTCTATTGTTTTTAGCAGGATACTTACAAAAAATGAAATCTGAACAGCACTTGTTTATTGGGGTTATATGGAAAGTATTGATTGAGAGTCAAAAGATTTCGAAGATCTTAAAATAAGGAATGGGTAGGTATAGGGTGTGAGAATGATGTAACCACTAAACAGCGTATTAACTGAGACACTGAATAGAGCTTTCTGGGTAGGACAGAATATTTATAGGACAGTAGTTGAAAGATAAGATTGGTATGGTTAAAAAAGATTGCAAGATCTAGGTCAGGTTTCCTCAAACTTCCCTGAAGATGAGAATCACCTAGTGCCTCTTAAAAATCCAGATTCCTGTGATCATACATTCAGACCTACCAAACTGGAATTTACAGTTGCAGGGCCTGACACTCTGTATACCATGCATCCCGGTGTAATTCATATTATAATCAGGCAAATTTAGGAAACATCAATCTAGGTTTTTAAGTTTGTGTTATAATATGTTTTGATTTGGGCCAGAGCGAGACACTTGCTCAGTTTTCTTACTTGCATGATTTCTAGGCTTCCAGTTTTGATGTTCTCTGGTTTTACTAAGATACTCTGGGCCAGACTGTAGAAGACATTGTGTTTTGGACTTTATCATAAAAGAGATAAAAAGCCTTTGGAAGTTTTAAAGTAGAGAGTAATAAAATGATGCAGGTTTGAAATACTGGTTTGGGGTGCTGTATAAAATAAGTTGGAAAAGAACTCAGGCAAAACAGGATGACTATGTGCCCAGATTTAGAGCAAGTAGTGCCTCAATTTGGCCTGAAATAGGAATGAAAAGGAAGTGACAGATTCGAGAAAGAAGGAATACTTGACATTTGGCATAGATTTGTGGGACTAGGGTGAGGGAAGGACTCAAAAGGACAGCATGAAATTTCAGTCAGACCGAAACATTGGCAATGCTAGTGCATTAGTATTTGTAGAAATAGAACTAAAGGAGGTAGAAATGGTGCCAGGTTCAGTTTTAGAAACTTCAAATTTGAAGTGATGATAGAACATTTCTGAAGCTCAGAGAAAGGGCAGGTTTAATGATAAAGAATTGGGAAGTGAAGGCAAAGTGAGACAAATGAATACTGTGAGGATACAGCTGTCCCTATTTATCTGTGGGAATACATTCCATGACCCCAGTGGATGCCTGAAACCCTACATAGTACTAAATTTTTTTCTTATACATACCTACGGTAAAGTCTTGTTTATAAATTAGGCACAGTAAGAGTATCTAATAATAAAACAGAACAATTATAACAATGTACAGAAATGAAAGATATGTGAATGTGGTCACTCATTTTAGGGGATCCCTTGCTGCTGAAGTCTTTGTACAGGCTCAGTGCTTTCTAGCACAACATGTTGTCATCAGTCAGAACGTATTTTCTGTTCCTGTCTTCCGCACACACGTAATGCCTTTTCCATCTCAACTAAGCACTACTACACACTGCTCGTAACTTTTGCAGTTTGAGGTGTGACAACAAAACTAGCACAAATTTATTTTTCCTTTGCAATTTCACAGATGGAAGATTTGGTCTTACCAGAGATCTAGGCAACCTCAGCATATGATTTTTTCCTAATAAGTCGAGAATTCTTATTTTTTCACCTTATAGGGGAAGGAAGCACTTCAAGGTTTCTCGTTGGCACATCCAAATTGCCAGCATCACTACCCTTGTGCTCTAGGGCCATTATTAAGTAAAATGAGGGTCACTTGAATTGAGATCTCTCAGTTGCTCTGCTAACCAAGATGGCTACTAAGTGACAAAAGGGCTGGTGGTGTGTGCAACGTGGATTTGCTGGGAAAGGATGACTCGTGTCCTGGGAGGGATGGAGTGGTTGGAGCAGGACTGCATGAGATTTCATCATGCTACTCAGATTGGTGTTCAATTTAAAACTTACTGTTTATGTTTGGAATTTTCCGTTTAATATCTTCAGGCCGCAGTTGACCTTGGGCAACTGAAACCGTGGATAAGGCTGGACTATATTTGCATAGAAAGAACTGAAGATTAATGAAGGAAAGCCTAAAACCAACTTTGTGAGGATGAGAATGAAGCACCAGGAAAGATTGGGAAGTTATAGTCAGGGCAGGCAAGAAACAGGGTAATATAGTTTCACTTACATTAAGAAGGGAGAGAATTTTCAAGAAGGAGTGAGTGGTTAAATACTACAGAGAAACTGTTTAATATGAAGATTGAGAAATGTCTCTGGACCCTGTTGAATATTAGAAATACGTGCAACACTGCACATTATTTCTAGTATCTTTTGAAATTGGCAGTTAACACGCTACAGGTGTGACCTTTGAGAGGCGTTTCTGTAGGATGGGGTAGAAATGTTCCCAGAATTAGAATTCAGTTTGACTATACTTTCAGGCACAGTAGCTTTGGACCATGTCTGCAGCATACTTCCTTGCAGAGGTTATTGTCGGGCTCCCTGATTTTTACTTCGATAAGCCACTCCATTTCTTCTAAAGCTTAAAGTTACTGAGTGCGTGCGTATAGGTGTGTGCGTACACTGATAGGTAGAGAGAAGCAAGGGTCTTTATTTTCTTTTTTGAGGTGCAGGGGTCTTGCTGCTTGAATTAAATGCCTTCTTAACCCCTGGGAATGCAGCTCCCTCCCCCCCACCGCTCCCACAACAAAAAGCCTGAGAATAGCTATCAATTAAGATACCTATTGATTAGAGAAAGACCTCTGCTTTCAATTCTAAACTTAGTTGAAACCCTATCATTCAGGCCTTCATCACTTCACACAGTGGTTTTGGTGTTTATTTTTAACATTGTGTTATGTGTTGGGGGGTAATAAGGGTATATTTTGTTCTGTAATCATTTTTTCCCCTCACTAAATGGGGAAATACCTTTCATTTTAAAAATATTCCACATTGTTTTAATTATTTTAGTATTCTAAGTATGTATTACTAATCTCATAGTTAAATATTCAAGTTTTTCCTAAAGTTTTTGCAAGTATAAGCAATGTTAAAATGAATAAAATTGAGTATAAATCTGTTTTTTTATCCATGATTATTCCTAACTTCCTGGGTTATAGTAGTTAGGTTTTTGTTGCAAAACTGCCCTCCAGAAAGATTGTACAAATTATTTGGAGCAATCTATGGGAATGTCTGTCCTGAAACCTTGGTCAAGATTAAATACTATGTATGCGTTTCTGATGGTTTCAGCTCTTTCTGAGGTAGCTATTTCATCAGTTTTTAAGTAAATTACTTGATGAGAAACAGGTTGACATTTAAAAAGGGGAAATTTGCAAATGTTTTATACTAAGTATGGTTTAAAACCCTTTCTGGGTAAGTAGTGAGAGCAATGGTGGAAATATCCTCTTGGTTTTATTTACCCAAGTCTGGGTGCTCCTGTTTCCTCACTGGGACTCCCAACTGGTTTGCCCACTAAATCCTATGTTTCATAACCAAATTAATCTTCCAAGAGTGTTCCTCTAATTATAGCACTTAAGGAGTTTTTCTTTACTTCTCAAATAAAGTTTACACTGTCTATCCTGGATTTTTAAAAGGCATTGCAGGTCTAGTCTCAAACCTGATAATCCCATCTCCCATCACTTTGTCTGCAACCACATTGAAGGACTTGTTCCCTAAACGTGTCTGTTCTTTTACCCTTTGGGCCCATTTCATTTTGTCCAAATTGTACTTAGCAAAGGCTTAGTCCTCCCTGAGGTGTTGACTTACCTCTCACATGGAGGCTCCAGTGTTCTCAGAACTCCCATCTCTTGGCTTTCATTCTGTGGCTTTTATCACAGTTATTTATATGTATGTCTTGGCTCTTTTTCCAACCTGTAAATTCCTTGAAGGCAGGAGCAAGTGGCTTCATTACTAGGTCTCCTTGTTGACTTTGCACAGCTTCTTAATAAAGAAAGAGGCTGAAGCTCTGATGTTCAGCCAGGTGTAGTCCTGGCCTTGAACCCTATATGTACATACATTCTCAGAGGTTTTTTTAAATGTTTTTTTCAAGCGGAAGAAATAAGAAAAGGGATTTCCTACCTTACCCCTTCCTAAAGGAGCAGTTATATGACTTAAGTAACTTTTTATAAATCCAGGACTGTTAGATTATACCTGCAAACAGTCATTTTTTCCACCTTTCTCATTCTTTAGGTAAGGAACCCAAGAAAATTAAAGAGATTATTTGTTCAGGACCATATACCTTGTGGCCTAGGACCTTTGTTTTTATTTTACAATTTATATTTGTACTTGAACAACTGAAGATTGGTAAAAGCTAATGACCCATGGTTTGCTATTCATTATTAATCTAACTGTGGTATTTTATTGAATATGGTATATATTTCTTTATGTGTGGTTCTCAGTTTACAATGAAAGAGGCAGTAGTCTATTACACTAGCCATAAAAGAAGGTAGATGTTGTTAGTTGTTTAGTATTGTCAAAAGGTTAAGCTTAGTGGGAACTCTTTGCCAGGAGTATAATTTCTCTTCGTCCTTAGGGATTGAATTACATGCTTGAATGTAAGGATAATATTTAAGCAGTGAATAGAATTCTTATTCTGGTCTGCAGATACCCCCTAGATTACCTTTTCATTTATTCAGTTAATTCCATTTCCTGCTAGAATTTAAGCTGAAGGATGTTACTAAATTTAATTTAGCCAGTGCTGCTCTTTGCATCTTTGCAGAAGTATTCTGAGACCACATTTTGTTTCTCTGCTTTATCAGGGATAATGCTAACTTACATTACTTGGTGTGTGTTTCTTTGTAGGGGGTGGGGGTGGCAGTGCAGGGGTTTGGTATTTATAAAATGTATAAATATATTTAAATCTGCTTCATGGCTTCCACATTTAAATCCAATCACCTCTTCAGTATTTGTGTGAGGCATTGATAGACACTAAAATATTGTTGTCCCTCCTTACTCAGTCACCACTATTTTATACTATGTAGCATTTACTTAAGGAGCTCAGAGTAACTTAGAGGTCAGAAACAAAAAAACAAAAAAACCCCAAAAAACCCCATGAACTATTAATGATATTCCTGCAAATATATTGTTAAGAGTTTGGCATTGAGATAAATTTAGGAACTTCTACTCTCAGGCTATAGATTTGCTAAAATTCTGATTTTTCATAAGAATGTGAGGAATTATAGTTGTTTTTTGTTGGATACACTTGTGTATTTTTTCCACCTAAATAATCTAAAATAATTTAGATTATTCTGGTCAATTATATGAATACCTCATTTCTTTATCTGTATTATTAGCCATTTTTCGGTGAGCATTTGTATTGAGTGTGTACAATAGGTGTATGAGGTTTAGAATTATAAATATAATTAGTTTACCTGCTAATGAAGTTCATTCATTTTTTTTGTACTGGTAATTCACTTTGAGTTTTCCCTCCATTCCAATTTATTAAGCTTTTAAAGTTTTCAGAGTTATAGAACAATGTTTTCTATTTTGTTTTTTATTAGTAGAAAAACAGGATTTCGAGCAGCAATTTCCTGTCTTTAAGGTTTGGTGCTGGTATCTTGTAATGGTTGGATGCCAACAAAAAGTAAATTTTAAACCATAGTATATTACACATTGAACCAGTGGATACTCTAATTTTAGTCTTTCATTTGTGTCAGCCTTGGCCCAATTTTAGTAATTTAAATTAAATAACTACATGCTTATCAAAATTTATCACAAATAGAGGCTTTTTATAGGAAGAGTCCTTATTTTGACATCCTTCACAACTGAAGATTGGTAAAGTTTGTTCTGGTAGGGAGAATCATTGGCTAGGAATATGTATATATAACATGCTTAGAGAGAAGATTTTTATTTAGCTTTACCTTAGAGAAAATGGAATTAGCTACATATATGAATTTTCCTGCAGGGAAATTTATGGTTTGAGATTGGAAGTGGAAAGTTGGAATTATTTTTTGCTGTATTTTTTGTCCTCTTGTAATAAAGCTGGTTGTAGAATTAGTGTGATTAAAGGAAATGTTAAAAACTACATGAGCTAATTTAGTATGTTGGAGAATTTAACTAACTTATAAATGAGGCATGTATGGCGGTTATTGAATCTTACTGTTCTCCATCTCAGAGAAATTTGGTTATCCTTAGAAGGCAACAAAGAGCTACAGGTAGTTTTTAACTTTCTGCAATATACTGAAACATTTTCTGCTTAAAGATACTTAATGTAGGAAAAAAGGCTACTTGATGTGGACTCAGATTTCATAGGTAATAATGTTTTTGATAAAGACTTTATCTTGAAACAAAACTAACAGTTACAAAAACAAATTTTAGTTTATTCTTAATGAAACTTAGGTTGTAATCACAGCTGTGTATTAAGTTCTTAGGATGAGCAGAGGATGAATCAAGTTTTGGGGCTTTTAGAGTGTGTAATTTTTACCACAGAATTATTTGGCAGTACAAAATGGCATCTTTTACTTCATGGTTGAATTTCACAGTGGCTCATATATGATGTCCCTTTACAAAAAATGTTGAAGGGTTTTATTAACTTTCCTAGTAGCTTCTCAAAGTCTTTCGAGGTAAGATGTTTTGTTTGAAGCGCCTGTTGGTTTTTTTCTTTTTTAGAGTAATTCTCCAGTATCACTCATAATATTAAACTTATAAAATTCTGCATTATTAGGAAGATTTACAGTTTTGCATTGTGGTTGATTTGTGTTTTATATGGATATATCTATATCTGTTTACAGTTTTTAATTGTTACTTTCAGAATGAGACAATTTAGATAACTTCCAGGAAACGATTTGCAATGTAAATAGAACATGATTTATTCATATTGAATCTATATTATGGGGATTAGTAGTGTACATATATAAGTGCTCACGTTGTTAGTAAATTGCTTCTCTCTTCTCAGTTGTTTAAATTGAGATTGAAATACTGTTTGGCTTCCTCAAATAGGATAAAAAGCAAATTTGAATACTGATATATTTAGATACAAAATGTGGTATGATGGAAAGAGTGAGATGATCATGGTCAGAACTGAATTTCAATCTGTAGCTCTGCACAATTTATTTAATAATACTTCTAAGCCTCAGTTGCCTCATGTATAGCAGGTAATAAATACTTTATATAGTTGTTGTGATTAGTGGTAACATATACAAAGTACTTGCTTAGTACGTTGCTCAGAATAGGTGATACTGTATTATAGAGAAGTATAGAATTTATGCTAGTTTTATAGTAAATGTTTTTTTCTTAAATGTGTGGTGGTTGAAACTGATAATACACTGTAATATTGTCCAAAGTAAGACAGGAAAGATTTAGTGATAAAAGAGACAAGGACCTGAAATTGTGTGTCTTTCAAAAACTCTAGTTACAGGAAGAGGAGATGACCAGGATAGATGCTGGTTTGCCAGGTATTTGATTAAGATACTTTGTAGCAACACTAGGTCTCCATCCACCTGAAACTTCCTAGCTGAAACGAAGTGAGCAGTGCTTTCACAGAAAGTTAAATTCACCTTTAAAAAAAAACCCAGAGCTTAGTTAAGCATTGAATTTAATATTTGATTGCCCTACTTGACTTTCTCTCTTGATCTATTACCTTTATTTAGTGTGTTTATTTCCATGTGACATCTCCTTTAAGATTAAACTAACTTGTTAGGTGGTTATCATTTTCCTAATTTTACATGTGGGGAAACCAAGTTCAGTGATCTAGCCAGGGTCATATGCTGGGAACAGAAGGAAGAAAGAGGATAGAGCTCTTTTCATTGTCTTTGTAGAAAGACTTAAGGTCCCACTCTGCACAGATCTTTTTCTGGATTGTCACCTGTCATTTTAGCCAAGTGAATGCTTACTGTGTGGAAGTAAAAGTTTAACTATGGAGTGCTAAATGATCAACTCTGAATACTTGTCACTTTTCCTGGCAATTGAGAAGAATTTGATTTAAGGATTGTGATTCCTAATAAATACCTAGTTACTTATTAATATAAAGATTACAGTTGTGAAAAATAGCAACTAGATTTTTAATCTAATTTATATGTATTTTTTGTTTGTTTATTAATTTCCTGTTTGACTGCCTTACTCATTGTTAACCTAACTTTGTTAAGGAGAACTTAATACTTGCTTTTGCTTAGGAGGTAAATATTTTCCTGCAGCCATTCCTTCCCTATTTTTAGGACCAACTAGTTCAACTTTTTTCCCCCTAGACAAAAGATTTTTAAAGTTGAAACCTGACTTCAGTCTATTCAAGGAAAAGATTCAGTAAGAATTTGATTTGAAGCAAGATGTTATTGGATGACTTCTGCTCATAAGGCATGCATGCTAGCACTATTTTTAGCTGTGACAGATGACAGTTTATGATTACTAGATGTAGGCAACTTTTCTTACTCTTTACTGGGCTAGAAGTTTTTATTTTTGAAGAAAAGATTGTAGTGTACTGAATTATTTCAAATTAAAATTTTACGTGATAAAAGTGCTATTAGCTGTGTGCACAACACATCACAAAATAAATATCTTCCACATTTTTATTTTGAAAGCAAAAGTGGGCAGTCGATTTTTTTCTGATGGCAAACATTTAATTGGTCAGCTTTATTTTAGTAATCTATAAGCATTTCCCACAGCTGTAAGAGGAAAGACCAGTGTTAAATTAATCTCAGACCTTTAAAAGGATATTTCATGAACATTTTATATAAGAGTAAAGTTGAGGCCACTGTAGGTTACCATGCATGATTATGCTTTGTTCTGCACCTAGGAGACTTGAGGAACCATGAAAGGTTAAGCTTTCCATGTACAAGCCCTGTGTCTTAATTTTGGTTTCTCAAAAATAAAGAGGCCATTAAACTCAACACTCATAAACAGGACTAATAAAGTGATTACAGGAGACTCCAAAGTTAGCATTTTAATGACCCAGCACTTCTTATTTAAAGATGTCCTTTATTTTAATTTGAAAATATGATAGTCTTTAATTAAAATGTTTTTATTCCAAAGAATAGTCTGGCCACTATTCAGATACTGTTCTGACAACAAATATTATTGAAGCAGATTATGAGAATATGAAGATGAAAGGTACTCATCAACCTTTCAGAGTGTACAAGGAGATACAAGCCTATAAAATAATATTTGCTGTTTTATAAATTATCTGAGAGCATTGCTATTTGTTATTTAGCGAGTATAGATATCTGAAAATAGTTTAAATAAAACGTTAAATCCAATGCATAGAAGTGTTTTTGAAGAAATTAGAATTAGTGCATTCCTTAAACTGATAGAAAGTACGCATCCATTCTTATCAGTCAATCAGTAACTTTTATTTGAAAGATTAGTTGGTTCAGACTTTGTGCTCAGCTCTGGGGATATGGTAGATAATAAAACAACATGCTTTCTTAATGGAGCTTACAACCTAGCAGAGAAACAGATGTTAAAACGAGTAATTTTTTTTGCAGTTTACTTTTTAATCTTTTTTTTGTCAGATGTATAATTCTTTGATTTTTTAGTATAGTCACAAAATTGTGCAACCATCATCATTATGTAATTCCAGAACATTTTCATTCTTCGACCCACCCCCGCCCTCCTACCCCCACGAAAAAAACATTGCCATTAGTAGTCATTCGCCATCTCCACTCCTCCGGCCCGCTGGCAACCACAAATCTACTTTCTGTCTGTACAGAATTGCCAGTTCTAGACATTTCATATAAATGGAATCATACAACTATGTGACCTTTTGTGCCTGGCATTTTTCACTTAGCAAAATGTTTTCAAGATTCATCCATGTTGTAGCATGTATCAGCACTTCATTCCTTTTTCTGGCCTAACTATATTCTACTTTGTGGATATCCCATATTGTATTTATCTTTTCATCAATTGATGGACATTTGGGTTGTTTCTTCTTTTTGATTATTATGCACAGTGCTGCTATAAACATTTGTATACAAGTTTTTGTGTGGACATAGGTTTTCTAGTCTTTTGGGTAGAAATTCCTAGACGTAGAATTGCTGGGTCATACTGTAACTCTGTGTTTAACTTTTTGAGCAATTGCCAAACTTTTTCACAACAGAATTTTACTCTTGCAGCAGCAATGTAATAGGGTCCCAGTCTTCTTCACTTCTTGCCAACATTTGTTATTCTCTCTCTCTCTCTTTATTTTAGTCATTCTAGCAGGTCTGAAGTATCTAATTGTGGTTTGGTTTGCATTTCTCTAAAGACTAATGATGAACATCTTTTCATTGTTTATTAGTCATTTTTATATATTCTTTGGTGAAATTTCTATTCATATCCTTTGCCCATTTTTTAATTTGGTTTGTCTTTTTATTAATGTTTTTTTAATATACATATATATTCTAAATACAACTCTCCTATCTGATGTTTGATTTGTAAATATTTTCTCCTGTTCAGTGGGTTGTCTTTTTATTTTCTTGATGGTGTCCATCAAAGCACAAAGTTTTTCATTTTAATGAGGTCAAATATGTCTTTTTTTTCTTCTGCTGGTACTTTTGGTGTCCAATCTAAGAAAACATTGCCTGATCCAAAGTTATAAAGATTTGTACCTATTTTTTTTTCTGCTAAGACTTTTATAGTTTAAGCTCTTTAGGCCTTTGATCCATTTTGAGTTAATTTTTGTGTGTGGAGTAAGGTAAGGGTCTAACTTTATTCTCTCAGCGCTGTTGAAAAAACTATTCCCCATTTAATTCTCTTGACACCTTGTTGAAATTAATTGATTATAATTGGTAAGGGTTTATTTTGGGCTCTTGATTTTTTTCCACAGATCTGTCCATCCTGAACAACTGCTATACTGTCTTCATTACTGTAGCTTTGTAGGAAGTTTTGAAAAAGGAAAGTATGAGTTCTTTGACTTTGTTCTTTTTCAAGACTGTTTTGACACTCTTCTGGGTGCCTTGCATTTCCCTGTGATTTCTATAAGTGGCTTGTCAATTTCTGCTAAAAAACTGCTAGGATTTTGATAGAGATTACAATGTAGATCAGCTGGGGTAGCATTGCCATCTTAACAACAATGCCTTCTTTAATCTATAAACAGGTTGTCGTTTCATTTATTTTCTTTCACTTCTTTCAACAATATTTTGTAGTCTTCAGTTTCTAAGTCTTACATTTTATAACTTTGTTTCTTAGGTATTTTATTCTTTTTTTGCTATTGTAAATGGAATTTTCTTTTTCAGATTGTTCATTCCTAGTATATAGAAATGTAATTGATTTTTGTATATTGATGTATTCTGTAACTTTTCGGACTTGTTTATTAGTTCTACTAACCTCTTTGTGGATTCCTTAGGATTTTCTATATATAAGATCAAGTTATTTGCAAGTTGGAATACTTTAGTTACTTTCTTTATAATCTGGATGTCTTTTATTCTTTTTTTCTTGGTTTATTGCCCTGCCTTATACTTCCAGGGTCGTGTTGACTAAAAGTGGAAAGAATAGAGGGAGAGAGCTTTGTTTAAGAGACCGTTAAGTATGATGTTAGCTATGGGTTTTTTTGTTGGTGGTGCCAGTGGTGGTTTGTTTTTTTTAATCAGCTTCAGGGCATTGCTTCTATTCCTGGTTTGAGTTTTTATAATGAAAAGGGTGCTGGATTTTTTTCAGATGCATTTTCTGTGTCTATTGTGATAATCATGTAGTTTTTGTCCTTAATTCTATTAATATGGTACGTTATATTAATTGGTTTTCATATGTTGGACCAACTTTGTATTCCTGGGATAAATAGCACTTGGCCATGGTGTATAATCCTTTTGATGTGTTGCTAGATTCAGTTTGCTAATATTTTGTTGATTATTTTTTCTATATTCATAAGAATATACAGGTCTGTAGTTTTCTTGTGATATCTTTGCCTGATTTTGGTATCAGGATTGAACAAACATCTAAATTAACTAATGGATATAAATCTCTTGGTGAATATTAGAAGCAACAGTATTTGTATTTCTCAGAAAGGGTTTTAATAAAACTTTATGTCTCCTGTGCTCCGCATTGAGAATCAATGATCTTGGTTAAACTTAATCTTACAAAATTATTTCACTGAAATCAATTGACAGAATCTGGCAGGCTAGAAATATTGGCAAATGTCAATTAAGGCTGCAATTTTATTTGACAGAAACTAATATTTTTTCATCCTTGCAGCTTCACTAATAATCTCTTAAATTCCTTTGCAAAAAAAAAATTGATATTTTTTCTATACTTTGCACAATGAGTTTGTGACAGTGTAGATTACCTCACAGACCTTTCTAGTCTAGGTTATATTAATTTTGTCTTATGTGTAACTCTTAGTTCCTCGTTGTCTGGACTCCCTTGGCTGTTTTCCCCTATTTTCCTCCTCGGTGCTCTGAGGTCTGCTGCTCCAGCAGGGCACCCATGGGCCCTGTGTCAGCAAGGCTCTCAGGCTGTTTGCCTTCATTAGTATAGCTATTTACATATTTTCACACAATCTGCGTGGGCTTGCACATGTGTTTTTCAGGGCTCTTTCATTTATGGAAAGCACCTTATTTCTAGGAACCATATGATAGGTAGAAAGGAAGTAGTAGGTTAGGGTTTGCTGTACTTTCATGCAATTAAATTTATTTTAGGCCTTAATCGCTGAATAATACTGGACCATATACATGTCTATTAGTGTATCAGCAACTTTGGAGAAATTGACTTGATTTAACCCAGAGCACCAGAATTATCAACTTAATTATGTACTGTTAGAATTTTAACTATTAGCTAGATCTAAATACAGGTATTTATTAAGCTAACAGACAGTATATTCTATTCCCAATAGGAAAGCCTACTAAGAAAACCACACTCATGTTACCAGATTTTTTTAGTGGTGTCAAACAGGAATAGAGAGGGATGAATTTTTCTAAGTACAGCAATAGTAATTCATAGTGACCATTGGAGGGGAACAATTTAAGATGGCGTGGAAGGCAATGAAGAATCAAGTTAAATTCATCCATACACTGCTAACTATCCAGAGATGGAAACTTCACTAGAAATCCTTTCATACTTCATAGTTACACATCTATAATTTTTAAGTAGGATTATACTATGTGAATCTTTTTGTAACATTCTGTTTTCATTTATTATTATGGGCATGTTTCTGTGGTAATGTAGGACTATCTGTCTTTTAATGACTACATAATATTTGTTTGTATAGATATATCCTAATTTTACTTAACCAGAGTCAGAGGGCTTTTAAGAGATATTTTTAGCAATCGATTATAGTTTTCTACTATGTGAGGTATATTGGCATAGAGCTTTTTTCTCATTTTTGGGTTTAACTGTAGGTGAAGTATTCACATTAAAATATATATCTCATTAATTAGCCTATCCTGTTAATTTACTTACAGCAACTTTCTTGGCTTTGTGATTCATCTCATATGTAGTAATTAATCTGCCTACACCCTGCCTATTCATTATGCATACAAATACATAACGTTTTGGAGAATTTTAATGTGCTGAGCCTTCAGTTTGGCATCATACGTGAAGAGTATGAGTTTTATCAGTAGGAAGCCTATGTTAAAATCCATGTTCTACCATTTGTTAATTGATTCTCTCATGTAAGAGCTGGGTCTCACTGTTTTGTCTGAAAGCCTTCCTCACAGGGTTTTAATAATTGAAAGAGATAATGTATAGTATACAAACAGCATTTGGCATAATGTAAGGGCCCAGTAAATACTGACTCAGGAAATGAAGGGAGGTATGGAGAATGTAGATAAGCAACCTGGAAAACATTTCTGAAACATCTATCAGGCTTAAAAAGTGTATAACTTTTCAATCTTTTCTTTTTTTCTTTTTAGCTTCTCTCATACTGTCCCCATATGATATAGTTTATAATTTAGGGGTATGAATTTATTTTTCTAAAATTTTAATAATGTTTGACACAGTGTTTCTGGGAAGATTCATTTCAAAAGACTAGTATTAATTAAAAATATTTAAGTCTCCCCTAATAAACCTAAAGCAAAAAAGGAGTTGTTTTAAAAATTATATTTGGCACAGATAATACAGCAATAAAATCTCATTGATTTGGACCCACTGATTAGGCGTTTGATTGCACGACTGATGTGTATCTTTGTCATAACTGTGAATCATGTTATTTTCTGAGGGGAAAAGAAAAATCATTTATCTAATGCCCTATTTACTGATGATAAAATCGAGGTCCATAGATACTGGAGTCATATCCAAAGTCGTACAATTGTAAAGGCAGTCCTAATGTAGGTCTCTTTAATCCCAGTCACTGATATTTCTTTTCTCCATATCCACCTATATAGAAATCATAGACTAATTATAAATTATTCTTATGTAGTCAGTTGGGACTGTTGGGACAGTAACTCCATTATGTTAGGCAGTTTGATTAGACATTAATTTATGCTGTACATACCTCTCAAGTCTAAAGTCATTTAATTTCATGAGTAGTTTTTACTGATGGTAAGGAATAATGAGGATATCTGCATTTATTTTAACTTACCACCAATATTAGTGATTTTGAATGTTAATAAATGTGTTGGAGCACTTTGATAACCAGACATTTTTATGAAGGGGCACTTGTTCATATAAAAATAGATTTGAAGTGTACCTTACTTACTGATTCTTATCCACCTTCTCAACTTTTATTTGCCCTATAAAACTGAAAATTCAGATCAGTTTTAAAATCCTTTTCCATGTGGCTTATAAAGTAACATGTTTATGATATAACAGCAATACGATTTATTAACTTAAAAGTAAATCATAAAGTTGAAATTTTCTTTAATTTTTCTTTATATATTTACTATTTAAATACCTGGACAAGAAAGATGATAGTGATTGTGGTGGTATTCATAATAATCATAACAACAAATAGTGATGACCCCAATATTTACTACAAATTGATTACATTATGTACTCTATTAAGCACATTGTGTTCATTATTTTATTAATGAAAAATTTGGTAATTCATTATCTCACTTAACCCTCACAACATCTAAATAAGATCATTCTTATTTGTATCCACATTTGAAGATGAGGAAACTGAAGCCTAGAGGGATTTAATGACTTGCCCGGGGCCACATAGCTAGTAGGCTATGGAGCCAGTGTTTGAGCAGGTCCAGCTCCAGAGCCTGAGTGCTGTGTGTGTCTTATGTATACTGCTGCTGTGGGGCACGAGAGGGCCTCTGAGGAAAGAATTATGTTACTAAGGGCTGTCTTCATAATTGCTGTTCCTCCCCTATCACCGTACCATGTACCCTGTTTATAAAAAAAAAGAAACGCCTTAATTATTAGAACCATTGCTAGCAGAGACTTTTAATTAGGCCTGCACCTTTTGGTTTTCTAGAGCCCACCTCTTCTTCTAAATACAGCTCAATTTCTCTTTCACAAAGTCTTAAAATTTCCTCCAGTTCTTTTCCTTTTCTGAGTTCTCACAAGAGTGCACTATTTATTTTATAATTTTGTTAACACTGTTTTTAGCTGTCTTATCACCTTCCTAGAATTGCAGTATTTGAGAGTTGAACAAGGGCCTTCAAAAAAAGTCATGTGCCCATTTTGAGGTTTTATAATTCATCCTACTAGGTTGAGATTCTTGAACAGTATTAGCTCAGTGTTTGCTGAATGGCAGAAAACTATTAGCATTGCTTTTGTCTCTTTATTCAATATTACATTATTCATGATGCCATTTTAACAGCACAGATACACTATTTCAAGTTCTAGTCAGTCTGCAGTTGTGCTAATATATTGGTATAATAGTAGAAAATATTTAAATACAACAAAACTGAGGTAGATGTTTTACGCAGAGTTAGGATGAACTTGGGATAGGGAAAACTTGAATAAATAGTGGAAATCAGAGTTTGAAAATAAAGGTTTAAATTGTATATAGAAAGTTAAGTTAATAGCATTCGAATCAAATGGATAGGAGAATGGAATCAGATATTCTGGAAATATAATAAATGTTGTTGAGCTATGTGCCAGACATAGTGATAGGCATTTAAAATGTCTTAATCAGTACTTAAATGATCTATACTGACAGGAATTCAGGGCTTCATAAGAATATCTAACATTTTACAATTCACACACACTTTTCCCCACAGAAGTACCCTAATAGTGAAGGAAAGTCAGGAACCTAAGAGGTCCTGCTGAGCAAGACCAAAGAAGCCCCTAGAAATGTGATTTTTGTTACCGCCTTTATCTTAAAAACTAACAGATATTTAAAATTGTTCTCAAGATTATATCCATTTTATTTTACTATAAGAATATTCTTCCCCCTCCCCAATTGTTTGCAGTTCAGAGACAGACAAATTGTGTCTTGTTTGTGAATTCAAGAGCCCTTTTGGCACACTGCAGAATTCCCCCTGGTTTGTCTATAGCCCAATCATGAGACCGCAGGCCTATGGTTATTTGATCCTCATAGTGACCCTATGCTCTTAGGCCAAAAGCTTTGTCTGCCTCCCTACTATTAATAAGCATTATATAACTAACACATTTAGTTTTCTTTTCTTTGACACCTAAATTTTTATGACATTAGATTTATCTACTCCTAGGGGAAAGTAGCGTTTCAGGTAATAGAAAAGCTGTTATTTTCTTTTACTTTGTAGGAAATATTTGTTTTTATGATAGCCAGGTTGGATTACAGTTTTGCTAAGTTTCTTAAAGAGTGGTCTCTCAAAAGCAGAGTTGTAAAACTCATGTGTATTTTTTTAGTAGTTTTACTTTCTCAACATTTGTTTCAATTAGCGATTTGTTTTTGCAGATAAATACATTTTTGTGTCACCGAAGTATGTCATTTTAGTGAGTGTATGCTAAGATTTTTTTCTATTATTTGAATATGTATCGTGCATTGTATGACAATGAAAACCTCAAGATGACTTTTAAGAAAAATTGTTTTGGATTAGAAGCCTGCTATTGGTGGGCTTGAGCTTTCATAAACATTTTTTTTTAATCCTTACCAGAGGATATGTTTATTGATTTGGGGCATGGAGAGAAAAACATAGATGTGAGAGAGAAACATCAGTCAGTGACCTGTATGTGCCCTGACTGGGGATCTGCAACCCAGGTATGTGCCCTGACCAGGAATTGAACCTGCAACCTTTTGGTGTATATGATGATGCTCCAACCAACTGAGCCATCCATCCAGGGCTGATTTGATAAACTTTTATAGCCTGAATGATTTGGACAGGTAGGGCATAGATTTGCATGAAAAACATTTTACAATACATAGAAATAGATGCAGGTATCATTCTAATATATATCTTAGAGTGGGGTTAAAATGTAGTATATAAGGTTAATCTTTAGGTTTTGGCTTTACTTTATCTTGAGAGCTTCTTTGTGTATGGGGGTAGAACAAATATAAATGTGCCAAATTCAAGTGGTTAAAATAATGTTCTAATTTCAGATTTCTTCTTTTTAAATTTTCAGTTGTTGACCTCCTCTACTGGAGAGACATTAAGAAGACTGGAGTGGTGTTTGGTGCCAGCTTATTCCTGCTGCTTTCATTGACAGTATTCAGCATCGTGAGTGTCACGGCCTACATTGCCTTGGCCCTGCTCTCTGTGACTATCAGCTTTAGGATATATAAGGGTGTGATCCAAGCTATCCAGAAATCAGACGAAGGCCACCCATTCAGGTGAGATGTCTGGAAAACAAAGCAAATTTTGGCAAAACTATAAACAGTATTTGTATTAAGACTTCATTCTACTATCTATAGTTTTAGGCATGCATTTTTTACTGCTTAAAGATAATTGCAAATTTTCATTAAAAAGCTATACCAAAAGTATCTGCTTTTGAGATTTCTTAAAGGTCATTTCATAGGCTCGTGATGTAAAAGACTGGGTTTATATATCATTAGCCTAACTTTACTACTTAATAGTAATACTTATTAGAAGTAGGTGTTGGTTCTCTAATTTTACTGTAATGGAAGCTCTATCTTTTTAACATATGAGGGGGAACCCCAAAAAATCAGAATTTTCTTCCAGAGCACAGGCCCCTTGTGGCACAGGCTTCCCCTACTAGGCGAGTGCTCTAGGAACCCATCTGTATCAGGGTACCAGCTGGCGTTGTTGTGAGAGGTTGTGTTTGGCTCCAGTGAATTTTTTTTGAAGACTCCTTCATCGTGTTTGCCCATCTCATGATGCGTGTTTTATGAGCGCACCTGCCCACACCACGCTGAGTGTTCAGTATTTTCTGACCAAAAGCAGCATGACCCCTATGCCCCATCCTCCATATACACTCTATCTCACATGATCAAGTTTTTGTTTCAAAGTCCTCAAAGGGAAACATTTTGCCAATGTGGAAGAGGTGAAACAAAAAACAGCAGAAGCACTAAAAGGCATCAAAATTGATGAGTTTAAAACCTGTTTTGAGTAGTGGAAAAATGTGTTGATAGGTGTATTCATCAAATAGAGAGTACTTTGAAGGTGACTGAAGTTTAAGCATATAAGAATAAATACACAATTTTTTATAAATAAATTCCGTTTTTTGTGGGGATCTCCCCTCCTATTTATGATTGATGAGAGTTATATTTTCTTTATTGCTTTTATGCTGTCTGATAATTAGAAATATCTTTCTTGCCAATAGTATGTTTATATTTTTCTGTTATGCTTTCTTGTCATGCCTGTGTATTTTCTTAACATTCCATCTTTATCTAGTTTCTTTTTCTCATTCCTTAATGCATTACTTTTGTATTATCCTTACAAGAGCTCCTTTACTTCAGCATCTCCTTGTCTCTAAATCTTCATCTGCTACCCTTAGTTTTATAAGTATGCATAGTATTATGTATCTAATTACTAAACGGTACAAACCTTAGCTTGGGTCTTCTGCCTCACTTCATGCTTAGCATGTTTTTCCATCCCTTTTTAAAAATTGGATATAATTCACAGAAAACTCAGTGACTTTTTTTTTAGTGTGCTCACAGAATTGTACAAGCATCACCGTATAATTCCAGACATTTTCTTCACACCAAAAAGACACTTCATACCCATTAGCAGTCACTACTCACCCAGCCCCTGACAAGCACTAATTCATCATGTCTTTTATGAACCTTTTTTTCTCAAACTTGTCAATTTCTATCAGCACCACTATTATGATATCAGGGTGCCAGTTTTAATGTTATCTTTGTTTTTTTTCCGTTTCATAGTAAACAAAATAAGTTTTGTTGTTTCCCTACTCCTTCAGTCGAGACCAGGAACATAAACTGCATGCCATGGGCCAAATCCAGTTGCTTCCAGCTTTTGTAAATGAAATTGTATTGAAACACAGCCATACTCGGTCATTCAACTGCTTTCTCACTGTAATGGCAGAGTTAAGTAGCTGGAACAGAGACCATGTGGAATTCAGAGCCAAAGCTTCTGTGCTTCCTACCTGGCCCTTGGCAGAAATAGTTCGCCTGCCTCAGGCGGGGCTTCACTTGTTACCAAGCTGGTTTCCGGTTACCTTAGATTACTTGAACTCTTACAGGTGTTGTCAGATTAGTTTTCCTCAAATAGCACTTTTATCACATTTTTAGGGATAGGGGCTTTCTAGTCCATTATAGGATGAAATCCAAGTATCTTTGTCTTGTCTCTCATTTATCCCTTCTAGGGTTTTGTGCCCATTTTCATGCTGCCTCTTTAGTTCCCCAGATACCCTCATCTATCATAGGTTTTATTTGGTTCTATGTTTGGAGACCTAGCTAACTCTGGCTCAAAATTATCTGAGAATTAACTTCCTATAGGACAGGGTATGTCTTTGAAATGTTCTGTAATTGTTTCATATATGGACGATTTTTAAAAACAGGTTGTAAACATTTTTAAAAACTGTTTTGGCAAGGTAAGTATCTATTTGGGCATGAATAAGTAACTACTTAGAACATCATCCAGTTCATGTTAATGGATAGGCTTAATTGGTTTTCACAGTTTACAGGAAGAGGCCTACTACATTACTTTGCTTATTGTAAAGACATGATTTGTTTCTCTCTAGCTTTCTCTTTATATTGATGAAGTAATAATGTTACATAGTTTGCGGGGGAATCCAACATTTACTGAATGACCCTTATGTGTCTGACCTTTTGGGTACAAGCAGCTAGAAAGTAGATGGATGGTGTTACTCCATTTTATAGAGGGGGAGACAGACTTGAAGTTCAGTAACTTGAAATTGCAGCTTTAACATGGCAGAGCCATATCATTTTACAAGTCATAAAGGAATATATATGATTTTTAATTATACATTGAAATATATAAAAACATTGTTAAGCCAAAACTTCTAAATTATCTACAATGTAAATTTTATCCAATGTTGGATTTTAAAGAAGACTTGTGGAAAAAATTAGTAATATTTATATTTAAAGATTTTATTTATCTTTTAGAGAAGAGGAGGGAGAAAGAGAGGAAGAGAAACAGCCATCAGTTGCCTCTCGCACACCCCCAACTGGGGACTGGCCCATATTCCAGGCATGTGCCCCGACTGGGAATCGAACCAATGACCTTTTGGGTCTTAGACCAGTGCTCAGTCCATTGAGCCATACCAACCAGGGCTCTATATTCTTTATTTCCTTAGAAATATTTTATTTTTAGCTCTAAGCCCTAGGTCATTATATGTCCTTCCAGTCATAAAGTAAATTTAGCCAACATGCCAGTATAAACCTGTTGGACAGTTTTTCCAACTTCTCCAGTCATACTAGAGAAGAGGGTATCATACAGCTTGTATATATCCTGTGATCATTGGAAAAGAGTGATGATAGCACTGGCAGTGCATTAATATCACATAAATGCCAGTGGAGTGAATGTGAAGAGCTACAGGACATCATTGATGGGTGGTGCTACCTTTGTACTTGTGGGCCGGGCATGTCATCTTTAGCAGGAACAAAATCAGTGGTACAGAGAAGCAGGATACCAACCAAAGTTATATCAGCCACTTTTCAGTATTTCTCAAAGCTGCATCAATAAATTATTGCTAATTTAAAGGGAGATGTGAATTTTAGACTGTTTTTCCCATCCAAGTACTAACCAGGCACAACCCTGCTTGGTTCCGAGATCAGACGAGATCGGGCGCATTCAGGGTCCTATGGCTGTAGACCGAATATTAGACTGTTTTTAACTTGATAATAATAGCTTAACATTTGTTCATTAATAATAACAAACTGTGTGCTAGACCATTATACTAGTAAAGATATATTCCTGGTTCTTAACAGTTTATACTCTAGTAGGAAAAATATACAAGTATACACATGTCCATGTTTCAGGACTGGATATGGTAAATACTGTAAGAACAATACAAAAGAAAGCATTGTTAGAGTTACATAATAGGGTTGGGGGAAGAGCCAAAGAGGCTTCATGTATGGTTGAGATTTGAGATGTAGCCAATTGTCTGGATATGATATCACCGGGTGAGAGGAGGGCATTGTGGATTAGGAAAACTATGGTCAACAAGGGCATTAAGATTAAAATGTGTTTGATTGTTTGATAAATGGTTCATTTTGGCTGCAATATAGTGAGCAGTGGAAGATAAAGTTGAAAAGATTTAGGAGGGCTCTGGTTGGAGAAAAGTTGGAACCGTAGAACCACAGAATGTTTGAGCTTGAAGGGATTTAGGAAGGTCTATTTCTCTAATGTTTATACAGAGTTGAAACTATGACCCAGAGAAGTTAAATACCTTTTGCAAGGCTTCGTAGCTAGATAATAGCAGGTCTCCTAACTCCCACCTGTGTACCACCTTAATAGCACTATCTAGGAAGCTCAAATAAAACTAATCTGCCATTGGCTGAAGGGAATGGATTAAGATGCTAACAGATTAGGGACTTATTTGGAGACTGATAGAATATTCCGGTTTATAAATAATGAGCATTTAAACTAGGATGATGGCAGAGTGACTACAGAAATGAGAGACATATTTGGGGCATATTGCAGAGGTAAAATTATGCAGAACAGGAGTTATCAAAGAGGAATGTTATTTTTAATATAAATAATGTCTACCAACATGGGGAAATAAAAAGGAGTGTCCAAATGAGGAACTGTTTCCAATAGATTTGGGAGAATGCCTAGCACTTCCGATGTGGTCTTACTTTGCCAAGATAAAATGGCTTCTTTGAAACATAACTAATGAAGCAATTTCTTGCATTCACACAGACCTAACTGTCCCCACCGCCCCCATTAGAGTTGTTGTTGTCTTCTTAAATTGGATGATTCCAGCTATCTCAGTATAGATTAGGGTATCTAAATGTACAGCAACTATTATGTTTTCCTGGGACTGCTGCTATACTTTTGACAGCCATTTCACAGTCCGGGGCTTGGCATTTGGGGCAGCTTCCCCTATACATTGGACTGAGAGTGTAGTATTTGGAACTGAATAGGTTCTTTGTTAGGAAAACTTGACGAAACAACATAATGTCAACTGGAAGAAAAAAACAAATAATAATGACTATCATTTATTGAGTACTTCTTTGTGTCCGATTGTGGTAAGCACTTTACTAAGTGAATCCTCATGATAATCTCCATTTTATAAATGAGGACACTGAGGTTTAGAGGGAAGACTAAATAACTTCCCAAAGTTACACTGCCAAGTAAGTGGCAGACTTTAAGACTCAAAATCAGATCTGTCTGTCTTCAAAACATCTTTTTTCTACACTCGTCAGCTGACAGCATATATCAGTGAAATAGCCCTGCTTGGTGAATTTTTACATTGTGCTTAATTTGAAAACCGAAGGCTTTTATAATAAAATATTTTATTTTACAGATATGTAATTGCTGAATGCAGACATCCAGGGAAAAATGACTCTGATCAGTGACAATTATGGTGTGATTTGTTTTCCAGGGCATATTTGGAATCTGACGTAGCTATATCTGAGGAGTTGGTTCAGAAATACAGTAATTCTGCTCTTGGTCATGTAAACTACACGATAAAAGAACTCAGACGCCTCTTCTTAGTTGATGATTTAGTTGATTCTCTGAAGGTAAGTTTATTTGCTTTTCATTTTGACGTACCCACAATTTAGTATCAAAAGAGTTAGGAGTGTCATTCTGTTTTTCTGTATTAAGGTAAATGATAAAGGCGTATTGAAATCATATTACAGTGAATTTGGGTCTCAAATTTCAGAATCTGGTCAGATATTTAACATGGAGGAAAATACTTTTCTTTTTTAAAGGAAAATAAGTTATAAATACATACTTTTGGAAATCATAAAAAGTAAAAGTGAGAAAATTAAAGAGAATTTTGACAATAAGAATAAAGATTAATAGATTTAATACCAGATGTGATTTAATCTTTTTTTTCCTTTTAAGATTTTATTTATTTAGTTTTTGACAGAGGGAATGGGAGGGAGAGAAACATCAATGTGTGGTTGCCTCTCACATACCCCCTACTGGGGACCTGGCCTGCAACCCAGGCATGTGCCCTGACTGGGAATCAAGCCAGTGACCCTTTGGTTTGCAGGCCCACCCTGCGCTCAATCCACTGAGCCCCACCAGCCAGGGTTAATCTGTATTAGTGTGGTTGGTGATGTGGGCTGTGAAAGAATTCACAAAGAGAAGAAAATACAGAAAGTCAAATTTTTATTTTACTTTCCCAAGAGTGGGAAAGGGCTAGGTACAGAGATCTGCACCAGCATTGAGGTGTGGGGGCTTTAGCTTTTATTGGATTATAATTGGATTATAAAAGGGTAGGGGGTGGTTGCTCTTGTGTGGTCCCTGGGCTTTTGGGGGTGTTGCAACACAGAAGATTTCAGGTGGTTTTGCAGAAGCTGCAGTTTGCTCCAATGCTATCCTTTGCCTGCGGCCGTGGAGGGGAGTTAATCATGCTCTGCTCTTGCTTTCGAGTACTGGTATTTTTCAGTCCTGGGGACATAAACTCATGAGAGTAAAATGGCAGTCATGTTTAACAAGGTCATTGGCCTACTCGGCAAATGACACCACGATAGCAAATGGCACTGGCTTTGTCCTTTCAATCTGTTTGATTTTGTTTTAGAGTCTAGCACTTACTGTAATGTCTTACTTTGTGTGTGATTCACATACACACATAAGCTATTTCATATCTTGAACTCTTTCTAGGATATTTATTCTGGACGAGCTTTAATATTCTGAAATACCTCAGCTACTCTTTAGCTGGTAATTCTTGGAAGTTTTTCTTGAGATTTTGGATCTTGCTTTGTAGCAGCTGTTAGTCTCACCTTGCAAATAAATTTCCAAATTCAGACTGACTCAAACCACTATACAGTCATGTAACATGAGCCCCAAGCACTAGGGCTTTGGGGACCTAAGTGCCTTTTCTTTAGGTAGAACTTGCCGTTGGGGTTTTTTTGTTATTGCCCATGACTCTGCCTAAGACGACTTGTTTCCAGTGTAAGCCTGTGTATAAATGTACTGTAGTGGTAATTTTCGTAACTGTTGTTTTCCAAGAGTAATGCACTGGTTTACAATTCATCATGCAAGCCAAGGATATCATAGCATTAGGATGATTGGGCCTTTAGACCCAGTGAAACAATTTCTGGGCTCGGAATAGAGTTAAATGCCCAAATTGCTTTTAACAAACATCTTAGCCTTAATAAGCCAATAAATGTACTTCATTTTCAGCTGTGTGCCTCTCTCTGTTCAAGACTTGGAACCCCAGTTAGTTATTAACATTAATGGCAATCATTTAGTTTTCTTATTATCTCTTTTGTATAGAGTTTTTGCATATGGTGACTTATTTTTAGTAGTGCTTTGATATCAGTCTATAAATAAAGATCATGGTTATGTTATTTGGGATGTTTGATCAGTTCGTTTCAAAGGAAACAAACATTTTGGAGTAAATGAAATAGATTCTTGAACCCATGGTTCCTAGAAGAAACCAGTTCCTGTTTATTGAAGTGATGTTTGCTATAGAAAGCGTGGGTGTTGGGGTAGAACATGTATGAAAAATTATTCAAGAGAAGGTACTCGTACATTTAAGATGAAGGGTATGTGAATGGAATTTGATTGAGAAGAAACGCTATAAATAGTGATGCAGAGCTTCAGACAGCAAAGGACTGTCTCTGAATTTAGCAATGGTGGGGGTGAATTCAAGTAAAGGCGGCGGGACACTTGATAACAGTCAGCGTTATTGTTTTTATAGACTTGATAAAAATTATAGCAGATACGAACCAAAAGTCATCCTTCATGTTTGCATAGGATAGCTATGAAGGCAGCTCTCTGTTTATAATTTAACATTTTTCTTGAGAGAAGAGGCATTCTTAAAGAAGCCTGTTTAAAAACAAAACAGATTGATCTGAGAATGATTCATTGTGTTCCAGTTTTTATAGATTTGAGTTTACAGTTTCCACTTTAATCAATAGAATGCTTATTTGTTCTTGAAGAGTTTATTGTCTATACACAGTCTTTTGTGCAGACATGATGTAGGTGTGGAAATTATCCACAGAGGCTAGAGGAATAAGAAAATGTTAGAGGATGCCTGACTAAATACTTTAAAAACCTTTTAAAACTGTTTTGCACAGATATTTGGGAGTAGGATATGAGGAAATTATGAATAAATAAGCTTTATGAGATGAAGAATTTCTTTTTGCTGTTAAATCTCATTTTAAAACTTCTTTTGAAAATCACCTTAGTTTTTTCTTTTTTAAGCAGTTATGTTTTTCATGAGGAATCTAGCATAAATGGGAGAAACTGAACTTGATAAATTCTTGCCTTGGATGACTACTGATTAGAAAGTAACATGAAAGTGGTGCATAATGAGATAGATTTACTTTCTGGAACATTTATTTTTATGATGCTTTCTTATATTTTTAAGACATTCTTTGTTAATATTGAAGAAAAAAACTTGGATTAAAATTATAGTTTACTACTTTTTCTTCTTAAGGATTAGCAGTACTTTTTGGGGGGGGGGGGGAATGAAAGAAGAAAATGTGTATGAATGGTTTTCCTGAGTAGTGTTTTTTGGGAAGTCCGGAGCTCAAGGAAAGCTGCTTGGTGACTTCCCCAGAAGGTGATTCTTTTCAGTGCTCCAAAAGAATATTAGTTGTTTCAACATATTAGCCCATAGAATGAACTTTGCGTTTAGGTCTCAAAACCTATTAAGGCCAAAGAATAAGGCAGGGATCTGTGTTTTTCTCTGGACGCAAAGGTGAAGAGTACACATGCTAATAATATACATGAAGGGTCTTCCTTGATGAACTTTGTGGCTCTTCTGTATTGGATGACATTTTTTTAATGTCAGTGTGTGTGAGTAGTACAAATTCCGTGCCTGTTTGTTTGCACTGGATAAGGGTACTATAGAATATAGGATACTTGCTCAAAATGCCTCTTATTGGAAAAAAGCTGATAAGAAACTTAATGCTCCTGGACTCTTCATAAAAATGACTTAACAATAATTCTCTTTCTGGAAAGAGTTCCTTGAGCAATTGTCCCTCTTACTGCTTACTTTTTGTTTATATAGGGAGCATTTTAAAAAAAAGTGATTTTTTTTTTTTCCTGACTCTATTACTATTTACCTTTTAGCCATAGTAGTTGGTAGGAGAGTCATAGTCTTTCTTTCTAAAGCAAGCAAAAAATGTCTTTTTTAATTTTCATTCTTTTTTTTTAAAGCTTTTCAATATAAAGGAAAAATTGATTTGTCCTTATCTATTTATTTTCTTATATTCAGATTTTAAATCTGTGGAAAGTTTACAATAAATGCTTTTAGCCTCTCTAGTTACCAGATGAATTTGTGAGACACTGAGGTTTTAAAAATTTTATAGGAACCAGCTTTTTATTGGAATTACTTTGATCTTATATGATTCATAGCTGGGAAATGGAAACTATTCTGATTTCAAGAAGATGCAGTGGGAATTAGTGTTGTTTTTCATTTAGAAAGTAGGCATTGTATCAATCTCTGTGGCTTATTTAAAATAATAGCTTTTAAACAAAAATTCAAAAGGGGTTTCTCTATAACTCTCTCTCTTCCTAAAGGTTTGGCGCCCTCAAATTTATATAATCTACATTTTGAGATTCTAGGTCACAATTACCACTCCTTCTATTTGCAACCTTCTTCAGAAATTAAAAATTTTAGAGCCACTAGTGGTAGCATGTTAAACTACTTCTCCTTGCTTATTACCTTTTTGGGGACAATGTGAGGAAGGAGCCTATTCTTTCAAATGTGATTGAAGAAATAACCAAACTCCAGGGTTCATTAGGCCTTATGAAAAAGACCTGATGTGAGATGGTGGTTATCATTGTGCCTGGTCTAGGTCTCCTTCTGCTGGTTGACTTGGACCAGTAAAAATGGATTGTGCAGATCTCCTCTTTTAATTCTGTGTAATCATTCCATTTGTTTTGCTCCTTTGCAGTTAACTATAAGCTTCTAAGTCCTAGAAAAGATTTCAAGTGTCCATAGACTGAGCAACAGTCCATTTCTCAAAGGATTAATTCTAGACAAATATTAAGGGTGAAATCACTGAAAAAATATTCCTCATTCCATTCAGTAGAACTTATTTCAAACATTAGTATAAAATTTAACCACAGGTCAGTGTTTTGACCAGTCCACAGGCTTTGTTTTATTTGTTCAATTGGGTATCAGACATAAGGTGGGAGGAGGTGAATGAATGAAAGGGGAAATAAAGGAGGAATGTTCTCTAGTAAAATTAAGTTGTGAAAGCTGTGTGTGTATCCTTTTCTTAGAGAGTCTCATGTATGTTAGTTTATTAGTACCTGAGAAGTCAGAAAGAGGCTGGATAACTTTATTCAACCTATATTTG
Source organism: Mormoops blainvillei (assembly GCA_004026545.1). Lineage (NCBI taxonomy): Eukaryota > Metazoa > Chordata > Mammalia > Chiroptera > Mormoopidae > Mormoops > Mormoops blainvillei. Next base: position 361,705 of record PVJD01000460.1, on the reverse strand, counting down.
TCAACATTGTTTAAATAACACCCATTACCACCAGAAAACTAGTACGATACTTAACAAACTTAAACCATGTAGTTAAGGTTTAATTCCATTTCTGTGATTGGCCCTCTGTGTAAGGGATCTTTGATAGGGGCTCTTGTTTTAAAACAGTGGTTCTCATTATTGGCTGTACATTGGAAACACCTGGGGAGCTATACCATTTACTGATACCTGGGAAGGGAGGTGAGGGGGACCCATCCCATGAACTTGTGATTTAATTTTTCTGGGAATACTGTGTGGAGGATCACCGTTTTTAAAAGTTGTGGCATTAAGCTATCCAGGGGTGTCTTTGGGCCACACTGGAAGAAGAGTTGCCTTGGGCCACACGTTTAATACACAAATACTAATTAAAGCTGATGAGCAAAATAAAAGGGTTTAAGTAAATTTACGATTTTGTGTTGTACCACATTCACAACTGTTCTGGGCCACATGCAACCCGCGGCCATGGGTTGGACACCCCTGCACCCTGGGCTATAGTTTCTCCCCACTCCCAACCCGCTCCCTGCTATAAAAGAAAAGCATATGACCATCCATCCCTGTGGGGCTCAGCTTTGGGGCATCTTGAGTAAGGCTCTGAACTTTATTACAAGTTTCCTGACTTTTGAAGCCTCAAATCCAAGAAAAAAGTCTAATTTATTTAATAGATACTAAGACCAGGTATTTTAGGCAAAGGTTCTTTCTTTTCTGTTACATGGCTTTGAGGGATAGAGACTAGATTCAATGTGATGGCAGTTCTGTGACTTTCAGTGAAAATGTTAAAATCGTAAGAAAATTCCTAGCTATGGCAACCAAAATGTTCCAGACTACAATCTTAAATCTGTAAGTGAACAAAAAAGGCCTGAACTCCAGAAATAGCTGACCCAAAACAACATTAAAACCTAGCCCCTCAGGCTCTTAGAAGGTTATTAACATACACATTTTGACAGTTTTCTTTCTGGTTTCTTTGGCTCACAGAAAAATTAGCAGGGAAATGGGCTGGAGAAAATGTAGAGACAGTCAAAGTGATATTAATGAGTGAAGCTGAAGATGTCAGAAAAGGTCAAATACTTTTCAGTGTTTAAAAATGCAGAAAAAGTTTGAAAATGTCAGAATTGCCATAGTAATCTCTGAAATTCTGTTAAGTGCCCTCCCTTCACTTTCTTTAAAAGTGCCCCCTCTCCACCGCCATTGAGACATCATCTAATAAAAATCTGCAGAACTTTTTGATGAGGTATGTGATACACAGTCAAGTTTAATTCCCCTGGACTAAAGACAAACAAGACATGGCCCTTGCCCTCTTTCAGTATTTGTTAGATCTTCACTGGACTTTGTCCCTCTTTCCTCCAGTTTCATTACTGCCCAAAGAGAGATGAGCTTTGACTTCCACAGTTTATTTGCATTGGCTATAATATTGAAAAGCATTTGCCATGGAATAGCATAGAATTTGTAGGTCTGAAATAAGAGCAGCTTTTTAAAAGTGCTTATTGACTTTTTCCCTGCCTTTTTATGATAGCATGCATAATCATGATAAATTCCCATTTTTATTGGTTACTTTAGGTGGTTTTACAGTGTAGATTCTGGAGTCAGATAAACTTGGAATCATTGTGACCTCTCATCTTGAAACATCCTTAATGTTTCTGTGTCTTGGTTTCTTCTACTATAGGGATAATAGTATTATACTTTTAGGGTTGTGAACTGACCTAATTAATATAAGTTCCCAAAAAAAGGTAGTTGCAGTCTTATTATATAACAGTTATGGTAATTGTGCATTTGCTAGACGCTCATTCGTACCGTACTCCTTTCTCTTCTGATGGAGTGTACTCTGGAAATCCTTACCTAGTAGTTTTGTTTTGGATGCCTGAAGTGTTCAATTTCCTCCAAACTTAGCTGTAACATTTAAAATTTCTGTGATAACATGTAAAAGTGTGAATTTCTGGTTTTTCTCTTGAAATGGGAAAACTTGCCAACACGGGCCTGTAGTAGTCGCCTGGCAGCGACCCGCGGGGCGGGGCTGCGGGGCCTCCTTGAGGGGGAGAATGCATGTATCTAGCACGTACCTATTTGCCTCAGTCCTACCCCAGACCTCCTCACGCGTTTGTGTCTCCCGCCTGGCCCTGTGTGCACTCAAGGCCTCTCTCCGCCTGTGGAGAGCCTGGCCTTAGGAAGTGTCCTCCAAGAGGCAAGTACAGGACACTTGAGCCCCTGGATAAACGAGGTGTGAAGACTTCGGTTTCTCTCTCTTTGTGGATTTGGAGTGGGACCCTGTCAGTGACTTAATGACTAAACTAGGACTTGCTTTTAGCTTGTGTGCGTTAGTATCTGAATTCTGTTACATAGGGTGTCTTTATTGCTAAAGCTGTTTCTTCTAAAATGTGAGAGGTGGACTCCGTTTCCCTTTAGACTTGGAGATGGTGATGGATGAAAATAGCTCTGTTGCTCTGTAGTAAACTTGCTCAAGTGCAGAAGTTATATTTAGCTTCTGCAATAGGAGTCTGTAAAGCTATGTGAGAGGGAAAGGGCTTGCTAACGAGAGTCATGTTTCAAACCTTTACTAGTGGTTCCGCAGCATTGCTAAGACCAGGGCAGCATTTAATTTTTGATTTTCAATGGACAGGTGTTAGTGTTTGAATATGTTTGCTTAAACATTAATTAAATTCAGTTTTAGGGGTAGCTGGAGTGTTGCTATTTGTAGAACTGACAGCTGGTGGAGGAACCCAATGCGTCTTCCTAACCTGTAGTAAATAACCTTACTATAGTTTGCACACCGTGGTTACTGCTCCGTGCCCAGCTCATAGTAGGCATTCAGTCCAATTTGGTGGAATGAAGAAAAATATGCTTTGGATCAAAAGGCTGAGCAAACTGTTGGGCCCATGGTCTGTCTTGTACAGCCTAGGAGCTAAGAGTGGTTTTTACTTTTTTAAAGGATGGTATTCAAAGAGCATGTGACAGAGAGCCTTTATGGCCCACACTAACTGTCTGTCTTTACAGAAAAAGTTCACCGATGCCTGCTTTAGATCATGGAGGTGCTAACTCCTCTCTCCTTTTCATTCACACCTTGTTACATATACCTAAGTAATCCCTGTAGATGGTGACATCGTGATGCTGTGCCTGTTACCTACTAATGAATAGTGCAGAGCTTTTGCCATACACATGAAAGCTTTTAATAAGAAGCAGAGGAATTGCTGGTATGAATATTTAATAAAATCCAGACTGATTTTGTGGTTATAAGTCTTCAAGAACTGCTTTGAACTGTCATTGAGTCTTTGTACTATATGATGTCAACAAGTTTTAGGATTGAAAGAAAACGTCAAAATTCTCTTGTCTAGCCATTCATAAATAAAGTATGGAGAGGAAATGAAGGACTTCTCAAAATGAAATCACTATTTAGAAGCATAGCCTTTCCCAAACTGCCTTATTTGATTAACAAGGGACAGTGAAATCTTGCCTCAGGCAAGTTATTAACCTCTCTTTTCTTCAGCGCCAGCTTCTGCTGTAGTTATAATGGTGCCTGCCTCATAAAGTTGTCAAGAGAAATGAGTTTCTATTTGTAAAGCATTTAGAACAGTGCCCGGCACTAATATATAAGAACTATATTAGTTGTTTGTTAAGTAAATAAAGAAGGCAGTGGCCAAAGAAGAATAATGGTCAATTTTATTAATTGATATAAAAGTGTGAGTCCTCATTCCCTGGGTTAACTATGGCTGTTACACATGTACCACTGGGCAAACAGTGCCTCTGACCCTTAATAAAATGCTAGAGGTGGTATTTTTGGTACCTGAAACCTAGTCTCCTTGATAATAAGTACTCCTTGCCCCTTCGTTACTATTCAGATGTCTGAGATTTTAATGTCTGAATTATTCATTCAGCTCATGTAGATCTTCACTTAACTTGTTAGTACTTGAAGATTTAATAGTGTATTCTCACAGTACCTTTTCAGTCTTGCCATTTAAAAGCTAAATGCTATATTAGAACTGGAGTTATTGAGGTGTACCTTTGGCATGTTTTCTGAGAAAACAGGATCAGCTATTTACTTGATAGTGTACTCCAGAGAAAATGAATCAAATCTGTTGTTTTAATTAGGATTCTGAAATCCTGAATTGAGTGGTGACTTAGAAATGAAATATCTGTATTACTTTACCAAGTCTCCAAAGACTATGCCTCTACCAGGTTGGCATTTAGGTGGGATGTTTTTATTTGAAAGCTTAATTAAGAAGCTTTACTTGAATTTTTTAATAGGCTAACATTGTTTTCTTACAGTTTGCAGTGTTGATGTGGGTATTTACCTACGTTGGTGCCTTGTTCAATGGCCTGACACTGCTGATTTTGGGTAAGTCTGCAAAAGCATTGCAATGAAATATTGCAGGAAAAGAATTGTGTGCAAGGAGCTTAGAGATTTTATTGCAGAATATGCTTATATTGGAGGAAAAACGGGATATATTTTTGAGGTTGTGATCTTTTTAAATTGCTGATACAGTGTATTGAAATGCTACTTTAGTTCCTGAAGACTGCTCCAAGTATCAATAATAAGCCATAACAAGGGTGGCCTTATCTGATGGTATAATCATAAATCTACTAACCAGGTATTACCTGTATTTTAGAAGCCAGGAATGGATCTTGCAGCCTCCCTTGGTTAATTCTTTTCCCTGGAGCGACTCCCCACTTGCAGGTGCATCCAGGAGATCCTGTGTATTATTCTTTCATTAGGAACACTGCCTGGCTAGCTTAAGAGTGTTGCTAGTTTGGTGACTTTTTAGTGTTTGTTCCCTAAATCACACCAGTCTGTTTTAAAGGATGTGTGTTTCCTTTTTCAGCTCTGATTTCACTCTTCAGCGTTCCTGTTATTTATGAACGTCATCAGGTAATTTCTTAACTGCAGATTTTCAGAATACGGGGCTCACTTTATTATGTGGAACTTACAAATGTATCAGTGCCAGTTTCCAAAGTCTTATAAAAGTGAGAAACATGGTGGTCTCTTTCACCTTTAATTTGTTGGATCATAGTAATAGTTAATCAGATTCTTTAGTAATGGTAATTTCCTAATAACTTCTTTATGGTTCTCTTTCAGGCACAGATAGATCATTATCTAGGACTTGCAAATAAGAATGTCAAAGATGCTATGGCTAAGTAAGTATTTAAAATCTGCAACTTTTTTTTTTTAAACTATGAATAAGGTGTACCTGACTTGGCGAACAGTGCAGTGCTTTCCTATTTCAGGCACAGTGACAACAGCAGATCAGACCTAAAGTGTGACACAATTGCCAAAAGATCTTTTTCTAACATTGGGGTAATTTATTTCTATTTACCGTGTGTTTTTACGGCTTTGTTTAAAACTAAGTCATGAGGCCACCATAGCAAAATTAAAGCTTATAACTCGACAGACTTAGATTTCATGTATAAGCTGAACACTATACAAGTAGTTCTTGAAGGATAGCATTTTAAGAAGCAAAAAACAAGATACTTCAAATTTAAGAATTTTTACATTGACCTTTTCCTCCCCTCCTTTTCATTTGCAGAATCCAAGCAAAAATCCCTGGATTGAAGCGCAAAGCTGAATGAAAAAAAAAAGCCTGAAATAATAACAGTAGGAGTTTATCTTTAAAGGGGATCTTCACTTGATTACATGGGGGAGGGTCAGGGAAGAATGACACCTTGACAGTGCAGTGCAGTTTCACAGATCTTCATTTTTAGCAATGCAGTGTCTGAGGGAAAATTTACCTGTCTTGACTGCCATGTGTTCATCATCTTAAGTATTGTAAGCTGCTATGTATGGATTTAAACCATAATCATACTTGTTTTTCTTGTAAGAGGCACTGGTGAAAAAGAAAAGATCTGAGAAAGCTGTGTATTATACTTTGTTGCAGGTAGTCTTGCTGTATTTTGGGAATTAACAGAGAAAGTGGAGCTGAAAAAAAAATAACCCTTTTCACAGTTCGTGCGCTGTGTATGGTCTGTGTAGAGTGATGCAGATTTGCTGGAATGAAATGTTTAGACGAGATCATACCACTAAAGCAGGAGCGGAAAGGCTTGCCTTTCTGGTATGTTCTAGGTGTATTGTGAATTTTACTGTTATATTAATTGCCAATATAAGTAAATATAGATTATATATATATCTATATATAGTGTTTTACAAAGCTTAGACCTTTACCTTCTTCCAGCTTCCCCACAGTGCTTGATATTTCAGAGTCATTGGTTATATGTGTGTAGTTTCAAATACATAAACAGAAAAAAAATATATTTCTAGGAGCACTACCATCTGTTTCCAACATGAAATGATGCCATGCACATAGAACTCACCATTTAAACTTCATTGCACAGACTTACTGTAGTTAATTTTGTCACAAACTCTGAATCTATGGACTGAATCTAATGCTTCCAAAAATGTTGTTTGCAAATATCAAACATTGTTATGCAAGAAATTATAAGATGAAGATTCATACAATTGTGGTTTAAGCTGTACTGAACTAAATCTGTGGAATGCATTGTGAACTGTAAAAGCGAAGTATCAATAAAGCTTATAGACTTAAAATGTGTTTGGAATTTTGGTTTCACGGAACTGCAGCAGATTAAAAGTGCACACAAAAGGGGGTGTAGACTTTGCTTCAACCAGCGAATGGTTTCTAGAACGGTTTTCATCTCACTGTGCAGCTGTGTTTACTTTGAAAAACAAAAGAATGTTTTCCATAATCAAATTTACTTGACACATACCAAAAGGTGTTTAAATTATGTATATTTTGATAATTGAAAATAAATTCATGCACCAATATTTTAACGTAGAGAATACAGTCAGTGCAGGATTTATGAACATACATAAAACCATACCATATAAATATTTACTAATAAGATTTAAGAAGTTTTCTTGACACACAGACACTATTGCTCTTTAAATATAGTTGTACATATCATTGATCAATTTATTGTTCTTCCACATGGTTACTTCAATGCAAGAGTCAATCAGTGTGAAAGGTCAGTGGTACAATATAGGCAGACACGGTTATCACTCGGCATCACCAGTCACATGGTCACAGACAACAATTAGGACTGCATAAGGACTCTGTGGGCCCAGCAACCTATCAGTGGATTAATGTAAGGCATTAATAAATTGGCATATAAAAATAGCTTAATGAATGATCTAATCCATTTAGAATGCTGAAGCACTTCTGTGGTAAATGTTAATCTATTTAATTGAAAATGCTTCATTTCACCTTTTCTCTAAACTGACAACTAGCCAGTAACTCAAGATCCAAAATAAGTTCACTGACAGGAAGGACTTGTTGGTACATATATGTGCTCACAGTCACCAGTCCCTGCCTTCGGTGTGTGCCATCAGCCCCTCCTGTCAGTGGTTGGCCAAGTGTAAAAGTACCGTTGAGGTGGTTTGGAGCCGTCTTCTGATTAATACTGTCCAAGTCACATTCTGTTACCCAACCAACTCTGCGGAACTCCAAGTTAGATTATTTTGTTTTATAATCTTGATTTATCAAATATTGCTTCGGTTTAGGAATTTGTTCTGCAGAGAATTTTTTTTTTTAAATCCAGACTTGACCTATATATAGTTGAGAAGCAAATTAGTGGTGTCAAGTCAGCCCAACTCTGGGAGCGGTAAAACCCTGTCAGCCTCAGGTTACCTCATTTATTACTATTTTAGATTTAATAAGATAAATCAGCTTATCCTCCTGGAACTGGCCAAGGGTTTTTTGTTTCTTTTCCCCCCTCCCTTCTATTTTGTAGTAGAGGTTTGTTTTTGTTTGGATTTTGTGGGTTTGGCACTAAACATAATGAAAACTCATTCTTCTCCCTCCCTCCTGAATTTATTTCTTTGTTGCTCACCTTCCTATAGCCACTATTTCCCAGGCAGGTAATTGATGTCCTTCCTTTGGGAAACCTTGACATAAACACATGACACAGGTGACAGACCAGGAATCTGCTAAGGGTCCCATAGCCCTCCTCAGTTTCGAAGTTTTAGCACCTTATGTAGAAAGGAGATAATTTGGGGGAGGTGAGACAGCAGCCCATACAACTAGAAACTTTCAAAGGCACTTAATGGATATAAAACTCTGCAAACAAAACATTAAAAAATTAAGTTTCTCAACTTGTTTGTACATGGCTCATTTGGTTTCGAAAGCTAAATCTGGAGAACAGAGGCTATCAATAGTTTTAGGACTTCAGTGCTTCTAACTTAAGCTGTCTTGTTCAACTTATTTGTAAAAATGAACATTTTTAAAGTATATAGAAACATAATAGCAAAACATCTTTTGTAAAAGTTTTGATGCAAATTAAAAGCTACATATTGGTTAGGATAAATGAGGCTTTAAATTTTGTCAGTGGGCTACATTATGAGATAGGATTTTTTTTTTTTTTTTTTTTTGTCAGTGTTGTCAGTACATAGAGCTTTAGGTCTCAAGAACAGAGGCAAACAGTCTTAACATTTTAGAAATGACCTTCCTTCTTGGCATCACAGTTTTGGAGATTCCCAAGTATGGGCGCAGTCTTACCACTTCACCAGCACATGGAGCTTGTGTGGCCTGCAGCATTGGAGGCATTTCCAGCAGCCCGTGGCGAGGAGGTGGCTCGGCACTGCCTCTGCCATTGCCGGGTGGGAGCAGCAGCAGCAATGAAGTAAGAGGTTTCCGGCATTTATAGACATCGCCATACAAACACACTGAAACAGCAGATCAAACAGTCATTTTACGTGGCTGGACATCATACTTTTATCATGTGACAAAAAATCCTGCCCACTGCTCCAACATCATGCTCGGGCGATGTGATGAACATGTCAATGTCAATTAAAAAAAAAAAAGGCAAACCAGAAATCTTGCCACCAGTTAAAGATCTACTGCTTTTTTATTTTTTTAAAGGTCTATTGTTTTTTGTTTTGTTTGGCTCTTTTAGCAGCTGGAGTGTCTTTGCCGAACGTGAGGACTCTTGGCAGTTTGACTTCACACTCTCTCTCTTGTTAGTACTGAAAAGGCTTTATCAGCTCCACTTGAGTGGCGGGGCCCTTTCCAGTGTCTGGCAGAGCCAGGGATCACAGTATGCTCCCGTGGCTACAAAGGGTTAGGGGCCCAGCATTTTAAAGTTTACTTCTAAGCCTTCTATAGCAATCCAAAGTCACCTGCATCCCCTGCTCCAAGGTGACTTGATTCCCTTGTGTCTCTCATTGCTGGCTTGTTTACCGTTTGGCTGGTGCTGCCTGGAGTAGATGTTTGCACACCTCAGGGAGCTGCTGTCAGCACTATCTCAAGGGCTCCAAGTGCCAGCAGCGGCTGACCCTGGAGATGGGTGCCCCCAGGCAGGCCATCAGAAAGCATCCTTTGGGGCCACATTCTACACAGTGCCTTTCGGTAGGAAGTGGGTTGACATCCTCTGCAGTGCATTTTCCACAACCTCACGTAGGCCACTTAAAAAATATCTGGAATGCCTGCATTTCTTCGTGCCCCGCCCCACGAGAGTTTTGCTTGGGTGGAACAGAAACCAGTGTTTGTGCTACATTGAATCCCTTCAGCTACATGTGGAAGAGCTGAGCGACTTAGAATGAGCCTGTCCTGTTCCTCCACCACACTCCAAATAGGCAGTGCCCGTGGTGGAGGCGCAGAAGAAAGCTGCCTTGCAAATGCTGAAGAGAGTGATGTCACCTCCAGAGCTGGTAAGGAGGGCTTCCAGAAGCACTGGGAGACCAGTCACACCTCACAGAGCAATGCGCCCATTTTACACTGAGCAGCGGTTAAGGTCAAAAGCAGCCCTGGCTTAGGAGTCCAAATACACTGGTTGAGATTCTGCCACTAACTAGCACTGGGCCTAATGGCTTCTCCTCTCACCTGATCTCTTGTGTAAAATTGGGTAACACCTGCCCTGCTTGTTTCTCGGGGTGGCTGAGTTTCAGTATTATTATTTTTGAACCTCTTTTGGTGTGTATTAACCATCGATCTTAAGAATTCCGGTGATCCCTTGGAAGTTATGAGGATCAAGGATATTCTGATCGTAGGTAATGATGCTATGGGTTGTAGCTCCTACTGAAATCGGCCATCCTCGGTCTCACCCACCTGTCCCTCCAGCCAGCAATGCTCAAGAGTGGCTATTACATGCTCTGGGCTTCTCACCAATCCCAGGACAGTTCTAGTAGAGACACAATCCTGTCAAGACATGGGTTGGGAGTCACTGGACGCTAAACACCTTAAACTTGGAAAGACCTTGTCTTCATTAGGACTCACTGAATTTCCTATTTACTCTCCTCGGCCCCTCCCCATGCCCCTGGGAGAGCCTGAACCACAGGACCCCTGGGGGTAGGGGGGGAGTGGAGACCAGGCCTGGGTGTAATAGCCAGATTAATCAGGTTAGTACCTGCAGTCGTCTCCTCCGCTGCTGACCACATACTTGTCATCATGGGAGAAACGGATGTTCGTCACATGAGCCGAGTGACCAAAATAACGCTTATGTTTGGCCTGTGAGCAAAAGTGAATGGAGATGGCTGAGAGACCCTGCCCCTCCCAGGAACCGCAGACCACTTCATCCGGAGGACTCAAATACCCTCTTCGCAGAACCTTCCTTCACTCATGAGATTCCCACTTGGTCTGAAGTCTGTTAGCCAGCCTTTTGCTGGCTTTCCTGTCTCATTCTTGCCCCAGTTACAGTCACTTTGCCCACCCCCATCATCCCTTCTCCAGGCTTCCAGGACCCTCCCTCCACAGGGAGGGAGATGAAAAGGTTAGGGTTGCTAAATTTTCAGAGGGCTGGAACAAGATTCCTCTTGTTCTAGATTCTGGATGGTTATCTAGATGTGGCCACTATCCCTGGCACAGTGCAGAAAAACAAGAGCATGGGGGCGGTGTGGGGAGGTTACTCTAAGAAAGACTCACAAATTTTTCTGTGCATGGAAAATCAAAGAGCTTCACCAGCCCAAAGTCATCTCCTGTGACAATGTTCAGGCCAGCATGGGTCACACAAGCGCAGTTAACATCAGCCTTGTCTGCATTTCGTGGCCAGATGCCAATGACTTCATCTCCCAGAATGCTGTTCCAACAGGAAGAGGTATTAGAAGGAGATCTGTGAGAAGCCTTGCAGTCAGACATCCTCTCTCAGGGATAAGAAGGGGGGAGGGGTATTTTATGTAATGACAGTATGGTCATGTGCCTCTTCTGGCCCCTCTCCTTTTGCCCCAGCTCTTCCTGTCCTGCTCTGCCCGGGTCCCTTTCACCCCCAAAAGAAAAGTTACCTCCATCTGTGATTCTCCCTTTTGCCTATAGTCCTGAGTATGTGTATGTTTGAGAGAAGAGAGGGGACCCCTTTCAGCTCACAAGATGATGGCCTCTTGGCAAGGCATTGTTTCTTACCCAGCCAACTGGCAGTTCCCCCTCCCATTTCCTCCTGGCGATTACAAGGGCTTGGTCCAGAGCTGTGAGATGGTTTCCCTTTGCTTGCTGGGTGGGAGTGGGGATTTGTAGGGCTGATTACACAAAAAGAGGGACTTTGCATTTCAAGGCCCAGGTCAGATCAAACCCAGTGGCCCAAACTGGTACCTAGAAGCCTTCTGCTCCCACCCCCAAAGAAAAGAGCTCTATCTCAGTTTCTTCAGACCCCAGCTACACACAGATTTGGAGGCTAAGCCTGGGACAAGAGACCCCCCCCGCTTGTGACCTTTTCCTTAAGTGTTTTCCTCCAGTCACCTTGTCCAGGAGGCCCAGGTGATCTTCTCAATGACCATGGCTTCGGTTACCTGCTTCCCCAGGGGCACCTCATGCACCTGGCGCTTGTAGGCTCCCGTTGACACCTGCAAAATGGAAGGAAACCATGCCCATCAACCTTTTTCCCAGCCCACAGAACTCCCTTTTTGGTGGGCTGTTTCCCAGGACTCTGGCCCAGTCTCTGCATCCCCAGGACTTTTCACGAAACCCAAGTTCAGCTTCAGGCTACAGCCTCTGGTCAGCCCACGCAAAGCTCCTGTGAGCAGGGTATTTCTCCATCTTCTCACTGTTTTCCGAAGGCCCGAGGCAGTGGTTCAAGGGTGGCTCCTGACCAGCAGCATCAGAATCATCTGGGAACTTGTTGGAAATGCACATGCCTGGGCCCCACTCAATCCTACCAAATCAAGCCCCTAGAGGGTGGGGCCTGGCACTCTGCTTGTCACAGCCCCCGGGTCATGCCAACGCTCACTCGGGTTTGGGGACCCCGTTCTCAGAGAACCAAGGTCCTCTGGTCAGAAGGCAGGCTCGTTTCCTCATGAACAGCTGCTGTGGATGACTGTCGAAGCATCTAGGGCTTGACCCTTGCTTCTCTGGGATCTTTGGCAGCAGTCCTCAGCCCTTTTGGCACTAGAGGCTAGTTTCATGGAAGACAATTTTTCCATAGACCGGGGTGGGGGTGGGGTGGATGGGGAAGCAGGGGGCGGGGCTCAGGCAGTACCGCCAGTGAGCAACACTGCTCACCTCCTGCCGTGTGACCTGGTTCCTAGCAGGCCGCGGAGGGATGCTGGTCCGCTGCCTGGGGGCTGGGGACCCCCTGTTCTAGGGGAAACTGGTCATTTTTCCAGAAAACGCCTGCTGCCTACCTCTCAGCTCCCCCTGCCCCTGCGGGTGCCTCTAGCCCAGCCTCCGCAGATTGTTCCAGCTGTTGGTGGAATGAGCTGAGCTCTGTCTCACCTCAGTGCCTTCCCGCAGATGGCCTGGACCCAAGTTCCCAGCCCGCGGGTTGCCTGACTCCTACACATCCTACAGACCTCAGCTTAAATACCACCTAGGCAGAAAGGAAGTGAATCTAAATTCAGCCCCGGCCAAATGCTCCCAGAGCGCCCTGTACTATTCCTTCTCAGCACGTGATCACTTTTGTAATTACGTGTATATTTTGTGACTATCTGGTTATTGCTTGTCTTCTCCATGACAAGGCAAACTCCAGGAGAGCAGAGAGCAGGACCCTTTTATCCATCTGAAAGCCACCCATAGTGCCCGGTTTATTAAATATTTGATGCATGAACGTGTCCTCTCTCCCTTCACAGTGAATATCCCACTCCGGGTCAGCTCACAAATGCATTATATTTGTTCAGAGTGCTGGAGAAACTGTTCTGTCTCAGCTGTAACTTTCAAGGGTGGGACCCCTCTCTGCCCCACCCCACTTGTCAGGCCCTCAGGGACCCACTGAGGGGCCCTCTCACTCCAGGCCCACTAGCTGGTCTCCAGGTCCCCAGTGTGGTGGGGCCACACTACCAAGTAGGATTTGGAATTAAAGTGAGTAAGTATAAGAAGTGATGCAGGTTTATACGTACAGCCCCTGAGAGCTAGAAAAGGGGAACCTTTGAAGGCGACATGAGAGGAGGATTACAGATGATTAGCGCTGGTGTTTCCTGCTTTTCTTACTGGAGAAAAACTCTACTATTTTAAATTCTATTTCTTCAACCTGCTTAAATTCTCTAAGCTTCTGTTTCTTCATTTATAAAACACAGGAGAGGCAACAGCACCAAAAGGGGATCCTCTGTAGAGTAAATGAGCACGTTGGCTGGAACACAGTAAGCGCTTGGTTAATACAAGCTGTTGCTAATTATTACTAATATTGGTTGCCCCAGATGTCAGTAAAGTTGAAGCATACCTGAATGTATTTGCCATCTGCAGAAAAGTCCATCTGAATGACAAAGCTTGGGATGTCTTTGCAGTAGCCGATGCGGTTCAGGCTTGTGCCCTGAGAGAGGTCATAGAAGTCAACTGCGTGCTCAGAAGAACCAACGGCTAAGAATCTGCTGTCTGGGCTGATTCTAGAAAAAGCAACCCAAGAGCATGGTCACTGAAGGGCTGGTCAGGCATGAGGTCAGCTCAGGGACGGGCCTCCCAGGTTCAAAGGCAATGAGACCTCACTTCCTAACTCCCATGTGGTTAGCTTCTCCTACATCCTATGGAACTCAACAGTTTCTCTGGATCAAATCCCAAGCAGTAAGGAAACGCGTGTACGCAGCCTTTTGTAGAATGGCATTCCACAAGAAGTTTCCATCACACTCTTGTGGAAATTAGTGTAGGTGTGTCTGAGAATTAATGTGTGAGAGGGCCTCTTTTCATAGTTGGCTCATTGAAAGGGACCTTCTTACAACTGAGTTCTTCCTTCCAGCCATGGCCCTTCTGAAATGGGAATCCCTGGGAAGGAGAATGCCTGCCTCTCTCCTCCTGCCCAGACCACCTGCTGTGTACCTGATATCTTGGATAGCAGATTTCCGATCTCGTTTTTTCCCCCAAACTTTCAGGCTGTTCACCAGCAAGATGACAAACTCTCCGTTCTTCATGCCAATGGCCACCATCTCCCCGTCAGGGCTGTAGGCTGCACACCTGGCTGCGTGGCCCAAGTTCACCTTGTTTAGCAGCTTCTACATTGATACAAAGTAACACCACCTGAGCCCCGGCGGCCTCAGCTGGTCTCCAGGGAACTCCTGTCCCCAGGCCAGAGCAGCCAGGCTGCCTTGGCCGCCTCGCTGCTAGTTACTGTCCCTGAGTAGCCAGGGGGGCTGTAGGTTTTAATTAAAGCAGCTTGAGAGACTGCATGTTTTGGGGCAGGAGTCCAAACTTCTTCTGTAAATGGTTTGGAAGTAAATATTTTAGGTTTGGCATCCATATGGTCTCTCGCGATAGGCAGTAGGCCAGCCTTGACCCTCCAGCCATAGGTTGCTGATCTAGTATCTATTGTTCAGGTGCAAGAGTTTGCGCTTCAGCAACTGTTAGTTCAAATCCTGGCTCTCCCTAGCTGGGTGTGTTTGGGTAAGTTACTAAATACTTCTCCATTTTCCCATTTGAAAAACAAGCAGTAGTAATATTGGTCTTGACAGGTTGTTGAAAGCATTAATAGTCGTGCACCTGAAGCATCTGGAATGTAGTAGGTAGGTCATCAGTGAGTGGCAGCTGCTGGTGCTAATCCACGTCACAATCACCGAACTAATGAGTATAGTGACCACACCTAGGCTTGTGCACGTCCGTTCTGCAGTCTTCTCTGAGAGGAGGACCCTGATATTTACTAGTCATTTTGTAATGAAACCGAGTATTTTAATTATTAGGAGCTTAAGTACTTGTTTTAATATTAGACATGGTTTGGTAACATTAATCTTTTTCCCGTAGGCTAGTCCTTGCTATTTTAGATTTTTACTCCAGATGAATTTTTAAAGTTATTTTTTGATGTTTTAAATTGTTTTTCCAAACTCTAAGAGAAGCTTTGTTGGGATTTTGATTGCTGTGTTTCATTTGGGAACATTTAACGTTTTAAATCATTTTTAGTCTTCCTGTCCAGAGAAGATGATTTCTCTTTCTCTCTTTTAGGTTTTTTAGAGGGTTTTTTGACAAGAGAATAATCATTCTCACTTAACCACTGACCTGTGGCTGATCTCTTATTTAGCTCCACCCCCACCACCCCCCCAGCCTGACCTCTCCTCACTGCTCTGTGCTGCCCACATGTGGGCCCCGGAGTCTGGCAGAGCGGACCCCTCACCTTGTCAGCCAGGTCCCAGATGCGGGCTGTGCCGTCGTTGCTGGCAGAGATAAAGATGTCCTTGGAGGGGTGTGTGGCCAGGCCCCAGATCTCTCCTTCCATGTGTCCATCAATCAGGATGTTGGAAGCAGCATTTTTTTCACCAACTTCAATTATTTCTCCATCTTTGGTCCCCACTAAAATTTTTCCCTGTTGTAACCAAAACACTGTTAGACAAAGGACAAAAACTGTGTCATCCCACTCACACGAACTACCTGGAGCAGTCAGACCCACAGACCTAGGGGATGGTGGTTGCCGTCAGCTGACGGGAAAGGGGGCTCGTTGTTCAATGGGTGTGGAGTTTCCGTTCTGCACATAAAAAAGTTCTCCAACGTGATGGTGGCACAAGGTGAATGTACGTAATGCCATGGAATTGTACTTAAAACGTGATTAAAATGGTAAATGTTTATGTCATCTATGTTTTGCCACAATTTAAAACAAAACAGTATTAGAACAGCTTAGGAAAGTGCCTTCACTGGCATTAGTGTTAAAATAGGAAGAGGTGGGAGGTGCTTTGTTTTCAGCCACTGAGTCGCCCTTCCTGGAGCAGCCTCCTTCCACCCTCTCACTTTGCCTTTTCTCCATCAGCCACCCTGGGTGAGCTTCCACACCGAATTCCCCACCACCAGTCCCTGCTGGAACATTCCAGGGACTGCAGGCTCACGACCGAGCAGGGCACCAGTTTCTGCTCTAGGACAGCTCGGGCTCCTCCTAAGTCCTTCCTGACACTTTATGAAAGTCCGTCTCGGACCGCCTCCCAGGCCCTGGAGCCGGCCCTGCCTCCACCTCCCAGGCCTCTAGCTACCCCCCAGATGACGGCCATTTATCTATTTAAACACAAAATCCTCAGTTTCAACTTGTGTGGACTGCGAAGTCAGGTTTGCCTTTTTTTATGGAGACGATCTAGAAAGCAATTCTCAGACTCATACCAATTCAAAAGTATAAACACAAGGTGTTTACATTATTAAACAGAGATTTGTTTTCAAGTGCACTGGAATCTCCTGGGTCGGGGGGTGGGGAAGGTGAGGGGAGTTGGGGGAGGTTAAAAAACGAAGAAAAGGGAAAAAGGAGAACATGCCCTAGAGATTCCGACCGTCCAGCCGTGGGCGGGAACCTGGGCAGCCATATTTTCTCAAAAGGCACCGCAGTTGTTTTTGATGCTCAGCCAAGGTCTGCGTTGGAAACCGGTGACTTTGAATTGGTTTGGTGGCCCTTACTCTCCCCGTCACTAACTGTATAACCTTGAGCATGGGGAAATCGTTTAATATCTCTGCGCCAGGAAAAATATTATCCAAAATAACAGTAGCTACCATCTGAATGTGGCCATGTGCCGGGCATGATGGAGCATGCCGTGCGTGTGTAATGGGTGCGATCCTCACCATAACCATGGGCTGGACACAAAGTTTTAGTGATACGCACGTCACAGGCCCAGTTCTGCTCAGTGAGTCACAGTTTGCACCCAGGTCTGTGTGACTCTGCTAAGCCACCTCCCCAATACAGTACACATCATGCCCAGGAGTCTTATTTTGAGAACTCAAGAAGCCAGCGCAGGGAAAGAGCCTGGCTGGTGTGTAAAATGACATAAATGGAGCCATTTCAAAATGGAGTTGGAGCTGTTATCCAGAGGAATGGCCTTGCATTCTTGTTCCTTGAATCTTTTGACTGGGCCAGACCTTTGGACGCACTAAAACCAACATTGTTTTGCAAACAATTGTTTGGAAGGCCCGCAGGAGAGTCAACATTCTCACCATGAGGACTGTGATTCTAGGCTTTCTACCTGAAGGCTGAATCAGTAACTAATCACGTATAGCCAAGGGCAGCTCACCAACAGGAATTCTTTCTTCTTTTCATGTAATTATTCCTTTTTCTTTTCTCATAAAAACTCTTTGCTTTCACTCTGTAATCAGAACACAATTTGGATTTCTGCCTAAATCTATGCTCCCCAACTTGCAATTTTTTGATCCCAAATAAACATTGGTTGCTTCTCTTTTCAACTTTTTAATTTTAGGTTGACGCTCGGAAGGGGCTGGACTAAGCCTCACTCAGACCCCTTCCCCCGCCAGCCGCCGGGAGGCCAGGCCGGCCGCGCTCACTTTGCCGCGGCACACGGAGCGCACGCACTCCACCAGCTGCCCCGTCTCCAGCTGGAAGGCTCGGCAGCGTTTCATCTCCTGGTCCCACAACTTCACAGCACCTCCTTCTTTGGTCCTGAAACAGAGCAAGAGGAAGTTAGCGTGTTAGCCCTTGTCCTCAGACTTCCCATGACCCTCCACTGCCCTCTCTTTCCCTATTGTCTCATTAAGATCACAGGTACCCGGGGCCCAGCAGGACCGAGCCTCCAGGATGGCCCCTTTCCTGGGCCCTGACGATACTCCATCACAACCCCGTGAACTTGCAGATTTCCTAAAATGCCTTGAAATGCCGTGATCTCAGGAGGAAAGAGAATTCTCGTCTAGAAAATCAAACTTTTTATTAGGTCAAGGACAAAGAGAAATGTTTCTCCTGTTTTTCTGCTTTATTTTTGCAACTTCCCTATCCCCACGGGAACTTCTCTGTCCTGTTCTCACTTCTCCGTCATCTCTTCTCCCACAGAGCTACTGAGAGTAACATTTTATGAATGGCAAAGTTGCTCATGTCTATTCAAGAACACCACTCTAGTTTTTAAACTACCATTAAATAGCCTCTCTCCTTCTCTGACTCCTACTTCTGAAGGTTTTCACTTAGGGTCCTTTCGGAGAGATGGCAGATTGATCTTCCTGGTGCAGAAAAGATAAGAGAATGAAAATCTGCATTTTCTCCAAGTTGTAGATGCTTGTGTCAGTTTCTCCCAAAACAACAACAAAAAGACCACTTGTTTCCAGAGGAGCTTCACTTACGGCCGCTCTTTTCCACCAGTCACTATGAGTCCGTCCCGAAGGGTCGTGTACATGGTGAAGACGGGGCCTGTGTGGGCCTTGGCCACTAGCCGGATGAGGAAATGGTCCTTCCACACGTAGACATCCCCATTGATGGCACCCGTGAAAGTGAGGTTGTTCTGTAAACAAAGGGACACCTTCCCAGGCACCTGCTCCCCTGTTAGGGAACCAGCACTGGAGGAATGGAAACATGCACTGAAGCTGGCCTGTGCTGAGGAAAAGCGAAAGAATTTACAGACAACCACAAATAGTAGATAATAAATCGCCTAGTTTTGAAATTCAGTCTGTTGAATTACTTTGGTGCTTTTCACTTCCCGACTGAACACAGTTCTGCATTAAGTGAACTTGCATTCTGAGGGCAAGCCCCAGGGGACAGGACGGGAGGGGCGGGACTCCACCTAAGGGACACTTCCTGGGGCTCACCTAGGAGGCGGGTAATGCCATAGACAGAGGGCCAAGAAGAGTGGGCTGTGTTCCAAAATGTCCCAGGGGATCTTGCCAGTTGGCCGAGGGTACCCACAGCCCAGGGGATGTTGCCAGTTGGCTGAGGGCACCCCACAGTCCATTTATGGATGTCAGTTGGGGGAATTTGTGGTGCACAAGGGCAGAAGAGAAAAGGGATGCTATGCCATGGTAGATATGACCCCCACCTCCTCTGGGCTGGCTCACCCAGGCCTGACAGGCTTCCAACTCAGTTGGCCTCTGGAAGAATGAACCTTCTGTCCTGAGTGGAGCCTACCTTTTCTAACATTTTGGGAACAGTGATTGCAAAATAGCCAATAAAGCTGACAATGTGAAAATGGCTTTCTTGTTGTTTGCAGCTTCTTAGCCATACTCCCCCCTCTGCCACCCCAGTGCCCAGGGGCTCTGGGCCCCCTCTCAGGAAGCTTCTGCTGGCACTCACAGCACCGAAGGCCACGGAGAGCATCGTCTGCATCTTGGCAGCCTCCATGGACCCGATGACCCCTTTCTTGTAAAGGAGGGCGCTGCCTGCCAGGGTCCAGAATTTCATATGTTTGACTCCAACAGACACAAACTGTGTGTCTGAATCAGGGCGAAATTCCACCACAAATATGCGCTCCAGGTGACCCCCTCGGCTGGCAACTTTGGCACCTGCGTGGATGAGAGAGTTCAGTGAGGTGGCCCTCCGGAGCCCCGGATGGCCACCCAGGCCAGGATGGCTGTCCCTCCCAGCAAGCCCGGGGCACCAGCTTCAGTGTTTCAGTGTTCTTTCTTTTGTCACAGCACCCTGCCCCCTTCAGACACTACTCCCAAGGTGGGAAAGAGAGGCTGTGTATGGGAATATTTCCAGAACAGCAGGTGCTGCTAACATAATCTAACTCCACTCCACCCCACCCCCACAATCCATGCCCAGGCACCTGTGGACACAACAGGGAAGGATAGCCTGGGAGAAGGAAGCTTCCAGATTAAAGGGCAAAATGGCTGAGGGCATACCCACCCCCCCAACATCACCAAAAGTCTCAACGCCACCCCCGTCAACTGTCACTGGGACTGACGTTCTCTGCGTTTACTTTCTTTTTAAATAAAGGTTCCCATATTCCCTTTTCTTTTATGGTTTTTAAATTTAAATTCTTTACCTTTTGCATTTAATTACTAGTTTTTTCCCCTCAACTCCTTTTACTTATGTTTTTGACTTGTCTCTCGAGTCCTTTTTTTCTCCTGAGTTTCACTGAAACTTATCTTAATCAAATCCCAATTCCACCATTTATTCACAGAACAGCTTTGGACAAGTTATTTAACCTCCCTGTGCCTTGGTTTTCTCATCCATAAACTGAAGCTAATCGTCATTCCCATTTTTGAAACTGCGGTGAGGGTGAAAGAACTGGTAGAAACGAAGCCTGGAGAGCAGTGCTGGGTGCCCTGGGCGCTCGGTGATCGCCGTCGTTACGCTCACTCCTTTTGCTCCTTTTAAAATCTCCTGGATTCTGGCCTTTTAGCCCTTATTTTAAACCTCATCTATTTTTGTCTCATCAGCCCTTGAGTTTGTTATTTTTATTTTAAGTTTCAATTATCTTTTCTTTATTTTCCTTCAACCTTCTCTTCATGTTTTAGTTCCAGTTTCCTCTCATCTTTTCTCCGGCCACTATTCACACACATATATTTTCTCTTCCCCTCTCCCTCATCACTCACATTTCCCTGCTGGGTTTTATAATGAATGGCTCTCTAGCAGAGTTGGGCCGCAGCCATCCTGCAGCTACTCCCTACTGGAACCGCCTCCCAGGGCCTGGGAGGCTGGGGAGGCGCCTGGTTGGTCACCTCTTGCCACCAGCAGTAGCTCTCCCAGCAGATGGAACGTTTGACTTCCTGTAACAGATCCCCCACCGCCTCGGGCTCATGGTCCTCAAGGATACCATCAACTAAGTTAAAGACAGAGTGGGAGGACACATTTGCAAAACTTATATAAGAGAGAAAGACTTAACATTAAGAATCAGTAAAGGACCACAGATCTTCAGACAGACAACCCTCCCACCTCCACTAGAAAAAGGATTCGAACAGCTGAATTACAGAGGAAGCAATATACAAGCAGTCAATAAAGGGATGGGAAGAGGATCGATCTCAGTAGTCCCAGGGGAAGTGCAAAATAAAACAGCAAGATGCGTGTTTGTCCCGAGCCACTGTTTGGTTTTCCCTTGTCACCCCATGAGCGCTTCCCACTCTAGTGAGCCCGTCTCCCTCTATGCGCTGGCTTCTTGGGTGCTCAGGACAAATTTCATACAAGTATCTAGGACCTGACAACATGCAGTTTAAATAATAAGCTTATTTTCTTATTCCATTTTATTTTGTACATTCTTACCTAAAAATGTACATAACCCTCCCTGAAAACACGTATTATTTATCTGTAAGCAGGACTTGAAGTGAAGGGAAAACCTTCAGCACAATCAGCTCAGGAGAGCTGGTGGCTGGTGAGAGGCCATTAAACACCATCAGATAGGGTTTAAAACACCGACAAAGCGCTGGTTCCAACAAAGACCGTGGGAGAAAGCTACCAACAAGAAGGCTTCTCTTTCCCCTGGGAGCTTGTTTAAAAGACCTGGCTCCACCAATTCTCCCTCAGCAGGTCAGAAGGGGCCCCAAGTGAGCAGAAGTCTGTGCTGGAGCAGGGCCAGAGCGGATGCTGCTCAGAGGGACAGACGAGGGAACTGAGGCGAGAGAGCCTGAGCTGAAAAGGACAAGACTGTGCATCGGCCCGACGTAGCTTTCTTCCAAGGCAGCAGGGGTAGACTTGGTCTTGGTTACCACAGAGAGTGGAGTCAGCCGGTACTGCAGAAAGACGGCATCATGAAGTAACTGTGACCTCACCGAAGATAGGGCTCTACATGAGCTTTCCAGGGCTGAGTGGGCTGCCTTGTGAGATGACGAAGGCCACACCCTTGAGAGTATTCAAGCTGAGAATGGAAATCAGCTTGTCCAAAGTGCATCTGGAGGAATTTTTCCATGGGATTTATGTTGTCTGGGCAGGAAGACTTATCTAGTCCTTTCAACTCAGTGATGCTACGAGGTTTAAGAAGCTCAGTTTCACAGCTGGGGTTGAATCTATTCAATCAGCTGGCCATGACATTATGAGGAATGAACCTGCACCCCCAAGATAAAGATTATGGGGCCACTTGGACACAATATGCTAATGAGTAAGAAAATGAGAAATGGGTGGAATATAATGAGAGAGCCTCATCATTAAAGCCTGCGGGTCTCCAAACTGTTTTTCTCATGTGGGGGCTCAGGAGGGACTGGACTCTCCTCCCACTGTGCTCATCTCTTCATGGCCTCCTCTCAGAAAACCTCCCATGGGAAGATGCTGAGATAATGGGGTTCTAGAAGCCGTGGACTGGAGACGTGCCACCTCTATGCGTGCCAGGCTTAGTGTGCCCCAGATACGGGCTGCCCGGCTGGAGACAGACCTCATTAATGTCCTAACTAATTGGATCTGCTTTTGCCAGCCTGAGAATATGCTCGGAAGACTGCACATCTTTGATTCTAAGACGACCATAAATTTAGTAGCAGTGTGTGCGTATGTGCGTGCATGCGCTTCTGTGTGTCAGGGGGAAGGGCAAGGAAGAAGGGAAACCTGATAAATTAAATGTTAAACCTTGATTATAAAATGAATCCCCATGTCCAAAAAGTTAAGCCGTAGAAAGATCAGATATGCTTCTGAGACTATGGCGGTGAAACCCAGTCCCCAGTTCCTGTGTGAAGACAATCAAGGTGACAAGGCTACAGCAGAATCCAGGAGTTGCCCGAAGGAATGCCAGGGACAAGAAGGTTTGGGTCAGAAGGTGGTTAGGATAGAAACGGAGGAGACTGCTCTGTCTTTTGCTGGAGGAAGCAGGCTGCCAGCGTCGGGGCATTGTGTGCCCAAAGATCCTTCATTAGCTAACACATGGTTGCAGGGTCCAGGGATGCAGTGGTGCCCAGTGAGCAGCCTCCCTAGAATCCCGAGAGCCCTGATATCTGCTGACCCCACAGCACTGCCTCAGTGGGCTTTGCAGGGGGCAGCTCTAGGGCGGAGCCCAGCCCATGCCACAAGCAAGCCTCCAGGATGGAGAGAAGCCCAGGTCCTTTACCTTCCTGCCAACGCCAGACGGTGATGGTGTGCTCAGGGTCCACCCCCACTGACACCAGCAGCTTTCCGGTTGCACTGAAGTTGACGTAATTCACCCCCTTTGAGTGGAAGCACCGCAGCATGGAGAGGGTGTGCTTGGTCATGGCGTCCCAGACGTGGATGGAAGGTGTTGTTCCTGAGTGTGGAGGTGTGACAGAGAGCTCAGGCTGGGGAACCGCGGAGCCAAGGCAACGCTACATCCATCTAAGAGTCAAGTGTTCAGGGGTCTTACAGTTACTGGACCTAAGGGAGCTACCGCCTGACCTGGCCAGAGGCGAAAGGCCACAGCAAACATGGGCTGTGCTTTCAGAGACAGAGAGTAAGGGCGCTTCCGCCCAACGAGCACACTTGTGGAGGTGATTACACAGAGGAGGCTGATGAGGCCAATGATTCAGCCAGATACAATCAGCAAACATGATACGATGATATGATTTTGCTGTGCAGATTCAAACTACTCACGATGGAGCAGCCTTACCTGGGGTCTCCGTAACATCACCTGCATTAGGTGGGCAATGGCAATGAGGAAGCATCAAGGGAAAACAACAGCTGAGATAAGTCATGTTTCGAACAGTGAAGCACTCAACACCAGCATCAAAAAGTTTCAAATTAAATTTAAAAAATGGACATGGGGTCAATGAAAACAAGCAGGAAGATACGTTGGCAAACACTGCCTTTGAAATGACCAAGTTAAAGGAAAACAACACTTTTCACAAATGTGAATCAGGTCACATTTGTCACTGAGGGTTGTCTAGGATACAGAAGACCCAGGCACATGTACTATAATCTACCCGGGCCAAGCATGACTGCCAGGCTGGAGAGGCGGGGCTCTTCACTTGATACCTAGGGTCTGAAAAAGTATTCTCGCCAGTCTATGGGGATGGGGGCCATCTACTTATTGGGAATATGATGCTATGGCCTGACTTTATGGTTCCTCAAAATCACCTATCCGTGGATGTGTCAACTCAAGAAACGCAGATACATTCCAGGCTCAAAAAGTCAACAGCGATGTCAGTGAGAAAGGGTGGATGTCAGTGGTCCGCCCCCTCCATCCCCCAGTAATTGCTAAGTCAGTGTTCCTGCTCCGTGGGGAGAACCTCAGCTGCAGCAGGACCTTCCTACCTATCTGGCTGGTGGCCACCACGTTTCTGTACTTGGGGTGCTGGTTGACCGTGAGGCAGAGGATGTCGTCCGTGTGCTCCAGGTAGAAACTCTGGCTCCCTGTGGGAGAGACGTGGAGGGTGAGTGCGGGAGCCTGAAGACCTCAGGGCAACCAACCCCAAAGCATTGTGCGGGGTCCTCGGAAATGCCCTGTAGAATGAGAGGTTCCACCCCAAATTCTCACTTCAGGATCACACTTGGGGAGACAGGGTATCACTTTTTACATCCTCCCCTTGGCCCAGGGCTGACGGCCTCTCAGCATCTCTGAGCAGGGAAGGGTGGGGGCTTGGAGGCGATGCTGTACTGAGGGAAAGGTGCCGCTTACCCGTCGGACAGGGAAGATGTGAAATAGGAAAACACAGGTGGTTCCTGACTCACGATGGTCTGACTCTACGGAAAGCCATACGCATTCAGTAGATACCATACTCTGAATTTCAAACTTTGATTGTTTCCCAGGCTAGTGCTATGCAGTACAATCCTGTGGCGACGCCGGGCCGGCAGCGCACAGCGGCGAACACAGCTCCCAGGCCGGCATGCGGTCGGGGGTAAACAACGGAGGCTCTGCCCGACTGTGCGAGCAAGACATGAGCGCGCTGGGCATGTCGAAGGTAGGCTAGGCTAAGCTACGGTGCTGGGTAGGTAGGCCAGGGGTATTGAATGAATTTTCAGCTTATGATATTTTCAATTTACGATGCGTTCGTCAGGACGTAACCTCATCATAAGTCAAGGAGCATCTTATATTTAGAGAATAGCTTTTCATTATCTTTGTGTATCAAAGTGCCAGTCCTCTTGGGTGCCTGAGTGGCATGCACAGGTGATGGTACACCCCCTAGAGCCCCAACTTGACATATGTCACAGGAAGTGGAAGAAAAAAAAAAAAGAAATACTTGATCATCTATTGTGGCAAACGGGTTTGCTGGCTGTCAAAGTGGCCCCTGCAAACTCATGAAGTGGTGAATGATGGTACTGCTATATAAGGAAATAGCACATTGCTATTAAAAGGAGAATATTACATGGAAAATTTCAAGGCCCTCTCCCCACAAAAGACAATTCACTATGTGCCCAATGATTTCACTGTCTAAATATTTAATCATGACCAACTACACAAACTAGGAAGGACATAAGTATTTGAAAAGAAAAAAAAAATTTGTTTTAAGGTGTTGAAGCAAATAATGTAAAATATTAACATTTAAATCTGATGATAAATATATGGGTGCCTGTTAAATTAATTTCTGAATGCTTCTTTTTACTTGAGGTGTGTCTCTTTTTAAACATTTTTTAATTTAAGAGTCAGCATATAGTTAAGAGACATTTTGGGCACTTTTGCTTTTTTTTTTTAAGTTCTTATCCTCATTGCAAATATAGCTAAATACTCAAAACAAGCAAATTTGTAAACCTGGGCTGCTAAAAAATTGGTCACTGTTACAAATGGAGGAGAAAAGTTCCCTTATGCCTTGTTCCTCATTACTGTTTGTTAGGAATTTCTCTATTCCCCTCTTTCTGGCCTCCTGGGAGTGGATCAAAACATTGACACTTTTCTCCTGACCGTGACCCCTTTGACTCTGCAAACATGGGCCTGAGCATTTTC
Source organism: Mormoops blainvillei (assembly GCA_004026545.1). Taxonomy (NCBI): domain Eukaryota; kingdom Metazoa; phylum Chordata; class Mammalia; order Chiroptera; family Mormoopidae; genus Mormoops; species Mormoops blainvillei. The sequence continues at coordinate 335,928 of PVJD01000460.1, read as the reverse complement.
TAGGATTTTAACGATACCAGTCTGGAATGGAGAGGAATGGCTTTGAAGGGGAGAGAATGCTTAAGCCTTGGGGCATCTAAAGGAAAGGGCGTAAAATGGCTGAAAGAAAAGTCTGTGTTTAGACAGTGGTTTCTCCTGGCTCAGTCACCTGTGGGGAGGTTCTGAACGACGCCAGCTGCTGCGGTGTGGAAGATGATGTCGGCGCCGTCGTTCAGGTAATGCAGGTTATTGCGACAGTCAAATCCTCTGTAGCCAAACACGTGGTCGAGAGCCAGCTCCTACATTCCCACACAAAAATGAAAGCGGCCCTGAGAGGAGCAAATCCACACTGCAGGAATAGCCACGTATCTCACGGGAACCGCGTGGCCCATGAAACAGCCAACCACTCACCAAAAACACTTTGCTTCTTGACTAGCTGAGGATAAAATGCAGCCTTTTTCTTTTTCTAAGGTGCCTGGAATGCGAGGAGGTCAGGCTGACCCACAGGATTACAGTGCGTTTTCTAAATAAACTAGATTGGCTTCCCAGCTCCTTAGGTGAGCCAAAGTCTCTGGATCTGATGCTCTGTCTATAAAGGTTACCTAGAAGTTTCGTGTCTGCGCCTTGGCAGGCACCCTCAGGTGAGCTGAATGGTGGCTCCGATATTTGCTCTGATTCCCACAGATGCAGCAGGGCCTGGCAGGGCAGGATGTTGAGGCAAATGCCACGCTCATTCTGTTGCTGGGTGCTTGCCCTACCAAGTTTCTACACCATTTGCATTTTTTTCAACAACTAGATACTGTTCTGCGTTTATAGTCTTCCTCTTCTTCCTGGCTGGTCTTCAGTGACAAAGAGCAGTGGCTGATTCAGATCAGATGGGCCCCTAATTCAATTTGACACACATGTCTGGTTGGCAGCTCATCTGTGCCGGGCACGGTGCTGGTGGGTGGGACACAAAATTAGGAAGATGTGGGTTCCTTTCTTCTAGGTTCCCTGATTCTGGCCTTTCCTTTCTCCAAAGCTGAACAATTGCAAACATTAGATTAACTCTCCTAAAATACCATACCACCTCCTCACTCAACAATACTTACTGACTCTCACTGCCCATGGGAAGAGCCCACACTCCTCAGGTTGGCACAATTAGCCCCTACACACCTCTCCTGTACCCCTTGGTCAGGCTGACTTGCCTATTTAGTTCACATATCATGAGCTTTCCTATCTTTATGATTTTGCTTTTTAAAATATCTCTCCCCTCCTTTTGGCTTACTGTCTTCCCAGCCCTCCGTCTCCCCACACCCCCATCCCTCACTTCCAAGTATTTCCCAGAAGCTGTGTGACCCGCAGTCCTCATGGACAACTGACTCAAGCTGGGCCATCAGACGGTCTCTCCCAGGAACTCAGGACTGGGAACACTGGTAGGCTTTGCTATTTCATTAACTGAGGGGGAGGTAAACTCAGGGCCTGGGTGGGACCCGGAGTCAACCGAAGTAGTTCTGAAAAGTCTGTGGAAAGGGGATAGACAGTGTCAGACACAAGATCCTGTTGGGCAAAACAGGTACCGTCTTGGCTTATATTGGCTTTTCAGCTCCTGGATCTTATCATTCCTAAAGCTTAGCTGCATTTCCTGGTGTGTGCTGTGTTCTATGATAAATCCCCCCGCTGAGTCCCCTCTTTTCCAGTAAAGACCTCAGTGGGTGCACAGTCTAGTAGGGGGAACAAATGAGCAAGAAATAAAGGCGGCAGAGTATGTGACAAGGCTGGAGGGGTGGGGGCATGCAGGAGGGTTGAGGGTGAAGAGCATCAGGAACAGAAAAGACACCAGAAAAGGACCTGGAAGGACCAGGGTGTAGGGCGGGAAGAGGAGGAGCTTCCAATCAGAGTGGAGCTTGAGAAGTTCTCATTAGGGGCCTGAAAGCCCAGGCAGCTCAGAGACCATTAGGTAGTTGGTTTGGGGTTGGAGATTTGAGTGGTGGTGAAGAATCACAGGAGGTTAGCTTGAAAGGAGCTCCTGGGCAAAGCTCTGAAACCACTCATTTGAATCCCAGTTGGCAATGTGGGAATCTCTTGGATCTCAATGACGGGGGGAAGCGTGAATAGTTGTATTTTAAAGAGCTGACTCTGGGCAGCAGGGCATTGGGGGAAGGCATCTGAGGCAGGCAGAACAGTTACGAGGCCTCTCTCAGAAAACAGCAGGTTCGCCAATGGCACAGTCCTCAAGTCTCAACAACTGAGTTCACATCCCTCACCACTTACTGGCTGGGTGATCTTGGGCAGATCCTAGTGTTCTCGTTTGCAAAATGGAAACAATAAAAGTACCTACCTCATAGGTGTGAAGCGTGTATAAAACACTTCACAGGAAGTACGTAGCATAGTACCCAGCACAGGGTAAGTGCTCAAACGACAGAGACAGTGAATAAACTCACACTCTCCCCGTCTCCCACTCCGTCTCCCCGAGTGGCTCCAGGTTTAGGAAAAGGAGCCAGGGCTGAAGGACATGGGACATTTTGGAGTTAGTACTGATAGGACCCAGGGGATATGATTCTGGTCACCAGGATGGGGGACACAATGCCATGCAGAAAGGAGAGGGAATGAGAGCCATCAGATCCATCGGGTTCACTTGAAGGCATCTGCAGGACAGGGAGACGGTGATGTCCGCCAGGTCTTAGAACACTGATATCGGATTAAAAGCAGAATATCTGACCTCCTCACCTCAACCAGTTTCTTTTTTTTGGTGATGTTGTTCTTCTGGAGTTTCTCAGGCTGGGGAACTGCTCTGCTAACAGGTGGTCTGGAATAAAGAGTGGTCAGAGAAATGGTGTTGAACAAAAGACAGCAAGGCCGGGCTCCTCTCTCTCCCCTCCCCCACACAGAGGACCTGCCACCTGGGTTTGCTCTGTCCTGCCCCCCGCCGCCTGCCTCCCTCCCCTCCCCCAAAAAGTAGCCTCTGACATGAAGGGTCCTGCATGACGGGGTCTTGATTCACAGGCCCTGAGATGGCTTCCCCACGTCTAAGCCGGGGTGGCCAGGGCTCAGTCCCTCCCTCCTACAAGCCAGAAGGGACAACTGAGCTGGAGGGCTGGTTTTAGAACCGAAGACGGGTCTGAGCATGGGAAGGCAGAGGCCGTGCTTCCTGAACCCACTGGCCATTGTTCAGACAGGGACGTGAGCTTGTTCAGAATTAGGTAGTGAAAGAATCACAGCCTGGTATGAAGCGGGACTTCCTAGCCAGGCTTGGGCAATGGCCCCGGCTGCTCTGTGCTCACGTCATTCCTGGTACACAAAAGGTCCAGGAGGAAGCAAGGGATGAGAAGCAGAGAGAACTCCTACTCTGCCCCAGGCCTCACGGTTAAGGTCTACATTAAACTGCTCCCCTCATAGCAGCGGTTGCTTTTCCACTCTCAGTTGGGGAGATCTGGGCCTTTACATTGAATTAGGAGATTTATAATGGGTAGGCCCTCATGGAGGCATACATGAGTCGGACAATTTTGGGTAACCGGGGTTTCCCTTAAGTCAGTTAGTTGGAGTTTAGGAAACTGGGGACGCGTAGGGGAGACCTGCACCCGCCGCATGTTGCAACTCCATGAGTTATTGTTCTCGGGCTAGACGAAGAGAAAGGATTACCTTGATCCCCTTGTAAGCAGCAAACAAAGCCAAGTGAGAAACTTAGTACCGTTTAGAGCCACGTGAGCAAGCACCTCATTCATGCACAAGCATTTTCCAAGTGAACAGACATTCCTGTGTGGCACAAACCATGCTTCCCGAGCATGCCAGCAAAGAACTAAAACAGAAATGAAAGAGTGCACCAGGCTACAAATTCAGAAAGCTCATACCCTGGCGTCTCTGGGCAAACTCTGCACTAACGCGCCTACAGAATGGGGAGAAAAAAGGAAGCCTTGTCAATGCTTCCCACACACTCTCCGTGACTTTGCAAATGCGCCTGGGGACTCTGCTTATTTAAGAGTGTGCTGGGGACAAACTTGTTGTCAGAAAAACAATCACATCCTCCTGGATGTCGCTGGGACTTAGGCACAATGGGTGCTTTGTTTTTGAGTCAAGTTCAACTCATAATTTAGCCTAATAATTTCCAGTGTTTCTTGGAGGGCAGCTTGCCTGCTGGAACAGCTTGCATTTTTGTGCTGGGGTTAAACAAGCTATCTTTATTTTCTCAGGAACTCTTCAATCAAAACATGTTATGTAATCATAAGTGATCACTGGACCAAATGGTATTATAATCAACACCGAAGAATGGGTAGAGAGCACATCTCTGCAAAATGACACCCCCGGCTGATGTCATCGCTGCCAAATTAGCAAAGCCGGGAAGCGGGGGCCATGCCAGTTCTCGCAATTAGACACTTCCTCCACATTAATTATCGATTCCCAGGACACCTGCTCTTTCTTCTGTTTTAGTGGGACTTTCAAACGAAATCTGTGGGTTTCTTCTTTCACCAAGAATGTTTAAGTGTATGACAAAAGCAAGCCGAGGTCTGAGATGGAAGCGAGGGGACACTAGGACCGTAGCCTAGCTCATTAGGCAGACTTTAAGATCAAACGCAGGGCTCATTTTCAGGGTACACGCAGGTTGTATAATACGCCACATATTATACAGTATATGTCGAGTATGCATACAGGCACAAACACTGTGTATTGATATATACACAGGACTGTATATATATACACGCAGAGGCAATCCGATGCTTTTTTTCACCTTGATTTTCAGTTAAAAACTGAAAAGTAAAGCAGTCTCAGAATGTTTCTTTCATATTTCACAAGCATATGTTTACAGCTGTAGTGCTTCAAAACTGAAGATGAGAGGGGCAAAAGGAAGAAATCTGCATAGTGGCAAATTCAGCGGATTTTAAGTATAGACCCTTCGTGGTTGTGGATTCTGCATGAACGCTTAGTACTGGATGCTCATTGAACACTGGGGCTTTTGCAGAGTGCGACGAATACTTACTTGACAATTCCCTGCCTCCAAAGGAAAGCAAGTTAAAACACAATACAAGCATTAAAGGCTTCTTTCCAGGCATCTATAAACAGTGTTTGTAACATCAGACATGGGAGGGACTGCCAAAAATTTCAAACACGGTCAAACGCTGGAGGTTTAGCATTTTTCGGCAGATCTAAATCCCTCCAGATTCAGAGTTCATTGGAAATGTGACTCTGAAAGGGTTTGCTGAGGTGGGAAAGAGGAGAGTGCATGAGAACATTCACTCCCTTTTCAGTCCAATAAGCTCTTTAGAGCTGGTTGTTTCCAGCTGGCACACAGGCTGGGAGAGCGAGGAAGGCAGTGAGCACAGTTGGGAGTCAGCAGGGAGACTCAGAAAGGTTAAGAGCTGGACGGTGAGGGGTTGGGGTTTGGAGGTGGGGGGAACGGAGACACAAAGGGGCCTCCTGGGAGCAAGTGGGGCTTTGAAGACAAACAAAGAAGCGAGAGAGCTTCCATTGGGCAAGAAATTTAAGGAGGGAGCCTGGCAAGAGAGCAAGCGAGCTGGATAATCAGGAGAGAGGAGGATGGACAGGCTTGAGCTTGGAGAGGGCAGGAGAGTAGCTTTGCCAAGGAAGAGCGGGTGGGGCCAGGAACCCCGAGGAGCAGCGGCTGCGAACTCAAGCATGTGACTGAGAGTTAAGTAAGGAGGCAGCCCTGTTCTTGCCCAGTGCGGGGGTGTGGGCTGCTGAAGACCCACCCACACCTGTGGGTAGAGTCACCACCTCATGCCCTTGTGTGCCCTATGTGGGCGGGGCAGGTCAATCCTTGCTGTAAGCTCACTGCCCAGCAGCTAGACTGCAGAGGAGAAAGCTGAGACTCGCTTGGAGATGTGTGGAGAGCTCCCGGCACAGGCTCTCAGCCCATCAAAGGCCCCCATGACAGGCCAGAGCCTGGGTGTCTGCTCCGCCTTGCCCTCCCCCTGGGGTGCTGGGCTGGCAGAGCACATGATGACCTGGGTCGTGTAGCAGAGCCTTCAGTGCCAGGGTCTTAGGGAGCTTCTGAAATGACCGAGGAGATGGAAAGCAGTCTCGGCGTGGCAGCAGACTGGGGGATCAGAAACCCAGTGAGAAAGTGGTTCCAAGCAGCTTCTAAAAAACGGGGTGTCAGTGTGGAGAAAATCAGCTATTTTAGCTAAGAAAAGCAAGTTTGGAATTGTTTTTAGTGTTGTTAGTCAGACAATGTTTAAAGTACTATTGGAGGAAATTGTATCTATACTCCAAAATGTGCTATAAAATGTTGCAAGAGTTTTCGAAATGTCTTAGGAAACCAAGCTACGCTTGATCCTGGTTTTAGGTAGAAACCAGTACATGATCTGGAGACTGTTTCAGAACGGTTCTCAAACAAGGTCTATCAACCCATGGATGGGCCTCAGGGACTCAGTGAACCCTCTGACACACGGGCCAAATCATGTTTGCACATGCGCATTTTTTCTGGGGGAAAGGGAACATGTTGTAACCAGATTTTCAGAGATGTTTGGGGGTGGGTAGAGAGAGAGAGAAAGCGAGAGAAAGAGAGAACCAGTGCTCTAGGATACGTCCAGGTTTAGGAAGTCTCCAAAGCCATGGGGGCTTTCTGTTATCAAAACAAAGAAAATGAATTCTGTTAAATGCATTCTTGTGTCTTCTGGAACCATCTGTAGAGCTGCTTAGTGGTCAAGTGCAGTAGAAGAGCGTCAGGCAGGAGAACTATGGGTGACCTGAGAGCCTACCATCTTAAAAATACTCTTGACCGAAGCCTATAACACAGCCCTTAAAAAATGGGGATATAGCCCTGGCTCATGTGGTTTAGTGGACTGAGCATTGTCCTGCAAACCTAAACATTGCCAGTTCGATTCCCAGTCAGGGCACATGCCTGGGCTGTGGGCCAGGCCCCAGCTGGGAGCGTGTGAGAGGCAGCTGGTTGATGTTTCTCTCCCTCTCTCTCCCTCCCTCCCCCTTCCTTGAAAAGTAAAATTAAAATCGTTTTAACGATGGGGATATAGTCCCAGACGTGACCAGTATAGGTGAATATCAGTTTATTTGGGTGAAAAGTTGAGGGCATCAAGGATGGAGTGGAAGGAGCTACGACTAAGGCAGGCAGACTACTGAAGGGGCCACTGCAATCGTCCAAGGGAGGGATGATGGAGAGCTGACTAATGCTGTGGTTGTGGAGAAGGAAACAAGCGAATATTTAAAGAATATTGGTGAAGTCGACTTCGAGGACTTGGTAACTGATTAGCTGTAGCAGATAAAGAAGGAAGGGCAATCCTATGGGAATACCCGTTTTCTGCTAGGCGTCTCAGCGGATGGCGGCGCCACTGAGACAGGAGAAGATTTATGAGGAAAGATGGTGGGTTCAAGTTTGGCGTGTCAAATTCTGGACATCTGTGGGTTGGCTATACTAGTTGGAAGTTCAACTGAGAGGCAGGACTCAGACTTAGGACCTTGGGAATCTTTCCCCATTGGGGGAATATATGAGATTAATCGGGGAGCGAGTGCAGGGTACAGAGAGGATGGCCAAAGGTGAGACTCTGAGGACCAGCAGCTGGTGAGGGGCTGGGAGAGTGAGTAGAGATGGGACCCGAGAAGGAATGATGGAGAGGAAGGGGGAGGGCTAGGAGCCATTGCTTCCAAAGGTAGGTGAGAGAAGAGTGTCTATAACTTCACTGTCCAATAAGGTAGCCACTGAGCACTTGAGCTGTGGTCAGGCCTAAAGAAGATGTGCTACGACTGGACACTACACACCAGATTTTGAAGACCTAGTAAAAATAATTTAAAAAATAATAGAAATCAACTCATTAATAATATTGATTACCTGCTGAAATAATTTTTTTTGGATGAAATAAAATATATTAATAAAATTAATTTCACCATCTCTTTTAATGTTTTTAACATGGCTACTTGAACAAGCACATCCACAGCTTGCATTATTATTTCTACTGGAGAGTGCTACTGCAGAAGAAACAGTTCTTCCTTTTAATATGAAAAAGAGGAGAATGGACTGGATTTGGGAATTAGGAAGTCACCATTGCAGCAGAATGACAGGGATAGAAGACAGATGAAATGGGCTAAGAGAGTGAAGGAAAGACCCTGCAAAGCCTGGATAAGAAGGGGAAAAGGCAGAAAGGTGAAGGTCGGAATATATGTCTAAGTTTATAAAATAAGTCAAAGGATTTGGTTTTTTTCCTTGAAAAGAGCTGGGAGGGAATGGGGAAGACTGGGATGTGTTTTTTGGCTGAGGACATAAAACTAGCTAAGATAAGTGACACAGGAGAGACGACGAGGGTGCAGGGACGAGGGGAGGCTGAGGTTCCGTCCCAGCATCAGCTGAGGGGCCAGCCTTGAGCAGGAAGAGGGACTCACTTCCTCTGAAAAGAGAAGGGAGGTGAATGCTTTATGTGGAGTGGAGGATGGGAAGCGAGACAGGGCAGAGAAAACAAGGACCAAGGTGCAGTTCATGCCCAATGGCTTGTTTTCTCAGTGAAGGAAGTTAGAAAAGCCGGGAATGGAAGGGGCTTGGGCAGAAGGTTGAGAAGTAGGCAAACATTTGTCTGATTGCTGAGAGGGTGGCAAAGGGAGCCAACCGAGGAGAAGAACGAAAGTGAATGAGTAGCAAAGCAGACCTAAGTGACACTGGCAACACCAACTCTGTCGAGGACGATGTGCACCAATATCACTTTTCCCCTAGTCCAAAGAATGAAGGGGTGGGTTGTAGGAGAAATACAGGAGTGAAGGATCTTACACTCGTATAGGGCTATAAGAGTGACATTTAGGCAGGCAAAAAAATTGTAAGGCCAGGAGGGATCTGATGAACCTAGAAAAAAATGGAGGTGTCTAGACACTGGATGTCATAATGAGGATAAAGATCGGGTGTACTGAGAATGAGAAATCTAAAGCAGAGAGGTGATGTCACTGAGGGAGAGAGGTACTATGGGTAAGAACGGAACCCGTGGCATGGTAGGAGCTGAGGTTGACCAGTTGACTATTAGCTGAACTCCTGAGACAGGAAGTTAATAAATGACGGGAAGGGCGGGGTGGGAGATGGCAGAGCATGACATGAACTTTAAAGCAGTGGGTGGAGCTGGTTAAAAAGCATGCCAATATACTCTAAACGCACCTGCAAAAGAGACCCGCCACACCTTAAGCCCACTAACATCATTTTGAAGGGCACAATAGCACAGCCTAACAATTGCTTCTGCAAATACCTCCTCAGTTACCACATTACAATCATGCACAGTAGAAAGAGGCAGGGAAAAGGACCCTGGAAGCATCCGTTCCCTCCAAGTGGAGATCTGAGAGATTTCTGGAGGCTGGATTAAAATAATCAGACCCAATTCTGCCACTGTCTTCTAAGAAACATTCCCTTTCCACAGAAAAGCGCTTACCTATTTGTGATGCCTTCTCCATGAGTGAGTAGGTGTGGGTCTACTGATTATACTGTAGGGTTAGGGTTTCCTAGGTGTATTGATCTTTTTTAGAAAACATTTTATAGCATTTTCCTCTGGATTTTTATAGTCTGGCACATCCTTTTTGATAAAAAGCAAACTATTCTCTAAGGAATGGCAGGTTTAATTATCTGTTATGTAGACATCATTACTTAGCTTCGAACGCTACAGAAAATCAAGAGATTTGAATAAAAAAATCATTTATGATGGCAGTATTAAATTCCCTTTAAAAAAATCAACTATTCAGCTTTCAGTGGAGTTACATAGCTAAACAACATGCCTTAAAAATTGTGAATTTCAGCCCTGGCTGGTGTGGTTCAGTGGATTGAGCATTGGCCTGCAAACCAAAGGGTTGCCAGTTCAATTCCCAGTCAGGGCACATGCCTGGGTTGTGGGCCAGGTCCCCAGTAGGGGGTGTGCAAGAGGCAATCACACACTGATGTTTCTCTTCCTCTCTTTGTCCCTCCCTTACCCTTTGTCTAAAAATAAATACATAAAATATTTTTTTAAATTATGAATTTCAGCATTTCATGGTTTAATAGATATTGTAGCTTCCATTCCTTAGAACAGGAAGCTTGCTCTCTTCTACCTGCTCAGAGCAACTGAGTTGTAGAACTCTCATTGGACCAAATGGCGAAGGGAAGGAGGAGAATCTGGCCAAGGGGGAAACACTCTGGAGGGGAAGGGACTCTCCTTGCGCTGGCTGCCCTACGGGGCGAGGTTTGAGCTTCTCTTACACACAACATATATGCAACTGCAGGTCTCTGTACTAACTCATAGGCTATGTAAAGTCGCTCTGTCATCACAAATGGGATCAAAATGCAGAATGAGAGATTCCTCCCCATTTATTGGACCAAGCAGCAAGACAGGACGTCCCAGTTTTGACAGATCTCAGTCTGATAAATTTGGTAACACCTGCTATGCTAGCAAGATTGTCAGTTCTTAGCAACTGGACAAAAATACAAGCTCACCAAGCAGCTATTGATCAAAAGCAACAAAGGGCCTCTGTCAGGCCTGCGAAGCCCAGGAAAGTGCCAGGAGAGCTGGGCTGTTTATTTGTGGATTTCACCCTGGGGGCGGGGCATAGTCTGCTTCCTCACTGGGTCTCAGGCAAACTTAAAATGTGAATTTACTGATTAAATAAAGCATTTAAAAAAATACTGGGCGCAGTTTCTCCCAGCAGATTTCTGTCCCTATGCATAGCATAAAAGTTTAGAAACAAACAAAAAAACAAAAAACAAAAAACTGAGATTACCTGTAGATGGTTTTTTTCAATTCAGGGAAGCTCTTTAAATCTTTCCCATAGTTTTAAACCTTGCCACCTATGAGAATGTTCTTTGTTTAATTGTAACCGCCAGACAAAGAAGCTTTGTATACAACAATAGGTGTGATGGATCCAATAACACAGAATTTTCTTTTCAGTTCTTTTGACCTCAGGTTACTTAAATAGATTTAAACCAAATAAACATTTTAATTTCTAATGGACAGATGGGATGAAGATTAAAAAATCATTTAACCAAGGGCAGTCCTGTGGCAAGTTGGGACATCACTGAATTCCACATGGGGTCACATGGTCCCCCGCAAAGAGAATGCCACCTGCAGGTGCTAACAAAATGAAGGCACAGGTTGTTGACAAAGTCTCGATTTGTAGACCATTTTGAGGATAGATTAACTTATTTCACTATTAAGAGAAGCAAGCCAAGTAAGTTCACCCATTCATCCACTCATTCAAGAAATACTTGTTTACTATGTATTTTGCATAAGACACTGTGTTAGGCACGTGGTGGTAACCGTGACGCACACAGGGCTGACCCTCGAGGGACTGAGTCTCACAGACAAAGTTTACAATCCAGTGGAACTTTAAATATCTTGATGCTATGAACCCATATATTAAGGAGCCAACATTGACCCTTTCACACATTTTTAATGAGAATAGTTTAAGGAGTAAACTTCCAGGATTAAAGAAGAAGGCTATTAATTTGGGGGTTGAAACAAACAAAACTCCCATAACATTTCTTTATAAACCCACGGTGGACAACTTTCTTAATAGGACTTTCTTTTTGCTTAAATTTATAAATCTGTACTAATCAATTTGGAAAGGATATGAGGTAGTATACTGGAGAAGATAAATTTTAGGGTCTTCCTGATTCAGCTATAAACACAGTTTAAGAAAAAGCTTGGAAAATCCCAGTGCTAGAGTAGGATTTTCAGATTATTTAGTGTGAGAACCCATGAATTCACACATCAGGGGACCCGTCACTGTTTCACTGGGGCACTCTGGGGATCTGGGAAATAAATACTGCCTGAGGAAATGCTGTAGGCTCCTGCCTTGTGTGACCGCATTTGTAGCTTTCCATCTACTGTGCAAATAAAAAAAATGTTACAATGTCTAACTTCTGTAATGCCATCTTTCCATTATTGATGTCATTGATCTATTGTGATGGCCAAGTAGATTGGTGTCACAAGTGAGATGAATGCCCAGGGCTTCGTCAGGCCCTTGCCAGATGCACCCAGGCATTTCCTAGGTAAACACTGGATATATACTGAGATTGTAGATGTAAAAGCCAATCCCAGGCTGTTGAGTTTTCCTTTGACTCACTGAGCTAACACTTTTTGTAAACGTCAGAGATTCAGAACTAAAACACAAGGAGGATTGAGGATGTCAAAGGTTTCAAATGTCAGAAAGGTAGTGGTAATAATGACACCGTTGTTATAAAACACTGTTGCTAACTAATCTTTGCTTTAAAAATTGGCCAAGATGGAGACTGATTTCAAATTTAAAAAATTAACAGAGAATTTCTACTTTAAAGTATGTGCACTAAACGTTTCTTCCTATAGTCAGATGGACCATGTGACTCTCATTTAGAAAAAAACTTAAGGAAAGTATTCAGAGGACAGAAATTAAAAAATGATTTTCTAATTGTATTAGGGACCCTCTTTCTGGAAAAGCAAATATTTAATTAAAACACAAAGCTTGACTGATAGAAGTGTATAAAAATAATCATTCCTTGAAACTTCTTTTTAGAAAATGATTGTATACATATTACACAGCTGAATATTTAGAGTAAATATATCCAATAAGTTGATGGCTAAAACTATAAATATGATAATTTCTAAGGCAAACTACATTAAACTTGCATCAAGGCAATACAATCTAAGGGTTAAAAAATAACTTTTTCCAATTCAGAACTTTTTTCTTTCTTTCTTTCTTTTTTTACTTCTTTCTTTCTCTCTCTCTTTCTTTCTTTCTATTTAAAGAGAGAGATGACCTTCCTTATCTAAGATAAACAGGAGAGGCTAACAGCAAGCCCAAGGCCTTTCTGAGGGAAGAAAAAATATGCATCTGCTCAGTTTAGAATTTTAAGTTGCGGCCGTGAGTTACGCAGCTTCTGTAGTGAGAAGACAGTGGGGCAGGGGTAGGGTTTGAACCTCTCCTTCTTTTAGTAAAAGGTGGAAAATGCTATAAGAAGTAAAATAATGATTAAAGATGGTATAGAAACAGAAAGGGTTAAATCCTACACTGTTTTATTCATCCCTGGGTAGCCGGCCAAAAGCTGCAAGCCTTTTATTAAGCACTTGTTAATAAAAGACCTGGAAAAAATATAGACTGCTGACTTGGGTGCTTTGAGAAAACAACCTCTGGGCTAAGTACTACATTGTATCCACTTAGAAAAACAAAAGTGAATATGTATGTGCCAATTTCCATAAAGTTCAGTTTGTATTAATTTTGTATATTATCATAATAAACATAGGTTTTTTTTTCTGAATGCAAGTTCCAGGTTTCTGCTGAATATATCAAATAAAAATCTTCATTATTACCACTTCCCCATGTAGGTGGTGAATCTAAGCAGTTTGGTGAGGAAGAGATGGGGACCATGTGCTGAACAGTAGATATTTAAAAATAAATTACAATCCTTGGTTCAACCAGAAAGACTAATGGCTGGTCAGCTCATTTGGATTTTAAGAAAAGGCCACTATTAGACCCCACCTAGAAATTAATTTTAAAAAGTCTTGCGATTCACCTCAGTGGTGATCCTATAGTTACCACAGAATGCAAAACTGGGGTTGCATGGTCATTTGATCCATGCACAAAAAATTGGGTGTTGGCGATAGACATGTATAGTATTATAAGTTTCCAATTCCTGCTTTTTTTTTCTCTCTCTTAATGTGAAAATAAAAATCTCGGGAGATGGGCTAAAGACATTAAACATTATTTTTTAAAATATTTGGGACTATCGACATGTAATGGGAAAATAAAATTTCAATGACACAAGTTAGACTTCTTAGTGTACCTGTGTCTTTTACGAAGCAGCGTTTCGCCACGCCTGGCAGCAGTATAAAAGCTATGGCTCTCCGAGCCGTTCCACTGAAACTGGGTGAAGTCTTAATCAGCTCTAATGATTCTTGATATTGACTTGGCTGTATTTACTGGCCTCTTTAATTGACTATATATGCACTGTTGTAACACTAGGTAATAAATACCTGTATATATTCAAAGGTATTTACAAATGATAGTAATTACTGTGTAACATTAAACGGCCTGAGTCCTTCTCTGTGATAATAACACCTGTTTCCATTAGGAAAAAAAAATTCAAGGAGAATGAGCTGGATATTTTGCATGTGCCCTTCCGTATGGACTCTGCACCCCGCTCCTGCCTTCCAAGGCTGCCCTGTGTGCCGCAGCAATGGATTCACCCTTTACCTGCCGCCCGCGTTCAGCTCCAGAGAGGCGCCAGGGGACGGGGGGAAGGAGACCGCTGGTTTGTTCTCCTGATACCTCCTCGCTGGGGCTCCGGGTGGTTAACTTCAAGCCTCTCCCTCAGTTTCAGTTCTCTTAAGGGGGTCCGCTCCTACACCTCTGTTCTCCACATTTGGCGACAGCCTCCCCCCCTTGCCCCTTCAGGCCCAGGTATGGCAATGGCTCCCTGCTGTTGCTGTCCCCAAGGTGCTGCCTGTCCCTGTCGTTCCTCTTAATCTTGCTCAAACCTTTGTTAATAGTTCCTTCACTAGGCTCTCCCTAGACTATTTCCTTTTCAGAATCCCTCTTTTTTTTTTGTTTTTTTTTTGTTCTGGGGTCACAACTGACAGAGGGTTTAGGCCAAACTTGAAAGGCTTAAGGTTCTTCTTTTCACTGTCTACCAATTTTATGAAATTCTGTTTAAGATACTAGGTGTCCTATATTTTTGTATTCTTTGAAGCCAGTGTTAGGGAACTTGAGTCAAAAGTCAAAACCAGAAAAGAGAAAGGCTTCTGAAGTTTCAAACAACACTGGCCAGTATAATCTTCCGAAATACAACATACAACATGGTGCATTAAAGACAGCAAAAAACAAAACACTAACACTCTTAAAAACAACGCACTCCCTCAAAAGAGTTAAATTAAAAAATCAACATAACCTCACAACCATTAAAAAAGAGTTGTTTTATTTTTCTCAATTTTAGGTCTATAATAATTTACGCAACCTCTAGTGGTTATGGGGAACAGGGCAGCGTGCACTCGATAGAGGCGGGATTCCCTGCGTGGGACAGGGAGGCCAGAGACAAGCGTGGGACCTCTTGTCAAAAAACAAGGACAATTTTGGACATATATGGTGGTATTATAACAAAGCCACATATACCAACCCAAAGAATGGTCTGTTAAAATCTAAACAGTGACAATTTAACTGTGAAACAATGCTGATAACAAGCCATTCATTATAATCAGTTGAACCTAATTGAAAAGTTATACTATTATCTCAAGCAACAAATAAACTATATTTTAAAAAAGAAATATATACCAATAGTAATTAATTAACTCATGCGCAGTTTATCATAAAACAATGAAGTTAAAAGGAGTGAAAAATGACTTCTTGATTTTTAAAAATAAAATCCTATTTCTTTTAAATTGATGTATCTTCCCCTTTGTGAGAATTCAAGTGGTTATCAGTCTGAGATATAAAAAATATTTTTCCTCCTAAGTTAATGCTAATGAAATGCCAAATCTTAGGCCAGAGGAGAAATCATAAAAATGGAATTCAGACTGACCTGAAGCAGGGGCTTCCTGGGGCAGCTATCCCTAAAAGGTGACCCTGCCCTCCCTAGCACACTGTGGACACGGGTCACGGTCATTGGGCAGCGGCCAAGCACAGAGCCAGAGCATCTCTGTGTCCAGGGTGCATTCACAGGAGGGTGAGAGGGTATGAATGCTCCCATGAGAATGACACTGAGTTTCTGGTGGCTGGCAGGACACTTACTCCACAGGGGCATTGCTCACGCCCCAGGAGGAATTTGGAAGACTTGGGAGGCTGGTCCTCTAAGAGGGCAGGGATGTTTTCACTTCCATATGTGTCTGTGGCTTTTCTCATGACAACAAACAAAACCTTTACGTGCTCTGACTGTTGGCATCTTCCAACATTCCTATCACTGTCCAGTTATGCAAAAGATGCACATGACAAGGACAAGAATCCTTGATTATGCTGTTCAGCTAAGGATGATACGGGCATGGACCAGCGACCACTGCGTATTTTTGTCTCTCCCTTCTTCCAAGTGGTAGTTTAAGACAACTATTCTCGTCTGTCCTCTCGTCACCACTGTCTATGTGGCATGCTATCGTGGTTAAAGTTATCATTAGCCCCAGGACTGTAAAGAGCTTTATCTGGCCCTGGATGAGAAAACTTTACAACTCCCTGAGACCCTGGATGTGGGGCTGACTACAGGAACTGGTTGAGACTCAGATGTCTCTCTCTGGGAAGAGGATAACTACATTTCCAATCATATGTGGGATAGTTTAATTTGGGGTATTTAAAGTATGTGTATGTGACAAGAAAAGGGTGGAGTATTGTAGACATTTGCTGTTTTGGATCTGTCCAGAAATCAACCTCTCTAATTTTGATAACAGCCCTGGATTTTTACTTCTAGGGGAGGTGACCACACTGCTTGCCTATGAGTGGTATGTGCCTGCGTCCGAACTGTCAAAGCTCATGTTTCCCAGGTCATAGTGATTGCTTCAAGGGTGGTCATGTGACCCAGCAGGGCCAATAGCACATCATAAGGCATTTGTGGGTCCTTGTGACTCAGAGGCAGTTCTTTCCTGCTGGTTTTGACCCCAGAGTAAGGTCCAAGTACTGCTGCCAGTTTCCTGCTTTAAAAACTGCAGTAACCCAGAGGAAGCAGAACTGAGATATGGAGAAAGTACAAAGACCCAGCAGCTTGGTTTGAGTTCCCATATCAAGTGTCACCTGAGGTCACCCTATCCCTGGATTTTCATGTATGTGAGCCAATGTGTTCCTTTAGTTTAGACCAGTTTGAGTTGAATGACCCCTATGAAACTAAAATACCTGCCTTATAAATGATTTAAAAAAAAAGTAAACAAGGTATGAACCTAAACGATGTATTGAAAGGAACTTTGTAATTTTATAGGCAACTCTACTAATCTGGTGCTGAGCAAACTTTAAGGATTTTGTTGCCCGATGAGCTTGCAAGAGCTGTTTTTCCCAGTCAGAAGACAGGGTTTTGGGGCCATGATGACGGTCAGCATTTCATACCTTAACTTGCTCTGAAAAACTATGCTTTCCTCCTTCCTGTTTTTTCCTTTTCTTAAAAGGAACTTCCTGACATTTAAAGTATTTATTAAGTAATAAATTTGTTTGCAGATGGACAAAACAGCTACTATATTACGAAAAAACATGGTAAAGTAGGAGATAAGGTCAAAAGTTGAGGGCACGGGAGCGTGTCAGGTTGGAGTGGGAATGGGTGAGGTGGAGGAGCCTGGGAAAGCTTGCTCTAGGCTCACGGGTGGAGTCGCGGGGGTAAGGGAGAGTGCTGGGGGGCAGCCCTGAGTCCTAGATGAGGTCTGAAAGCACGGATTCTCGAAACTGGAAAGATGCCAGTGACTTTCGCCAGCACAGGCCACACGGCAGCTGAGCGGCTGGGATGCCCAAGGGCTCACCCAGGGCTGGGGATGGGCCGGCCAAGTGTGTCAGGGCCCTGGGGGAAAGGCCCCCCAAGGTGTTAGTGCAAAGTTGAAATGGGTGACCAGGACACTCGATGAACACCTGGAAGGGATTACATATTGGCGGGATTAGCCCAGTGCTCTTTTGAGAGCATTAACAATTTTTTCTCAGCTTTCTGGCTTCTCAGAAAGATTGGACCTGGAGACTGGATGACTTCTGAAGAAGAAGAATTCATAATGTGTTAGAAGTTGTCCAAGGAAACACAATTAAAGCCTCACAGCTATTTTAAAATCAAATAATGGAGTTGAATTTGAAACAATGTGTGACTGTCTTAAATTTCAGGAATTAAGAATTGAGTTGCTTAAAAAAATGATGGGTGCATAACGTGCAACTGCCTTCAAGGCATTATTTTCAGTATGTCAGATGCCACACTCATCTCCTGGGTTATAAGGTGGAGGGGGATTTAACCCAGAGGTAGAACAGCCTGAAACTTTGGTAAGAGGCAAAATAGGTCCTGGCACTGAATGCGTGTTCCAAGCTCATGTCCCTTGTGGTTCCTGAGTCTTTGTCTCCCATTATTCTTACTGGTACACTGCTTAGCCTGGGTGTTTACAAAAGGCACCAGGTGTAGGTAGGTATCTGCAGCTACATACGGAAAGGAACAACCCAGGGAAGGTCAAGAAGAGCCTCTGCCCCCGGAATCAGCAGGGCTTGAAGCAGCGGAGGGGAGCAGTGTCACAGCTGACGTCCGGAACATTCCCGCGGAGAGCCCCGGCACTGCCTGCCTGGCTCCCGCTGTCTGACGCCCCAGCATTTCTCTGTCTCTGCCTCTCTCTCATGCCTGGGACACTGGAACCCATTCTGCACCCTTGGTGAGGACTCGGGTGAGCTGTCTGCTGACTTACTGTTAGGTGATCTTCCTGTCCCAAGGGCTCCTGCCCCACCTTTCCTTTCTCTTCCTGCTTTCTCACAAATTCTCCAAAGGCCCTGCCTTGCCTGGCACTCTTCTGCCTCTTCTGCAGTTCAGAAGCTGCCTACAGTCCTATCTCCGAGGTTCATGCGCCCTGAAAGTTATTGGTGACCACCAGTGGAGACCGCTTGTTCTTGGTTCTGATTAGGATTTGCCCCCATGGAGGCTGTTAAATCGGAAATGATTTACTGCTCCTTCTCCCCTCCCACACCAAAGGGGTGGCCCTGCTTTGCTCCCAGCATGCTGTGCAGCTGGCATCCTGCTCTCTGGTTTCAGCCCCTGTGGGAACTGATGCTGTCAAGGCTTTTTAAGTTATCAAAGACAATGCTATGTAGAGAAAAGGCCTGATTACTCCTCCAGACCCTATATTTATCTTAAAATTGTTTTCTTCGCTACATGTTTTCTTCACTACACCCTGGTGTGAATTATTTTTTAAAATGCCAGTAAAGTACTAAAATAACTCCCCCTGTATCTATGAAGCATTTTTTTCTTTTGTATAAAAAAAAAAAAAGCCAATCCTGCATATGCTATGAAGAAGTTCCCAATCTGGCACATTGAAGAAAATGAGGTAGCTTCAAAACTCCGGATTTTAAGGCTGAAAACTTTTCTCAGGGTCACTTCTACCTTCAGCTCACCTACCTCTTTCTACATCGAGCAGGTATGAGATTTTTATAGACTTGCCCAAAGAGACACCAAGACCAAGAAAGGTCCAGGCGAGCCTCAGTTTGGGTTAGAAATCAGGTGTAGTGTTTGAAATTAGGACTTTGGTTAGATTTCTACATCTTAGTGGCTAGTCTAAATCATAGCATGATGAATCACTGGTTGTAGAAATCAGCCACTAACAACCTTGGATTGGTAGCCAGGTCAACTTATTACATAATGGTATGTGAAACTGAAAAGGTTGGGCAATTTTCTTTCCAAACAATGTTTAATTTATGCCAAATGTTTTTTAGGCTATTTAAGTGGAAGGTTTATTCATGCACATACGTGCGTATGGTTCTTTTTTCTTTTTTCTTAGAATGAGGTCCTTCAAATTTATTTTCTCTTTGTGACCACTAAAAAACTATGTTGCAAGCAGAATAAACTATAATTTATAGACTATTACAGAAAATCTCTATAATTTTTTAAAAAACTCGAATAGAAATTGGAACTTTTATGGTAACATCTAACAAAAATGCTAGGAAAGAATTAGGGTTTTTGGATTTTTTTGTCACATCAGATTCAATCTTCTTGCCTTTAACACACCCACCATTTATTGAACTTATTTTAATTCTGGCACTGAACTGAAGCAGCAGGGGAAAATGACATTTAACTTCTTTGTATCTGAACTCCTGCCTAATGGTAAAAGGTGCTAGATCAGATTTATTAAATAGTTATTACTAAGCAGAAAGCCATGCAGAATGCTAAAAATAACTCTTCAGTTATACACACCATGGAAGCAGGGTACTTGTGACCACAGAACCCATGTCGGTGTGAAGATCCCACGGATCTTCTTAAACATTCTCGAGATCCATGAAATTCTCTTTAGATGTTAAATGTTTTAATTCAATATTTATCCTCCCTTCTACGAATATAATAAATAGTAATTTCAAGTTTTCTTTCTTACAAATGTTAAAGTATTTGACACTTTCTCTTTTGAATTACAAAAACAATTTACAAAAGCACATCAAAAAGGCTTGAAATATCACCAGCAACTTCCCTTCTACACAGAGGATCCCAGATAACAAAATCAAATAGGCCTGGAACTGCCAAACACACCTGTGCAAATGTGGGTGGGTGACGACACGGTAAGAGAAGTGACACAAAGTAATGCACAGACTCTGGTTAGATGGGAGGGTTATTTTTCACAACCCACAAATATTCCCTCATGACTTCAGAAGCCTGCCTCCCTCCTATCTGTCGTCAGTGTGCTCTCCTCGCAACCATCACTTTCAGGACAGCTTTTTGGCCATCCCAACATCCTCCCTGAGCGAGGGAAGCCCAGTCCAACCAAATCTCATGTCTATTCAAGTCATATTCTAGGAATAGCTTTGGCAAAGCATAACCCACCCTTTGCCATATATTGAGGGCTGTGGGCAACTTTCCCCAAATTAAGCTTGTGTGTAAGTTAAGGATCTGTGCATAAATAAAAGACTAGCTTAAGAAGCATCTTTGAGGGCAAAGAAAGTGCACTGTGGTTTAAATGAGTTTCTTGTCGTCAGGTATAATAAATGCAAACAAACCTGGCAACACCATACCTTTCTTCCATGGAAACTTCTTTCATCTGCTGGTGTGGTTTCGTGCCCTCCATTTCCCTGATGCTGACAGCATAGATCTTGGTGGTGTAATCAATGGCCTTTTCTCTAGCAACATCACTGTCGTAGCCTCAAACAACAGAAGGAGGAGGGGAGTGGAGTTGGCTTGCCATGGCTCAGGACGGGTTGGGGAGGAAGGTGCGGTTGACACGAGGCCGTTAGGACTCACCTCCATCCTCTTCTGCATCAGTGTCCGACTCCTCACTGTCCACCAGCTTGCTCTCCTGGGTCCCCACAAACTCCCTGGTCCAGATCATCAGGGCTGTGTCGGCACCACCTACTGTGAGCAGCACAGAGTCGTTGTGCAGCCATCGCACGTTGGTGACATGTGCACTGTGCCCCACGTACTTCTTGAATCTCGCGTGCTGGCCCTGCGAAGCCAGAAATTGGTGATTGCCACATCTAAATCTCACTATTCCTGTCTCTGGATTGTTTCACCCACGTTATTTTTCCGGAGTGGCTTCTACCGGACACAAATGAAACATTTCAGCAGCAAATTCCTTACATTTCTCTAGAATGTAAGCTCCAAGAGGGCAGGGACTAGGTGTCTGTTCTCCTTAAAACACTGCCTGGCTCATCGCAGGTCCTCAATAAATAATTTTCAAGGGAACAAATCAAATGTTAGATGACAGAACCTGTTTCTGGGAGCACAAGAAGTATAAAAAGCTTGTTTCTGTTTCTCTCAAATATCAAATGTGCATTCTCCACAGGTCTCTAGTGTAAACTCCTGATTGAGAGTCTGGCTGACATTTGAGATCAGAAGTGTCCTCTCAAGTCATCCCCCACAGTGGGTTTTGGACCGAAGCCCAGACTAGCGCAGAACAGCAAGGGACTTTTCATAATCCTGGGGCCTCAGTAAGACTTAAAACACACACACAACAGTTTCGGCCATGGACACTGGAAACAATCTCTAACTCTAGAAACACTCGACTAATTGATTAAAAAAAAAAAAAGGAAGCTGCTTTTCAACAAACACAATCAAGGAAAGAGAACCCGGTTTATTAGTAATTCCCGCGAGCTCTGCAGAGCCGCGCGCTCGGTGGGAAGGGCGAGTGGACGTGAGTCGGCGGCTCACGCTGGGGCAGCCTTCGCAAGCGGCGGGGTGTTGCGGCTGCCGCCAGAAGCCAGCTTCCATTTCTGGCTCATGAGCCAGAGTCTGGCAAAAACAGCTCCGACGGGAGCCGTTTGAAAAGGAGGAGTTTTTCCATCCTCTCAGCGACTCCCAGGGAATACCTTACGCAACGTGGGAAGCTGCGCATACTTTCTGAAGTCATGAGGGGCCAGCAGTGTTCCAGATAAAAACTTTATTCAGTAACAGACAAGAGGACTCCCAGAGGGTTTTGGACCAGCGTGCTGGGGAACCTGAAACTGCCACAAACACGCAGCCGGAGACAGGTGCAGGAGAGTGAGCGACTTGAAAATACTCTTGGTCGAGGCCTCTCTGGCTTTGGCTGACCCCTACCTGACAGCAGAGTGGGACTGCTCACTCCTCAGCAGAGGACTGAGTCTAGAAAGATCAGGGAGCAAGGAGGCAGGCAGCATTTCCAGGAAGCCCTCCAGAGCTGCTAGTTTGCTAAGCAAATAGGCAGAGAAACATAACGATTTCCAGTGGAACCCACTGTGTCACCACGTGAGATCCAGAAGGCATGGACACAGAGAGGACATTCACGGTGGCTGCAGCCAGGTCCCCTGCTGGTCTTCCTGCTGGAAGCAAGAACCAACCCATTATGCAAGTTGGTTTCCTGAGAGAATGAAAAAGTAAAAGAGTTTGAGAAATGCCTCTTCATACTCCCGCTTATATGAAGGAACACAGGGTTTCTAGGCAGGAAAGAATCCAAAAAGAAAGGTTCAGGGGAGAAAATATCCTAAGGTGATCAGAATCTTTGCAGAGGGAAAGCAAGTGATGAAAGGATTAAGGAAAAGGGAACATTTCTGAGTCAATTCCAGCAAAGGGTGATTCAAGATTCTCAGAATAGGAAGCAAGATTACTGCTCCACGGAACAATAAAAAGAATTCACAGTTATTAGAAGGTTCCAGGAAACCAGCTGTCCCCCGGGAGGAGGCGGCTGGTGGGCATGTCTGGTGGCTCTCTTAGGGCCTATGGAAGGGACTCTGGCACAGCCAGTCAGGTACACCATCCTTCTGGGTCATCACGGCCAATCCTGCACTTCCGTTAGAGCCACCGGGACTCCCTCCCACAACTCCCCTCTCCCACTGAGTGCTGAAGGGTGGAGAAGCCAGAATATGTTCCCAGGGTGCTGGCTGTTACCTGTTTTTAGGGGGGAAATTCCTGAGAATCTGGTGAAAGCTATATACCTTCTCCCCGCATTCACAACATTTCACACACAGTTTCTCTGTATGAAAACTTTTACGTACAAGGTTCCTATTTGAAGAACCATTCTCTTGAGCCTTTGACAGTCTGAGAAAGAAACTTAAGAACCTAAGGGTGGGTTTTAAAAATATAGATGGCATTGTGATATATGTTTTTTATCCTTAAGGTTGCTTTATTACACTTTTCTAATGGCGGATATGAGGTTGCTAAGTTACCGATGATTTTACAATTTTGCAAGAGATAAAAGAAGTATACAAATGAAAAAATTCAACAAAGAGTCATCAATAGACAAGTTCTAGATATTATACACTAAGTCATAGCTCATTTCTAGATGAACTGGATAGAGTATAGGTAGCATCTTCAGGGATGACAAAATCCATATTAGCTTTAAAGAAAGGTGAGAATTAAAAACATGGGATAATTGCAGTAAAAACTAAAAGCTTGGGACACTTCCCATATAGTAAGCATTACTCTAATGTTTTATAAGTGACTCGTAAAATGACATAGCGTCCAGTTAGAGAAAGATTTGTCCCCATCTTACAGGGGACCCAACTCTGTCGCAGAGGTTCTAAGAAACTCCCCTTAGGTCAAACGGTTCATAAACTCCAGAGGCAGCACCTGAACCAGGGGGTTTGGCTGTAGAACACAGGACATGGTGATATTTTATTTTATTTTTTTAAAGATTTTATTTATTTTTAGAGAAAAGGCTAGGGAGGGAGAAAGAGAGGGGGAGGAACATCAATGTGTGACAGAACATTGATCAGCTGCCTCTCACTGGAACTGGGGATGAGGCCCGCAACCCAGGCGAGTGCCCTGATTGGGAATTGAACAGGTGACCTTTTGCTTTGCAGGATGATGCCTGGCCAACTGAGCCGTGCTGGTCAGGGCGACATGGTGATATTTTAACCTCTTCAGCGTGGTGGAAGGGCACAGCTTTGGAAAAGAAGGAGCAATATGGGAAGCAATCAGCTAGCTACATAGATGGTGCCAAAGGAGAGAACCGCGCAGGGTTTAACATACTGGAAAAATGGGTGGGCTCTGGCAGATAAGAGTCTACCTCATGGAGGCTAGAAACGATGAGATTTTCAGGGGACTAAGGACCTCATCACAAAGGTTTTAAACTATGACACTGAATATATAAGAACACATGATTTTCACGGAAAGAAGATGCCTGGAAGAGGTGCCTAGGAACTCACAGGAAGACGGGAAAAGGAAAAGGGTCAGGAAGAAGACGCTACCTTAGAGTCTAACAGGTGGAACTTAAATTTTGGACGCAGAGAGCGCTGTGTGGTGATAAGATCTCATAGGCATCAACAAGACTTGATGACACGGAGTTCAATGCTACAATATTGCACTGGGATGCTATCTGAGTCCGGCTGGGCTGCCATAACAAAATATGACAACAACAGAAATTTCTTTCTCACAGTTCTGGAGGCTGGGATGTCTAAGATGAAGGTGCCAGTCAATTTGGTTCCTGGTGAGAGCTCTCTTCTTGGCTTAGGGACAGCACCTCCTCACTGTGGCTCTGTGGCCTTTACTGGGTGTGCTTGTACATGGAGAGGGAGAATGTGCTTTGATGTCTCTTATAAGGGAGCTAATCCTATAGGATCTGGGCCCCATCCTTAGGACTTCATTTAGCCTTAATTATTTTCATAAAGGACCTATTTCCAGATATAGTCACCCTGGGGGCTAGGGCTTCAACATGTGAATTGCGATGGGAACACATTCAGTCCATAACAGGTGGTGAATTTTGATTGACACACCCAGAGCAGTAAAAGAGTGAAGTTACACAGCTGGATACTCATTAGGTTGGGTCCATGTATTTGGAAGGAAAAGTGTGCCAGAAAAATCAGACAAAAAAAATAAAGGAGGAAGAGAAGTAATACTATCAAAGCAGTTTATATTGGCCAGTGATTTGAAATTATGAAACTACTGCTTCAATTAAATCTTACAATATAGAATTCAAGACTAAAAAGATAAACAATCCAATTTAAAATAGTGGGCAAAAGGTTTGTACAAAATGGCCAATAAGTAAATAAAAAGCCCTCAACCTCATTAGTCATCAGGGCAATGCAAATTACAAACACAATGAGTTCACACCACCTCCTCCCCAGGCCGGCTCAGCTTTACTAGTCTGAAAACACTGAGTGTTGGCAGCTGGAACTAGTACATTTTTTATGGGAATGTAAAATGGGAAAAGGTCTGGCAGTCGCTTAAAAAGTTAAACATACATTTTCTCCTATGTGGGTATGTATGTTTTCTTTCTCAAGAAAATACATAGGACTAGAATTTCTGGGTCAAAGATTTGTCCAAAAATGTTCATAGCAACTTTATTATAACCAAAAGCTGGAAAAAACATGTGTCCATTGTTAGCCAGGTAAATAAACAAACTCTGTTATAGCCATGCACTGTAATTCCACTTAGCTATAAAAAAGTAACAAACTACTATTACCCGCAACAACATGGAGAAATCTCAGAAACCTCACCCAAGTGAAGGAAGCCAGACATAGAACAGTACCTACTTGATAATTCCATTTACATGAAGTTCTAGAGCAGGTAAAACTAGTCTATGATGAAAACCATAGGAATCTTTTTTTCATCTGCGGGTGAGTCGGGGGTGGAGACTGACCCGGAAGGAGTGTGAGGGAACTTCCTGGGGTGATGATAATGTTTTGTATCTTGATAGGTGTTTAGATTATCCAGGTGAATCATTTAGGGGTACGTATCCTGATGTCTACAGTTTACATTGATGTAGGCTCTAGATGGTGGGGTTCTAGAAGGTCACAGTATCCTTCTTTCACCTTACCCATATGCTTGAAATTTTATCTAACAAACTGTTATAAAAATATCTAACACAGAAGATCAATGCATGGCACACAAAACACAGAGTGACTCCTGCTGAAGCAGAGGTGGGGCCCCAAAGCCCCTCCTGTTGGTCCTACTTTGTTTCCTGGGGTGGTACCTGAGGAAGCTCCCTGGAATTCTGGAAGTTTGAGGAGCCCAGGGTGCCATGACTGCCACAGACAGCATGGTTGGGCAGGCCTGGGATATGGGGGATGGATTCCAGGACCAACAATAAATCCAGCACAGGGGCATGATGCAATGGCATCTGGGGCTCTCAGCTGCCTGAATATAGGCCCAACCTTAGTCTACTAAAACCAGGGTATCCCCAACTTATCATGCTAGCAATTTCATTCCAAAAAATGTAGAAGTAGCTAGGAAATTTGCTATATAAAACTGAGTTCTGATCAAATAGGAAGAGCTGGTCACTGGGAGGGAAGGGATGGACCACTGGGAAAAGGCCATCGGGTGGCTGTAAAATTTGGGATGAACAACAAAGACAGCACTGGACATCATCAGAAGTGAGTCTTAGAAAAAGCTACCAGAAATTATTCTCTAACCTATTCTCTAAGATACTAACACATGAAGAAGGAGACAAGAAAGCACGTGAAGACAACGAACGGCTACGGAGGAAACTGTTGTGTTCGAGCAAATGTACCAATGACAGAAGGAGGGGTAACTGACCAACGATGGATACAGAAGTCTTGCAAAGACAACTTTAATGTAGTTTCAGAATGTTAAAGTGAAAAAACTAAGAAAATTGAAAACAATTTTATATACATAGGGCTAGAAGAAAAATAGAGACATCTTAGGAACACTTCTTAGATCATATGGTTTAATATGAACAGAGAAGTAGACTTACTTATTTCCTCTATTAAAGAGAACGTTCTTCAAACCAAAAAGGGTAACACAGAGCTCATGTACTTGGGTACAGGTGCCTTAAAATGCAACCACAGAAATAAAGTCAGTAACAGCCTAGAAGTTTAGAAATCAGGAGAGGAAACATCAAACGTAAAAAGGTTCCTGTATCTTAAAGGGAAAACAACTCGACTTTCGTGAGTTGATGCAATCTCTGGAAAATTCTAGGGTGAATTATTACACAGAAGGTCTATAAGGACTTGGAAAAGGAAGTTATGCTTACTAGGTAGCAACAGGGGTTCACTGTGAACTAACCCCATATTTTTTGTTGGCTGGTTGGTTGGAAGGGGAGATTAAGGATACCAGAGACACAATCCATCTAGGTTTTGCCAAGATATGTGCCAAGTCTTCGGTGATGTCTTATTGGACTAGAGAGGAAAACGTGGGGTCACCACAATCAGATGGATGTAAATGTGTTCCTCAAGAACTATAATTAAAGGTGTGTATTAGTAAGGGAATGTCAAATTGAATGGGGGCTCCTGGTGGTGGTGCTTGGTTGTTCTATGTTTTTTCTTTTCATGATTTAGAGCTCACACCTGTGAATTCAGAGGAGGACCCAGTGCTGGAAGAGAACGTAGATACTTTGAAAAAGTATTTGAAAAGATGTTGGCAGGTTGCAACAGTAAGAGAAAAATAAGCAAGATAAGTCTCATTTGGTACAAATACAAAGTTCTGTACTCAGAGCTTAGAAAATCAGTTGTGTAAGTATAAGATAGGGGGACAGAATGTGGACGTTTTTGGCAATGACATCTATGGTTTGGTTGTGTAGAGTGACAGCCAAAAGAGCGAGGCCATTTTAGTTTAATTTAAAATAAATATAAAATCAAGACAAGAAGATAAAAGTCCCACTGTACCCTGCGCTGGTCAGATTACATCTGAAGCACTGAATTCACTCTTTGACGAGACAGTTTAAAATGGAATAAAAAGGAGTGTGCTCAGAGGGAGGCGGCAGCTGCAAACCATGTCAAGTGGGAAGTGGCTGAAGAACGGGGGACATTTGGCTGGAGAGAATGAGACATCAGGGAGTCACAGCCATCCTCCTGTAGATGAGGCAGTGAGAGGACTAGACCTAATCAATGACGATTCTGAAGGCAAAACTGTGGCTAAAGAAGAAATTTCAGTTTGACATAGAACTAAAAGCATTTTAACAATGGGAGCCATTTAAAAATGAATCGGGCTGTTTGTGAGGTAGTAAGCTCTCCATCTCAGGAAGTATGCTAGTGCATGTTAGAAAGACGTGGGTCTGAGAAGCTCTAAAGAAAAGTCTTATTTTGCAGTTTGTGAGATATTGGATTTGATGGCCTGTGAAGGCCTTTCAAGGAGAAATTCGATACCACAGACTCTGACTCAAAATAGCAAACATAATGTCATGAAGGTTTTTATACGGTATAAAAAAAGACTGCACTGCAGATAACATCATTGATTCCTTATGCCTTCAATATTTAAAAATCCACTTAGGCACCCTCGGCAGGTTTGGGGTTATTAATGAAACTGAGCAAGTATGTATAATAAACACGCAATATTACCTTGACAGGATAGGAAAAAAGCTTGACGAAACCAAAGTCATCTCCGGTGGCTAAGAGGGAGCAGTCTTTGGTGAGACTGGCAGCATTTACGTCGGTCACATCGCTGTGCGCAGGCCAGATCCCCTCACAGGTGGGCCCCAGGACGCAGGTCCACGTGTCCCACTCTATCTTCTCAATCTTAAAAAGGAGGAAAGAAAATTAATATATTTTGCCAACCTAGAGGTCTTTCTGTTTCATTTAAAAGGAACGATTTGAGGCTGGGTAGTTCTGAATGATGACTTTGCCCACATCAGGCAGTTGTGTTGGGTGCTGAGGTACACAGTTCTAAGTTCCATTTTATTCATTTATTTTTATCCTCACCTGAGGACATGCTTATTGATTTTAGAGAGAGGGGTAGGGAGGGAGAGAAACATCAATCGGCTGCCTCTCGTACGTGCCCTGACCAGGGACCAAACCCACAACCTAGGCATGTGCCATGACCAGAAATTGAATCCACAACTTTTCTGTTTACAGGATGGTGCTCCAACCACCTGGCCAGGACCTAAGTTGCATTGTAAAGTTGTGTGTGCATTGTTTTAATAAACCAACACTGCAGTCAAATATCCATAAATTCTTCTCTAGATAAGATGAACATTTTGGAATTGTGGAAATCTGACAATAAAATTTTTTAGTTCTTACCTAGCTATGTATCATTGCGTAACCCTTGATTAGGGTTTCTCAGTGGCAGCACTATAGACCTTTTAGGTTGCATAATTCTTTGTTGTCAGGGGCCATCCTGTGCATGGTAACATGCTTAGAAGCATCCTTGTCCTCCACCCACTGGACACCAGTAGCTCCCCTTCCCCAAGTTGCTCCTGGACATCCCAAATATTCCTGAGGCATTTGCTCCCAAATGAAACCACTGAGCTATGTTAATCAATGAGGCTGATCATTTAGTAAACTATTTTTAAAAGTTGGAAGACCTACTAAGTTTTTTAAGGAATCCTTCTTTGGAGGAAAGAATAATGAGATTCTGAAGCTAGCTTAATATTCTTTATGCTCTGGAGAGACTATCTTAAAAACCTGAAGAGCTGCTCATATTGCCACGAATATACATTTTATCCTTCAAAACTGCTTTGCTTGAAATTCATGGATGGAAGATTTGCCATTTGTACAGCTTAAATCCTGATGAAATTGAGGCTTTTCTTTCCTTTTAAAAAAAAAACAATAATGAACAACAACAACACTGTATACTGGTCTTTCCTAGGTAATTTCATCTCATTTACTCTCATTCAAGTTCTGTTATAACAGAATGAAGTAGAGAGACAATTAAACTCTGCACTTATTTTTTTTATTATAGTTTCTTTAGATAAGCACTTTGACTGTTTAAAAGAATATAAAAATCATTAGAAGCTGTAGCTAAAATTAAAGGCCAGACCATTTCCTTTGGATCTGGAAACTGCTTTGCACGTTGCTAATGCGCCTCCCTTCCAATTCTGTTTTCTGCCTGCTGTCACTGCTTAGAAAAGAAACGACCAGATAAAGATGCAGCCAGTATTTTAGTCACGAGGAAAGGTGCTATTCATAATTTAATCACTCAAATTGGTCCTGTGTTTGTTCTGGACACACACACAGAAATGGAACCAAAAAGCTTCACTGGCCCAGGGACTTGGGACACCTCAGACAGAGCCACAGACGGAGGGCTAGCAGAGCTCCCCCACCTCTTACGACACCCTAAACTGACCTCCACAGGAAGAGAAGCAGGGAGCCACCCTGAGCCACTGACTCCCTTCCAGTTTCCGATTCTGTTTCTGAGACCCTGCCTGCTCATCTCCCGTGCCACTACCCTGGGTGGCCCCTTTCCTGGTCCCATTATCTGGGCAGGAAAGGGGGGTGAGCTAGTATTGACTACCATGCAGTAACCCCAATAGAACACCCTTGGTCATATCTGGACACTGTACCCTCAGGGGAAGCAAATGTTTAATTTGTAGGCAGCTACATTTAAAATAGAACATTAGGAAAGATCCCTCTAACCCACAAAACCCAAAAGGGGTAAATAAACTTGTTACAACCCTGGAACTTCGACGGAAGGAGAGTTCTTAAGGTGTCTCCTCCTTAGCACCTTGCCTCAGGTAGATATGTCATTACTTTCTCGATCATCATTTTCCAGAGGAGGAGGCAACTGTGGAAGCCCACCAGGAAGGTGGTCACGTACGTCACCCCATGCTTAGGAAGTGGAGGGGCAGTTAAGGCCCAGAGACTTGGCCTCCTGCTGTAGAGCTGCTTTAACTGCACCATGCTGTCTCAGGTGGATTTAAATGGACATTTTAATATTTGTCACAGTAAGCAATCTTCTGAGTAAGCTCTGTATTAGTTTCACTGCGTTTGTTTCTTTTAAAAAAAATGCTTTTTAGAGGAAATTTTCAAAATCCTTTATACTTAGTTGAAGGGCCTGACAATATTGGTGAGGCACACGATGAGGTGCCTCTGGGGTGCTCGTAGGGACAGCGGTGCTGGGGAGGCCAGGCTGAGGGCACCTCAGCTGGAGGGACTGCCCCACCAGCAGCACCGGAGGTCAGCGTCCGGAATAACAATGGTGCGGCGGGAGTGACAATGAACTCTCCAGAGCCAGGGCCTGGCATTTCAGGAAGGCTCCTAACTTGAATTTCCCTCTTATGCGTATTCTTTTACATAGTATTTGCTCATCTATCTCATCTTGCCCTCCCCCACCACCGCCATTTGGTTAAACTGCACTTTATTTTAGTATTCTTATTTTGGGGCACTGGAACAGGATGGGAAAATACAGGTGAGGTGGTGCAAAAATAATGCTTCAATACACTAAGAAATCCAGGCAGAGCCACACACAGGGCCCTCCAGATTGGGATCACAGCTCCATGGTCCTCCTACTTAACTCTCTTGAAATCTTTATTTCCCCGTATGTAAAATGAGATTGACAAGTATCACATAAGGCTGTTGTGAAAATTAAAACACAGATGTAAGAAGTGCCCGGCACATTCAACAGATGTTCAGTGAATGAGTGGCATAATTAAAAATATCTCTTACTCAAGGCTGTAAGTGTTTCTCCATATGGGACAACACAAATGGATCTTGGGAGTATCATGCTAAGTGAAATAGTCAGACAGAAAAGGACAAGAACCATATGATTTCACACACATGCTAGATATAAAATAAAAAGCAACAAACAAGTGAACAAAACAAACTCATAGACACAGAAAATAGTATGACAGTTACCAGAGGGAAAGGGGGTGAAGGGAGCAAGGAGGGAGTTAAGGGATCAAATACATGATGATAGGGGGAGACTAGGCTTTGGGAGTGAACCCACGATGCAATATACAGATGATATATTATATACAGAATTGTACACCTGAAACCTATATAATGATATTAACTAATGTTACCCCAATAAATTTATTTTTAAAATGTTAAAAGGAAGGCTGATGAGAGATAAATAATTTGGAATTGGGCGGGGGGGGAATGAGACAAATTGACCAGTAAACAATTTCCAGCAATACGACGCCATCATCTACGACAACTTGTGTCTCCTAAATACCAAACGTATATTTCCTTCACAAAAAATGCAAATGTGAACGTGCATGTGTCCAACTATCTCTGGGAGTACCTGATGATGGCTGGGGCAGTTTATATTACTGGCAAACTGAAGAGAGAGGCACATGCTTATCCCTCAGTAGTGTACTTTTACCCACTTTTCCTCAAAGGAAGCAAATATTTCCTGGTCTTTCATCGAAGGTTACATTGCAAATAAATGAGTCATGTTGTCTCCCGGGATTAAGAGGACATTCTTAGAGCTCAATCAGGCAGTGACCTTTTGGTCACCAGGGTCATTATATAGAAGCCCTGTGCAGCTGAGCTCTCAGGAAGCTGGTAGTTCATTCGTGGATCCAAAAATTTTATCTAGGCTTTGATTTCAACAATTAAAAAATTCTGTATGTGGCTAAGGACATGAAGAAGGGAAGAAGAAAGTTTGATAAATTAGGATGGTAAGGTCATGGATAGTTTTCATTTTGAAAGATCATTTGTTTTATTATTGTTGCAAAAAATACTTCTTATTATTACAAACAGTAAATAATGAGAAAGTATGTTTCAAAAATTTATGTTTATAAGAAGCTTTGCACAAAACATGTTGAATGAAATAAAAGCATATGTAGCATCTAAATTGTTAGCTTAGTCATTTTCATCAGGCTCAGAAAAATTAAGCAGAACATGAATGGTGCATTGCTATATCACTGATGCAGTAAGTCCACAAATCCTCAGAAAGCAGAAAATCAGATAAAGCAACCAGATTTAAGAAACAATCAAGCTTAAATGTACACTAAAGATACCTTTAGTAGTTAAGAATCAATAGGTTTTATAAAAATATTATAAATATATTAATAAGAATTGATAAGTTTCTTTTAAATGCACATTAAATCTTCATGAAATGTATTTTTAAAGCTTTATGTAAGACTGTTACCTCTGAAGGTCTTATTATATGCCGTTTGCCTCTTGGAGCTTCAAAAAAGAGTTGTTCTTTGGCACCCGAATTAACTTGTAATAATTTTCCTGTTATGATAGAATGAAGTAGAGAGGCAATTAAACTCAGCAATTTTTATTATAAAGTGATAAGCATGGCTGCAACTATTTTGATTCACTTTAGTCAAAGTTTCATAAACTGAGTAAATAAATGGTGAATTATTCAGAAGGCCAATTACATGGCCTGGTACAAACCCCAAAGTTATGATTCTTTTTTTGAATATGGACCTCATAAAATCTGACCTTGAACATCCTTCAGGAATAGAAGAATCATGTCTTACTCTGTTGCACTGAAAGTAGCTATTTTTCCAAAGCCTGACAAATCTATTTTTTGCTCTTTGCCCCCACTGTCTCCTAGCACAGAGATGTAGTAAAACCAGGCTGCCCTGGCAAGAATTGTGGCATCAGAAGTGAGAACCCCGTTGCAAACATTCACATTTACTCAGGTCTAAATTTTTAAAAATATTTATTTATTTATTTATTTATTTTTAGAGAGAGGAGAAGGGAGGGAGAAGGAAAGGGAGAAAACGTTGATGTGCGAGAGATAGATTGATCAGTTGTCTCTCGCACACCGCCAGCTGGGGAACTGGCCCATGACCCGGGCATGTGCCCAGACCAGAATTCAAACTTTCACCCTTTCAGTTCACAGGCCGGCACTCAATTCACTGAGCCACACCAGCCAGGGTACAGGGCTAATTTTTTAATTTGCCCTTTAAAGCTTAGAGAGAGGAAGATAAGGACACACAAAACAAACTATAAATGCTTATTTCTCACTCTCCTCCCATCTTACTTGAAAATATGTAGATAAACCCAAGACTTTCCCAAAACAAAATGTTGAGCAACCTTTCAGTGTAACATAAAATTATAATCTTGGGTTCATTTTGATTAATGTTGAAAAAGATAAGATTTCCTAATTCTCCTCCAACCATGGCAATAATCCTTTATGGCTCGAAATTGAAATGACTCAAAAGAAATACTCTCTAGTATTTTCTTAGCATTTTTTTAATTATGAAAAATTACAAACACACATAGAAGTAAGAAGAGCATGAAGAACCTCTGTGTGCCCAATGTTCAGCTTCAACAGTTTTTAGCACACAGCCAACCCTATTTCCTGAACCTCCACTCATCCCCTCACCCCAGGCTGAAGCAAGTTTCAGGCACCCAACTATTTCATCCACACACACATACACACACACACACCCCCCCCCCCATTTTTTCCATAACCATTTACATCCGGTAGTCTTGAAATATCCTTTTTGGAAAAACAATACCAAAATAAGAACTTTGTGTAGTTTGTATCATATTCTTTCACGATTAAGTGGATCCCACCTGGGTCTGAAATCTAGCTCGGCTAAACGTCAGGGTTGCAGGTCTATTTCTAAGGGACTAATTAAAAAAAAAAAAAAAAAAGGTTCTCTTGTTCCATAACTGAAAACCTTAATCATTTGTAATTTGCTGAGTTATAACATGGTAATGAGGGCGTTTTGCCTTGGCTGTGGGGATCAAGTGAATTCAAATACGTTTCCAATGAAATAGGCACATTTTCCTGACCTTATGGCTGAACACACATACACAAATGAGAAAAGAAAAAAGAGAATTAAATTAGCTTTGGTTACTTAGCATTATAAGAAAATGAGTAATATTTTTCCAATGAATTAAATAGATCTGCAAAATATACTTGAGGATTCTCAAGAGTGATTGCAAATAACAAAGGACATGGAAAAGGAGTGAAGGATTCAATAAAAAACATTCTTTGAACATGGCTTATTTTAGAAGATTTTTGGTCATGACATACTAACAGAACTCAAAGGGTTCTAATTCTCGGATAATCCTAACAACTCCGTTTACACCACGGTTTCAAAGGTCATACTTAGAAAAACAAACCAAAAGCTTTTAAAATAGCTCAGTGAAGTACTTTATGATTGCAAGAATATCACAGAATCTAAACACAAGAGAGCAGTACTAGAAGTGCTTTGCAGAACCATATACACCTGTGGGGACCTCCCTAGCTCACGTCCCTCCCTGCATAACAGCCCTCCACAAAACCCAGAGTTAGGGCTGCACCGTCAAATTCTCTCTCCAGGAAAACTGGAATTGGGGAGGCTGAATCAGTGAGTGCCTTGCTGAGATTAGATGTGAACTTTGGGACAGGTGGTGGCATTTCGCAGCAACAGAGAGAGGGCTGTGCACAGATGAATGGGAAAGCCCACTGTGCAGACCGAGAGACCAAAAGCCAACACCAACGAGCGGTGGGCACTGAACAAGCTGCCTCAGAGCAGAAAGGGAGAGAGGAGCCGCCTGCTTGGTTTCTGGGCGTTTTCCAGTTCATTCCTGAAGCGAGTTCCTCAGAGATGTTGCTTCCTGTTATTAGATATCTATGAGATATCCCTATGTCTTTCCATAAACTCATCCTTTATTATTATTTTCCAATTTAAGCTGGGTTGAGGAAGTTTCTGTTCCTTACGACGAAGTATGTGAAGAAAATTTTTTAAAAACCAACAATTCTTAAGTTAAGAAAGTGGAATTATCAGTGTGTGTGTCCCGTCCCCCCACCGCGCCCCCCGCCAATTTTCTTTACTGCTGTTATTACAGATGTTTTTTTAGGCATAGAGGAAATATTCAGGTCACCACCTTTTCCCCCACTGCCTGCTGCTGTGTTATATGTGCAACTACTGAAATATTCTGAGGACAGGACTGGAGACAAAGAGCAAAATGTCTGTATAATCCATGAATATATAATTCAGCCCTGAATAATAGTAACCCTATTCTTTCAGAATCCTTACTTTTTTATTCACTAGATTTGTCTGCTCACATAGAATAAGGAAATTCAAAGAGACAGATGTCCTCATTTCTAAGCAGGTACAGTAAATCACACATCTTGCAGGTACACAGAGATTTATAGTCCACAAAATGATTCACATACGTCATCCCAGCTGCTATACAATTTACAAGTTAAAATAATTCTAAAAATGGTACTAAATGTACCAAACATATCAAGCCATTGGCAATGAAAATGGGAATAAGATGTCCTATGATGGCTCAAAACGTTAATTAACAATCTTATAATCCTGATATTTCTAGAAATGAACTAGGAATAGCAGGCAGAAAACATCCTTTCATGATTTCTCTCTCTCTCAACATAGGTTTCATTCTCAGGCATTCTGTGCAAGCGCGTTCATTCAGGGGTAGCTGTTGTTTCTGCAAAGGCCCGATACACTTTTTGGTTTTCCTAGGACCTGTGGTTGCCATGGACACGAACGCCTGCCAAGGCTGAAGGCTGTGCCATTCCCCGCCCCTGAGGAGCCAGCTGGCTCCCGCAAATGCGTTCGCTATTTTTGACCAGATCAGGGCATGAAACAGATCCCTGCTCCTAAATCCTGCCCTCTACCCTTTGCAGACTGCCGAGGTTCCGCTGTGAAAAGCTAGGCTAGTCTCGAGGCAGCCTGGCTCGTTCTCAAGGCCTGGCGCTTGTGGAGCTCCAGGATCAGAAACGTAAGAATATCAATAGGACACATCTCACAGCAGTGAGGCTGGAGAGAAACCAGGGAAGATTCATGGGCACGCTTGCTGTTACTCTCCAGATGGTGTAACTCCGGTCCCTAGATCAGAAGTATTCTGTTCTTCTCTAATTCCAGAAGCCAGTTGGTCTAATCCTCTCATCTGACGAAGGGACCACTTAGGATGAGAGGTGAGGTGGCTTTCCAAAGACCTTGACATCCTAACAGTGTCACTCCCATCATCCGGAATACTAGCTGGACCACAGACACTGGCTTTGGGCAGAATTTTGGAAATAGTGAGGTTTGCCTCTCTCCCCGCAAAAGTGATGGCTCCACACTGAGGGCCTTTCCACAGACCTTCACCCAGCCCCTCCATGGTGGCAACCACGGCCAAGATCTTATTCTTTCCCTCTGGGACTTACTCCTCTTTATATCTCAAGCATTCAACACTGGGCTTACACATTCACAGGATAAAACAATAACCCTCTCAAAATGTGAATCACGCTACAATGAGATACCTCCTCACACCCATTAGGATGGTTGCTATCAAAAACAAAATAAAACAAAGCAAAAAAAAAAAACCCTCCAGAAAATAACCAAGAGTTGGCAAGGATGTGGACAAGCTGGAAGCCGGCACCCTGTGGGTGGGAATGTAAAACGGGGCAGCCCCCGTGGAAGACAGTAGGGCGGTTACTCAAAAACTTAAAAATAGACTCATCATTGGATCCAGAAATTCCACTTCTGGGTATATACTCAGAAGAACTGTACACTCACGTTCATGACAGCATTATCTACAACAGCCAAAAGGTAGAAGCTCCAAGTACCCACTCATGGAGGAATTAATAAACAATGTGTGGTATACGCACACAATGGAATATTATTCGGCCTTGAAAAGCAGGGAAATTCTGACACATGTTACAACATGGATGAACCTCGAGGATATCATGCGAAGTGAAATAAGCCACTCACGAACAGACATATACTGTGCGATTCCACTTATATGAAGTACCTAGAATCGAATTCTAGAATCAAATTCTCAGAGACAGAAGGTGGAATGGTGGTTGCCAGAGGCTAGGGAGGGGACAAAGGGAAACCACTGTTCGATAGGTATAAAGTCTCAGTTTTACAAGACGAAAAGAGTTCTAGAGACAGATGGTGGTGACGGTTGCACAATAATGTGTATTTATTCAATTCTACTGAACTGTACACCTAAAAATGGTAGGAGGGGAGGGGGGTTGGGGCTGAGTGAAAAAGGTGAAGAGATTAAGAAGTACATATTGGCAGTTATACAATAGTCACGGGGATGCAAAGCATAACCTCGGGAATGTAGTCCATGGAACTGTAATAACTACGCGTGGTGCCAGGCAGGTGCTGGAAAGATCAGAAAATCACTTGGTAAAGTATATGATTGTCTAACACTATGCTGTACACCTAAAACTAAAACAATGTACTGCTGAATATAAGCTGTAACTGAAAAATAAAATGAAACAATGGTTAAGATGATAACTTTTACACTATGCATATTTTATCATGATTTAAAATAATTTTAAAGAAATCTTCCTGATCAAAACTTATTCTGTCTATGTTCCATTTTCTCTTTGCTCTTCACTCCCTAATATGTAAATAATAAATTTAATATCCCAATGGTCACTGGAGTGGTGGGACTTTACATATTGTGTCAGGTGTTGTGCGTGTGTGTGTGTGTGTGTGTGTATGTAGTGAATTTTAAATAAAACTCACTATATTTATGTATGCATAAGGCTGGCCCTGACTGCTCTAAATCCTTCTCACAAGAAGGCATACCTAGGCATGTTAGCCAGAGAGTAAATCGGAAGAAATCGCTGGCTTTCTCCCCACCCCCAAAACAATAAAGTGAAGGATATCAAAGAAGGGGTTTGAGAAGTGGCTGCTTCCATCTTCCTGCTCGGCTTCACTGGTTCTTAGATGACTGTCAGGTGGCCGGTGTCCTCAGGCAGCTGGTGTCCTGCCCAGTCATAAATGCCAACCTAAGCCCTCGGCACCAGCGCCGTGTCCGGCATGGCCCTGACATGTAAGTGAGAGGGACTTATCTGATCTCCTTCTGCCCTGCTGGGACTTGCACCTCTTACAATAAATGACATCCTTTCTTCCTCTCTACTGCACTGTATAAAATGCCTACAGGTTGTAAAGCTTAAATAAAGTCCACATTCCAGTGCAGCAAGTACAGTTACAACTAAATGCCTATCTTGGCAGAAGTTTACAGTTACTACTGCAAGAAATGCTTGAAGTAAAATATTCTGGCATCTCTGGAATAGCCTCTTTTTGGTTGAGGCCCTTATCATCTCTTTCTCCTGGTTTATTTTAGTTACTTTCCAAATCCAGGTTCACTCACCCTCCAAAAGATAGTAGGAAATGCCCCCATCTAAGCCTCTTAGAATCACTTAATGACTATAGGATAAAGTTCAGTGTTCAACTTCCTTTACGTCCAATCTCGGGCTGTCTCCCCACATTCGCCTACCATTATGCCCTCAGCCACTCAGCATTACTCACTATGTCTTAGTCACCCCTGTTCTTCCCACCTCTATGTCCTGGGACACCATGTTCCTTCTGAGCCTGGAAGGCTCATCCTGGACTTCTGCTCATCCCTCAAGATCCATCCCAAAGGTCACTCCTTCTGTGAAGGCTCCATGGGTTCTCCCCACGGGAGCTCTTCCTCACAGCACACCACTGAGCTTGGACCAAACCTTCCCTGAAAGTGAGGTCCTGCCCTTTCCATCAGCCGCCTTCCCAGGAGAGGACTCGAAGGTGCCCCGCTTGGCACTGATGCTTCCCCTTCACTGTGCGCTGCTCACTTGCCCGCTCTCACCCTGGCTCATCACTTCCTCTGTGACCCGCCATGTCCTGCCCCCGCGCCTTTGCCAGCTTGTGCTCTTGTATCATTCAGGTACTAGTATGTCTCCCTCACCAAATTATAAACTCTGTGGAGAGTAGGAACCATGTATCACACTTCTGGGTCCTCCACATTTTCTGGCTTAAGACTTTGTACACGGCAGAAGCTAAACTTGTTAAATACATAAATAGACGTAGTCCCATGTCTTAGAGCGGGTGGGGAGCAGTTGGGAGTTTAGGAGGGCAGAGAAACTTGAGATAAGCTGAATATAACTTTCCACCCCTGCTGGAGAATGAAAATTGCTTGAGACTTTTTGGGCAGTTCTCCTGGAGGTGGAGAATCCCTGGGAAGAGGGAGCAGGGAAGGGAGGAGACTCAAGCAAGGACACAGCGTGCCAAACTCAAAGGGGAGGCGGTGGCTTGCCAGGGTAACAGAAGGCATTGTATGTCTTCAACTGTCTTAAAACTCAATGGCTCGAATTAATAATACTAATAATAATGAAAAATACTCCCCATGTCAACAGCAGCCGCCTCTAGGCTGCAAAAGGACAGTCTTTCAGGTTGCGGGTGCCCCTCTGTTTTTCGCTAATGCTCATCTACCGTCCTCTCCAGAAACAATATGTGGATGAAAATCGACTTTTTTTAAAACAAAAATATTTTAAAAGCCACAACATACTTTACCTCGAGAGTCCCAGTCGATATGTGTAATGTAACTAGAGGCACCTTTACAGATGCCAACCCTTTTGCTTGTAAGTACGTTATAAATATCCACAAAGTTATCGTGAGATGCCACCGCAAGGTATTTTCCAGTATCTATAAAGAAAAACGTGCAGTTAATATCAGAGTATTTCATACAAGATTTGACTTCCAGGAACTTAGCATGCTAAAAGGGAAAAGGTCAGGGAAATGATGAAAATAGTCCGCTATCATAACTTTTTGTCCCGATACATTTTTAAAAGTCTTTGCTGTCATCTTTACCTTTTGAAAATTTAATATCGGAGATCATTTCTTTTCTGTGATGGAAGGAGACCATGTCTTCAACAGTGTCGGCATTTACCACCAGGAAGCTCCCGTCATTCAAGCCAACTGCTAAGGCTTTCCCGTCAGGGGAGAAGGCACAGCACCTTCCGCCTGCGAAAGAATCCACAAAAAGCGCTCGTCACCCACGGCTTTACTGTCAGACCAGCCAAGAGTTGGAGACATCTGTGCATGTGCTTGCACATGCACAGGTGACTGTGTCTTTAACACTACTTGTGAGAAGAACTAAAACATTATGGTTTTAAAACATCTCTTCCCTCCAATCCCGAGGATAAAGATCATCGTGTTAAAAACACGTTTTCAATTTCTTTGAGAGTATCCATTCATTGCTTGGTAGCTGCATGCCTGGGGCTTTCGAAGGATCTCTATAACCAGTATATTTGCTCCCAAGGAAAGAGGTGATACTTAAAAACAGGCTCTGTAATAGAATTTCCAGAACCTATTTTTCATATCATTCCTTATGTGTAAAGAATTGCTTTAGAGAACCTTATTGTTCAAGTCTCTGATCCATGGGCCATAATGCATAATTCTAGATGGGAAGGATTTTGTTCCTGCCTCTTCTGTCATGAGGAGAGTGGGGTTCAGACAACATTCTCTCAGAAGGTGTCTACAAAACCAACTGCGGGCCGGTGCTGCTGCAGGAGCAGCGTTTCCTGCTGCTTTGCAGGCTCTCAGGGAGATGCTTCTGATGAAGAGTACGGGCTCTGTGGGGGTATGTGCAGTAGGAATCCTAAGAACGTGCCCCCCATTCTTATTTTGAAGACTTGGTAAGCACAGTGCCAGGGATGGGATGGCCGTGCCGCCCATGCCAGGGCACTCCCTACTGAGCTTCCACATGCAGTCCACAGTCGCTGTTCATGGTGTGCTCAAAACTGTGCTCACACCGGTAGTTTCACATTGGCTCCTGTAACTATATCTTCTTCCCTCACTGAAACAGTTATTTAGCTAGTGCTGAAGGAACAGGAAGTTAGCCTGCCCTTGAGGAGATAATTAAGATTAGATTAACCATATAATGTATTGTACAAACCAAGTCGCTTCTGGGAGTGAAAGGGGGAGCTATTAATAATTACACCAGGACAACACCTGTAAGCAGGGTTGGGTGAAGGGTCATCTTATCTGACATAATTTAGTAGTTGCTCTTTTGAACTAACTTCTAACTAGTGAATAAAGTCCATTCGTCTGACACTTGAGTCACTCACAATGAAGGCTTGGTTTATCATCCCCCCACTATAAATAAGTGGCCAAATGATTTGATCTGTGGTGGTTAACCGCGTGGGCTTTGGAGTCAGACCTGGGCTTGCATTTCTACTTACGAGGCCCAGAAGTCCAATGTAAAGAGAGGCAATACGGTGGAAGGACGCAGCGTCACGCAGTGGCCACAGGTGTGTTCTCTCTGAATTCAGCGCCGTCACAAGCTGAATCTTTGAGACTTTTGGCAAGTGACTTAAGTTCTCTGTGCTGCAGTTTCCTCATTTGTAAGGGGTAACAATGACGGCCTCATTCATTGGGTTCCCGCGAAGACCAAACGCAAAGTGCTAGCATAGTCGCTGGCTCGGCAATGTTAGCCACCATCATTGTTGTTACTACTCTCCTGGCACCTTTATTTTATCCTATAGTACAGGCCCCATGCCTCTCTGCTTATAAAACTACCCAATGCAAATACGTCA
The DNA here is from genome assembly GCA_004026545.1 of Mormoops blainvillei. Classification (NCBI taxonomy): domain Eukaryota; kingdom Metazoa; phylum Chordata; class Mammalia; order Chiroptera; family Mormoopidae; genus Mormoops; species Mormoops blainvillei. The sequence goes on along the minus strand of PVJD01000460.1, from coordinate 294,128 downwards.
GCACTAGAGCCCCGTGTCATCCTTTCCTGACTTAAGAACTTCCACAAATCCTTTGCGCCTCAGCTCTCATGCTTCTTCCATGATGAAGCCAACCCTGGCAGCAGGCCTTCCTCAGAGCCTCCACGGTACCTTGTTTGTGCCAGATATCTCTGGTTTGTCTCTCCACATCCACTCTGCCACTCTGTTCAGTGCCTGGAGCTGGTCTATGTGGACGGCATCAGTGGCCTCCTTGCCCTCTGGCTTCTGATTGAGTTTGAAGGGGGAGCACGGGCAGGAGACAAGGGAGGGAAGGAGGAGGACTCCCCTAGCTGCCTTGCTGTGGGGCCACTGCATGTGGGCCAGTGTCTGGGCTGGTGGTCAGAGCTGCTGTCAGGCTGCCATCTCACACCATTCTCACTTTACGTGGCCCACAGTCACTCCCTTCCTTTGCCCCTTCGGGTCCAGGGCTGGTGGTGGTGCCCAGCTGCTAACAGCTACATAGTGCTGCACTAGCCCTGGTCATTTCTCAACTCTCTCCCCACCCCTTTAAGACAGTCTTGTTTTTAGACTCTCCTCAAGTTACCCAATTTGAATGGACCATCTGTTGCTGGGACTCTGTTCAAATCTTGTCCATCTCTGACACTAGAGATGGGACCGTTCATCTTGGGATCCCTAGTGCCTGACACATAGAAGCTACTCAATAAATGTTTGCTGAATTTGTACTTGGTATACCTCTTAGTTCTAGTCCATCTATGTGTTCAATACATATTTACTCATTTCTTGATACTAAGAATTATATTTTGTGTAGCTGATTTTCGTTTTTCAGTAATAAAATCAGTTCTGGAGACCATGAGACATATAGTTAAACAGCATTCTTTACAAGCTGATGTATTTCAACTGATGCACACAGCCCTTGATGCGAAGAGGAAGGACATATTGCCCCCAGGTGGCAAATGTCTGTGAAGTGCAAGGAAAAGCAAGTGAATAACAGAGCTGGCACCGATAGATCAGGCCAGCCTCCTGGAGTACTTCTACATGTGCCGCGGTGTGCCAGTAGAGAATCTCCATTGCCTGATATATTTTGGGGCACGCAAGAGGCGCTGTCAGTAAATGTCAGTTGAATGAACGAATGAATCCAGCCCATTCTGTTGTTTGGAAAGACTTGTACAGATGTGTAAGGTGATGTCATGTACCTTTTTTGAGTTTCCGTACTGCCAGCATACGGTGCTGGGAGGATAATTCCCAGATGCGCAGTGTTTTATCATCGCTCACTGTTGCACAGATGGGCAGGAGAGGGTGAGCTGCCAGCCCCCACACTTCTCCCTCCATGTGTCCCTGTGGAGAGGAAATGGGACATCAACTTGGTCCATGCTTCCGGGCTCGTTCTTTGGCAGCCTTGTGCTGCATACTGAGCCCAAGAGTATTCCAGACAGGTTCTAATATGAATAAACACAGTTACAGCTTCCTTGGGCCAAAATGACTGCAGTGAATAAGTTTTTCATTTGAACTTGAATCTAAAGCTGGGCCAACATGATGTGAAAACATTCATTTGGGAAGCAAAATACAGACTCACCGCTTATAAATGTTCTTTTATATGATGTCAAACATCTCATTTAGAAACATCTAGGTGAATAATGAAGTGCCTTCATTTTATCCTGTTGTTTGACATCATATAAACACAGTACACATGTACCTCCTTGAAAAACAGATTGATACAATGACACAAACCATTTCCTTCAATAAAACCACATTCTAAAAGTGTCCTGAGTTCAGCATTTGTTCACGAATTGGTCTATTCAATGAACACTGGAAAACTGAAAGGTTCTTAATAGGCATTGGACCAAACCCACATCCTAATCACAAACACACTTGCCTGTCTTAGGATAATATCTGAGGTAAGACAGTATTTAAAAATGAACAACTACAGAGAAAACGAAGCCAATCTGTATATTTTATCAGTCAATAAAGCACTGGAAAGACTAGATCAGTGCACAGAGCAATAAAAAAGACCAGATTGTTTGCCGAATTTCTACTTCTAATGGCTAATTATAAAAAAGACTTTGCTTATAAAGTGAAAAGGAAGACCATAGACAGGCATCTGAAAGGTGTCTGTAGTTGGAATGCTTTGGGGAACAGGTGGCTTTCCAAAGAGAAACTGGATGATTCCGGTTTAACTGGGAAGCTGTTTGAGCAAAACAGTAATTTGGCAGAAGACACAAAGTTCCAAGTACACGTGACATTCAAATATCTGAGGAGGGCTGAAGGGTTTAAACGTCGTTTTTGAATTTATTGCATTCGGAGCACCCTATATCCCTAGTTCTCTTTCCTTCGGAAGCCTCCCAGCTCTAAGACCACAGTTAGAGGGTGGGTCAGGCATCAACCCCCATCGCCCCTGAGACTGGAGCTGCTTGGAGCTCTTCTACAAACCAAGTCCCTTTGTTCATCTTGCTGGAGGACAGGGTTATGGGGCTCTGAGACCCTTTCAAACCACTTCCCAATATAGTGATTTAAAAATTGTTTCCTTAATCTGTAGTAATTCCTGCATAACATAGGAACAGACAGTGTGCAAGGCAGGCTGGGAGTAGCTTGAGTGGCACAAGGAAATGAATTTGGGATCTTACTTTCCTACTCTAAGCCCCACAAAGCTGATGATAATAGACAGCCGCACAACTGAATTGATTATATTCAAAGCACACACAATGGAAATAATCAGAAATCACTCCCTGTCACTTCTCTTTCCCCAACCTAGCTTTCCTTCCCTTAAAAATAAGCAATGTATTCCAAGTAATATTAGATTGCCATGCTATTGAACCTGGAAAAGTTATGCTGATATCTTCCCACAGCACAATAGCTGACGGTCTTAATCACACTGCCTTTACTGACCTGCAGCTTTCCCTCAGGGTCTGTTTTCTCTCAGAACAGGGCTGTGAGGCCTGGAACAGGAAGCCCTGTCCACTGTGCTGTGCACAAGGCCGAGCTCGGCAGGAGCCCAACAAACATTGACTTCCACTACTGAGTTCTACCTAGGAGGTAACAGCAAGTGCATAATAGACCAGAGGAGGGAAGAGATGCTGAGGAAAAGGGAAAGAATGGTGCACATGTTAGGAGAGAAGATGGTCCACCAGCCACATAGCTCAGGAGGCCATGCGTTCTGCGCTGCATTTCTGCGTCTCCACGTGAAGACATTGAGAGAACAGCCAAATGTGAGGAAAAAGAAAGGGCTCTGGTGTCTGACAAACCTTGGTTTGAATCCCGAGGTTTCAAGCTCTGTTTCAGTCCCAGGCTCTGCAGTCCTTAGCATGAGGCTGAGGACAATTTACTGAGCTTTGGGTCCCTCACCAAAAAAAGAATGAAAAAAAACCCAACTGAGCAAATCTGCTATAGGGATGAGAGAGGGATTCTGTACAGCAGCGGTGCCTGCCATGCAGTAGGTGCTCAACAAATGCTGCTTATTTGTACTATTAGAAAAACAGAAGCAAATATAAGAAAGGACAGAACTATAGATAGCAAAAAAGTAAAAAGACTTTATTGTCAAGTTTATTTTTAAACAACTATATTTGGTTTATATTTAAACAACTATAACATAATAGGGTTTAAAGTTAGAAAACTTTAGAGTTTCAATCCTACTATGGTATAAATCTTACAAAATATTTAGCAATATAGCATTAAAGAAAACAATTTAAAGTCTCAAACATGTGGGCATTAAAAAAAATCAATTATGAATTAAAAATATTTAAGTTGTTTAAGTTGATATAAATACTTGCTTTTCAATAAAATTAAATGAGAAGTCATGGTCAGAAAGAAAAAGAAATTAGTTTGGCAGGAAACAACAAAGGCATAAGCAGTTGGAGAACAGAGAAGTCCCACCTTGGGGACACCTCCCCAGCACAGTCTCAATCCTGGCTGCCCGGCGCTGTCAGTGGTGCAGCCTCTGGGGGTAGTTTTTAACGCAGAATTTTTTTTTAGACTAAGATTCCCCAGGATATTCAGAGCAGCACTTGGGCACGTGCGTTTCTGAAACCGCACGGTACTGGTTCTAAGCCGTGGCCTGTATACAGACATTTTCTCAGAGTGCAGTCAATCAGAGGACCCCTCCCACTGGGCTTTGGGGGTGCACCCCTAGTAACGCCCCCACAGGCAGGAGTCAGGTCAGGGAAGGAGGAGAAGCTCCTTTATTGGGCCCGTGGAAGTCCTGAAGCTCATATAATCAGTGCTCATTCTTTCACTTTGCCTTCTGAAAACACGCCCTCCCCCCCTCTCCCCCGTGCCTCTTCCATCTATAAATAAGGTCTATTCATCACCAAATTGGACAGGACTACCTACCTACGCACCTTCGCAAACCACCACTCCCTGAGGTGAGACTGTATCATTTCTATGATCTTTGGGGGTTCATTGATATTTATTTTAATCTAATTTTACCTGAATGTAATTCTTGAGGGCAGGGAGAGGGTAAGGGGAATGTAATGTGTTTCTGTGAATCAAGGCTGAGGCTAAAGTGAGGCACAAAATCCAAAGAGGTGCTTGTATGTTCGGTATGTGCAGAGCAGAGAACTGGTTAATTTTACAGATGGACAGACTGAGAGGAAATACACCTAAGGTGACTTAGGCCTGGACTTGATTTCAATGATGAGATCATGGACTTGGAGCAGATACAGTCATGGGATAAGGCTCTTGGAGCCCTTGGGAAGAGGGGATGAATTTTGAATGGGTAGGAACATGAATAATTGGTGGCCAGAGGGTGGCCTGTGATGGGAAGACTCTTGAGGTGACCCTCATGATGCTCCTGATTTTCACTCTTTATGTGCTCACCTCCCTTTGAGTATGGCATGACCTGTGGCTTGTGGTCAATCAAAAAAATAAGGCAAATGTGATGGATGTTCATGACGACATGCATGTGATGATATGATTATGTTACATATGACTACACTGCCTATTTTCTCTCTCTCTTGCTGCCTTTGAGGAAGCAAGGGACCATGGTGGGGAACTCCATGTGGCAAGGACCTGTGGGCAGCATCTGAAAGCTGAAGGTGGCCGCTGGCCCTCGGCCAGCAAGGAACAGAAGCTGTCAGTCCCACAGCCACACGGAGCTGAATTCTGCCGACAACCTGAGTGACCCTGCAAGAAGATCCTTCTTCAGCAGAGCCTCGGAGGAGACTGCAGCCCTGACTCTGATGGCAGCCCTGCAGAACCTTAAGTGGAGGACTCAGTTAAGCCGTGCTCAAACTCCTGACCCACAGAAATTATAAGAAAATAAATGTGTACTGTTTTAAAAGCTACTGTGTGTGGCAATTTGCTCCATAGCGAGAGGTGATTCATACCTGCACAACCCTGCGAGTGAATGCTTGCTCACCCCCAGCCTGGCCCTGACGTGAACTGCAGTTTAGAGTGCAAGCACAGTACCTGAACGAGCAGTGTCATCGGGCCGCTTTTGTCGATTTCCAGGATCTCTCCATTTTTGGTTCCCACCAGGATATGTCCATGCCCCAGAGTGATGGCACGAATCGAAGGGTTATCTTCCAGAAGCAAGCCTGAGGCAGCAAACGTATTTAATAGAACAAAAAATTAAAAAGACCGACTATTAACATAAATTCTATTTTTAGAGTTCCAAAATACTAGGTACTGGTCATCCTTGACACTTCTACCAGGGACCTACAGCTCTGAATGTGGAAGAAAGAGAATTGATTTGATCATGTTTTTCCAAAAACATTAGTGGTGTTGTCTCCATCCCTATAAACAGAAATATTTCTACTGCGTATTTGGGAGTGGTACCTTTAGAGCTAGTCGACAATGCTGCTCTTTTGATGGCATAAGTCTTCAAGCATCTTTCAAACATATCATCCCAGAGCTCCACGATTCCATCCTTTCCACCTGTTACAAAACCCTGTGAAGACGCACATGGGAACAATTAAAAACACATTAAAGTGGCCAGTTACCCATCCAGCCCTAACAGGAGTCTCCCTTGGGTAAAGCAGCTTTGTGTGTGTTTTCTTCTTAAGTACAGGAGACTGAAAAATCTAACAACACATAATAATATTATGGTATTTCCTGGAAGCATCTCTCCCCTACTTCTCTAGCAGGAACAAGTACACTCTCATTGTATGTCCACTGCACTTTCTTTCTTCAGACTACTGGTTGGCTCTTGGTATACTGGGTCACAGCTGTTTCTGGGCCCAGTCCCCTGATGGAGAGTGGGTTCCTGCAGAGCAGGACCGGCCTCAAAGCCTGGCAGTGTTTGGTATCTCACACCCTCCTCCAGAATGAGTCGGTATTAACATCACGGTGAAAAAGATTGTTAAATATTTTTAAATTAAATAATTACTCCTAGAAGAAAACATCATTATTTATTATTGAGTAAATCAGGCTCTTCATATAACAAAACCATCCTGCTAAATTGTTTGACAGACATCCATTTCCACAGTAATTAAAATCGAGATTAATTTTCACAAAACCTGGAAAGTAAGAAGCTTAACATATTGCATATATTTTACTGAACAGTGATCTTTATTCTTGTTCTAAGTTTATGACTTCTTGGTCTTACCATTTTCCTTTCTGGCAACTTATCATATGTAGTAACTGTTCTTAGAAAAGTTGTTTTGTTTTGTTTTTAAGAAAAATAGTGAGTAATTCATTCTATTTTCTCAGAAACTTTCAATTTACTGCATTTGAATGATGTGTACAAGGAAATAATATTTTGAAGTTTATTACATTAAATATTCTTATTCTTACTATAGACTTTGTGCCCAGAGAGATTCAATCCCCAAATCAAATTTAAGTGCAGTATGTTATACTGTGATGTCCTCATCTTTTCCCATGATTTCTCAGCTTAAGTTACCAATCAATAAAAACATTTAAACACATTATATCACATCAACTTCTGGGCCCACAAAATTTTTGCATTCTACTTTAATCTTTTCTAACATTTTTGGTTTAACCAAAAGCAAGTTTGCTAGTTAAAGAACAGAACAAAACAGCTTAACAACTAAAACAATCATATAGTTGCATATATAACAGGAAGCTACATCTATAGTGGGATCAGCATATTTACCTGGGAACAGGTAAATGCAAAGAGGTTTGCCTTAGGATGTGTTAAGTGACTTTAACTGTTTGGAGGCCAGAGTATAGATGAATAGGGACCCCCAGCAAGTGAGCAGGAAATGAAAAATTGATATTTTCTGACAAATTCACTGAAGGAAGTGTTTTAAAAGCCCTGAAGGTAGGTGTGACCTTTATAAAGACTATAAGGCAGATGGGTAGCTGGACAGAGGAGGACAAAAATGAGCTTGAGTGGAAGTATAGCCAGTGTGAGGGATAATTTTGTATCAACTCGACTGGCCATAGGTGCTCAGATTAAATATTACTTCTGTAAGTGTTCGTAAGGGTGTTTCTGGAGGAGGTTAGCATTTGAATCCATGGCTGCAGTAAAGTAAACTGCCCTCCCCAGTGAGGAAGACTGACTGAAATGTATGTCAGAGAAAGGAGGAATTCATCCCTTTCTTCCCTCTCTCCCTGAGCTGGGACACCTCATCTCTTTTCTGGCCCTCGCACTGGCATTCACACCACCAGCCCCCCTGGTTCCAGGGCCTTTGGACTTGGACTGAATTACACCGCCGGCTTTCTTGGCTCTCCAGCTTCCAAGGGCCTGGTGGGACATCTCACCCTCCATAATCGCATGAGCCAGTTCCTCATCATAAATCTCCTTTTCATATAGTCATGTGCCACCTAATGACATTTTGTTCAATGACAGTCTGCATATACCACATTGGTTCTGTAAGATTATAACAAAACTGAAAAATTCCTATCTCCTCGTTAATGTCGTAATGTAGAAGCACAATGCGTTGCTCACATGTTTGTAGTGATGCTGATGTAAATAAACATACTGTGCTGCCAGTCATATAAAAGTATGGCATGTAGAATCACAGTAGTCATATACCATCTAGGTTCGAGTAAGTACACTCTATTTTAGCGCAACTCTGAGCAATGGCAAAATCACCTCATGACTCATTTCTTGGGATGTACCCCCCTCATTAAGTGGTACATGACTGTGTGATATATATATGTATATGTAAATGTATATTCCCCTGGTTCTGTTTCTTTGGAGAGTCCTAAAACAGCTGATGAAATGACCTTATTTGAACACTCTTATTAAAGCTGAACATACTGAGGCAGGAACAAACTGGTTATCAACATAATTTTTGGTCAGATTGATGGATGGAACAATAATCTAACCACTTGGTACTTCCAGACCTCTGCTTATTGTGCCCCGAAGGAGGGAGATGATGCTGAGACAGTTCTCAGGTCTCTAGGGCAACTGTGTGTCTACATTTATGCCAATGCTAATTCTTAGGAGCTCTTAGGAGTGAGAGCCAGGAAGAACAAGTGTGAAAAAAAGCAAAGGGAAATTGCATAGAAAGAAATAATTATAAATGAAAGAGAACATTTTAAATATTTGCACCCCTTCTCTTCCCTTGACTGGCCGTCCCTTACAACTCTTTCCTAACTCAGGGGGTGCTGTGTTCAGACAGAGGGTTCTCTTGGTGTGGACCTTCCTAAGGCTAACTTACAGCTTTAGAAAGCTGATGAGGAGAATCAATTCTGGAAAACAGGCCTTACCTTATCCAATGCATACATAGCAAACACTGGTCCGTCGTGAGCCTTCACTGTCTTCAGTAGTAGAATATCTTTCCAAATAAAAATATCTCCAGTAGCTGCTCCTGAGAACACTAGATCTTCCATTCGCCCATAAGAAACACACATCATTGTTTCCAATTTTCCAACACTTCCAAAAATTCCTCTTTTAGAGGTGAAGCCCCCACCTGGAGTGGACCAAGAATATTTATTGCTTTTTTTTAAAAAAGTGACACCTTCTATAAACACGTAAAATGATTACCTACAATGGAAAATCCAGCATGTCAACACTATATGTATAGGTAGAGATGTATGGAAACAGCAGAAAATATCACAGGCAAAAATATAAGAGGGTTTCTCATTCACTTTTGCATTAATTCAGTGTTTATTGAGGTCCTGCTTTGTGGAAGGCATGGTGGTCAATGGTAGGGTACAAAGATGAAAAGAGAGTTCCTGGCTTTAAGGAACTTCGAGTTTGGCTGGATAGAGGACTTAATATGCGTTTCCTATGCATCTCAGTCCAATGAGACATGCATCTAACCAAGAGTCGGTGCAAGTTCTGCGACAGCCCGGGGAGCAAGTGACTACATGTCTGGGGGCACTAGGACCATCTTTATGAATGCTGAGCAAAAAGAACAGAAACAGCTCAGGCTGTGAAAGTAAAATGTAAACATGTTATATATGTTTTGCCTCAACTTTTGTCACAGCAACTCTGAGGTGAGAAAAATGAATCACTCTGTAGGAGAAGGTGCATCAGATTCGTGCCTTGGACGTTCTCATTTCCCCGCACTTCCTGACTAGCACTGAGAAACCAGACTCATTCCAGACAACTCCACGCTGGCTGGTTCCCCAGGCACACTGGGCGCTGTTATCTTCTCTTGAGAAGCAGAAAGCATTGAACAGTAGCTTACTTATGTTTTGACCAGTGTAAAACTGTGCTTGGTATTAAAGCTGACACTAAGAGTCTAGAAACAATTTCAATAATGGGTATGGCTTATTAGTGAGGAGAATGAGATATCAGTCCACGTTTTGTCATGCTTATTTACTCACCATTATTACCAACATTATAATCCACAAATATTTAGCTGACTGCCTACTGTGTCTAGTGGCAGGGTTTAATTCATTTTCTAAATTCAGCGACAAACTCTCACTGAAAAGTGTACTCACCCAAACAATGTGATTATTTTACTTCCTGCTCAGTAGACCAACATCATTACTGCTTTCAGAACAGAGGACTAAAAATAATTATTTTCACAGCAGAACATTGTCCAAAACTTTCTAGGTGTCGATGAATATGCATGGCATCACATAGGGTGTTCTAAGATTCACAGCTTAAACACTAAGCAGTCCAAAGTGAATCTGGGAGAGAGTATCTTTTAGGAGCATTTTAATTTTAAATTGCAGAGACAAGATAGGTAGCGGTCATGGTTTTCTTCAGTTCTCAACCACACAAAAGATAAAGCCAAACAACGGTACCTGCTTGTTGCCAGAATTTGATGTGCTTTATCCCAACTGTAACCACTTTGTCAACATGGTGTGGGTTACACTTTACCACAAATATCTTATCTTTATGCCCTCTGTAAGAGACAAGTAAGAAAAAAATTCTAGTTTTGATGGAAGCAACGGAGAGTTTTAATAAAAGCATGCATTTGGTCTAATTTTCATTAAGTACATGTAAAAGGACAACTAAATTAGATCACTTAAAATATGCATAGGGTTTATATTAAAATAATAAGCATTGGCTTTTCTCTGCATGTTTGAGCCCTTTCTTCTGACCCTCCCTAATACTGCTACCAAAATCTACTTAATTACACTTTAAACAAGTTAATGAAATATCAGAAATGGTTCAGAATGTCTCTGCGAGATAAAATTAACGTCACTGCCATAGGATTGCGGATCCTTCTTGGGACAGAGGTCTGACACAGGAGGGCGAAGACACCGCCGTAGCATTAGCAAGAAGCTGCAAGTATAACGTTCTTGCTGTGGAAGTCATAACTTGGGGTTAAACAGAGTTTCAGCCAGAAATGTAGTCATGAGAAATTGAAGCCGCTGGCTAACATCCACGGGGACAGAATGGATGTCATCTATTGATTCAAGGAACTTTAGATGTTGTGCATTCAGAAATGCAGATTCGCGACCAAAGAGGCAGAGTGTAACGGTAAGGACTGATCCTGGGCCTGGGCCTCCTGACCTGCCTGTCCACAGGGCCCGGGAAACGTCTGCTGCGGAGCACAGAGCCATCTCATCAGCACCCAAGCCAGCCGGCGCCATCGGCGAAGCAGGACTTCTTTTTCTTTGTCACTTCTTTCGAACCTCTGTTTTCTAACTTTTTATCTATGTAAGCACCCTAACTTAAGGCCAGAAATAGAATTTTAATTTTTTTCTTACTATATAAAATTTATTGTTGTTAATATTATATAAATAAGCACTTATATAAATATTTGTCATTTATTTATTATTGTAAAACCTAATATTCTTCCAAAAAACTTTAACAGTCCTGGAAAGCCCTTCTTGGAAAGGGCTCTGGTTAACATTACAAAAGCAAAAGTGTTCTCTGATGGCAATTCTGAGGGTGTCCTGTTTGGGAGTGTTACATAGCCTTGGGAGCAATTCCAAAAATAAATTCCAATTTATACCAATACTTAATAATGGTATTAAGTCCCTTTGTGTTAATTAAATTAAATAGAGGTAACAGGATCTAGCATGGATACCAAGTATGTACTTTTTTATATTACTAAATACTGTTTTTTTCCATTTCTACTATTGTGTGCTTCTGGCACACAACTGGCGAGCCCCCCACAGTGGCAGTGGGTTTTCTAGCAGGAATGCAGGCATGTGCTTGCCTGCAATTACCTGCTAATGCTGATGGTACGTTATCAGACGTATTAACCTAAAATCCAGTTTATTTGTCTAGGGGGAAAGCGGAGTTCTGATTAGGACCTGAATCTGATACTGGAGGGGAGAGATGCACCTGTGAGGAGGGGCGGAAGGAGAGACTGAAAGAAAAGACACTTGGACAGGCGGATTTATGAGCTGCCATTTGCTGCCAAGAATTCCGTCTCAATAGCAGTAATCAGAAATGTTCTCTTCTTCTCCCAAGACGGTCAGCTGGCGTCGTCAACACTCCATCTGTTCCTCCTCTGAATCTCCAGCAATTGACAGATCTTCATTCATTAAATCAAATTGCCAAAAAAACTTTTTTCCCCACTTAATATTGTAGAGGGAAATATTAATTTGAAAAGTAAGTACAACACTGGAGTTCAAAGCTATTCATTTAAAAATGATTTTATCTTGTGAAATCAAAAGTTGGTTATGGCACGGAAGAACTAGTGGAGAGGTAAACTGGTAACACGCCTAGGGCCACATATTGCATCGCTGGGCCTTGGCTGCCAACTAGTTTGACCTGTGACCATGCCTGGCAAAGAGCTGCACCCAATGTTAGTACTAGCGGAAAGTAATGTTCAGACATGGAGCTGACTCAGCAGGGAGGGAGGCTGGGGTGAGGACAGGTGGACTATAAACAGCGGCCCTGAAAAGCCTATTTATAAGATGGGGAGATTAGGGAAACAATTTGCCTGCTTTGGAAGCGAGTGGCAGACACATACGTCGGGGGCCTCCTTTCCAGCAGGCCATGGGCTCATGACAAATGGGACTCCTGACTCCAGTGACATTGACAATCCTTCACCAGATGCTAAAGCAGTGGAAAAACAAGGGGAAAGGCACAAGCCTGAGAAAAGCTGCTTTTCTACTGCCTGTAAAAAGCTCTGATATAGATAATGCATATATTGCTAAAAGTGAAGTGATGAATAACTCTCTGGAAAGGGTTTCAGAATGTTCCAATTCCCCAAAACAAACATTAACTGGTCTAGATCACGTTCCACACCATGAAATACTGCAACGTGTTTTCACTTGGATGTTAAGCTTTCTGTGCGAATTTCATCTGAGCTTGAAAATGAAGTCTTACCAGGTAATGGAAACTAGGACCTACAATGAAGCGTGATAATCAGCAGGACGCCGGCAGACCTGGACAGCTTCTTACCTGGTTGTGGCAATCTTTTCTCCCTTTTTCCAGTCCCAAAACACAATACTGTGAAAATCGTCTAAACCAACTGACACCAGACATTTTCCATCGGCTGCATGAAAACAACACAGACGTCAAATGAACTCATTTCTTCAATGAAAATCCGAAACATTTTATATACTATAAAGAGGAACAAGAAATTGACCTTAAGAATACTATTAGGTTCAAATACACTAGAACTATCTTATATTAAAGAGACCTCACTAAAATGAGATGCATAACTAGTAGCAGTTGACTTTCTTAATGCATAACAACTAGTTGCTGAATGAAATCACTGACCCAACATTTTAATCTCAGACACAGGTGTAGGGGGTGCCTCTCAGGTAAGTCACCACAACCTTGTCTGTTTTGTGACAGACAAATCTCATGACACTATACTGGAAGAGCCATTGGGTTCTGTGACTCAGCCTATTTTCAGCTCTAAAAGACTGGGTTCTGTTTAACCCTCCAAGATAAGAGCATTTAGAAACCAAACTTCAAAAATTCTTTCAAAAAATGATTTTATAATTTAAAAAATCTTAATTTCTTAGTCTCCCTATTTCAAATGTAGTGTGCTTGTTACAGGACATTTAGAAAATATGAAGAGGAAATGTTAAAATCATCCAAATTTCTGGGCATACATTTGGTGTATATCCCATCAGTGTTTTTCTCTACATAAATGTGCTTTAAAACGAAACAAAACAAAACAAAACAAGATCATATTGAACATACTATTATCTAATCTTTTTTCATTTGTTATATGATGAGCATTTTCCTTTAGTACTAAATATTATTTATAATATCAATTGTTACTATAATTTGATTATTGAGGTTGCGTTCTTAAAATTTCTTTTAAATATAGGTAAAATTAAATCTGAAATCAAAATAGCTAATTTGCTTTTTCCCTTCAAGGCAGAAGAAGAGTAAGGTCAGTAAGTCTTTCCTTTGCCTCCTCCTCACAAAGTTAGCTTCACAGGACGTCCCTGGGTCAGCTGTGACCAAGCTCACTGCGCGTCAGCTTAGCCCGCTGTCTTCTCTGACCACAGAGGACCAACATTAGGGTAAAGAAACACAGGAACGGGATAAACTCCTTCTCCCCAGTCTATTCAGGGTCTCACAGGCACGGTTTCAAAGGCAGGCGTCAGGTAGATGCAAAATTTGGATTGCCAGGAAAAATGAGGGAAGCCTAGTTAAATTGGAATTTCAAATAAGCAAGGAATAATTTCTTAGTGTCTGTGCTGTATAATATTTATATTTACATTGCAAACTTATACTCTCATGGGACATATTTGTACTAAAAAAGTATTTGTTTATATGAAATTCAAATTTAATTGGACCTCCTGTTTTTTATTAGCTAAATCCGGCAACACGCCCCCACGCACTGATCAGGGCCCAGGCTGTGCGTGCCCCTGCCTGCACCAGAGACCTCCCCCGCCAACCAGCTGGGGACCGTGGTCTGTTGCTTTTTGGGAGGAAGGAGAGGAAGAGAAAGGAAGAGCGTGGTTTAACAAGCCAAATCCTCCCCAATCCTTGACTACTGCTAAGTATGAGGCAAGGATTTGAAAGTTACATTAAGCCTTTCAAGCTGCTAGGCTACAGTAGTATTGGACGAAGACATTAACACTTTCTTAAAGGGCTAAATCACCGCCAGGTGATTATCATAAACAAACGTGTCTTCTACATCACAACAAATATGTTCTTATGCATAAATTTACTGGGCTTTAAATTGGGCAAGGTCTCTTCTCAGGCATTTCGGAGAAGGGACTGGTAATGACTTCCTGTTCATTTACCAGCTTTGCTTTTTCCATATGTCTTGGTGTGGCCTGGTTATGTTTATGTATTAGCATGCCTTTGTGTGTGGTGATTTTATTTTTATACCTGTCTTCTGTCTCCCTTTTTAGATTATAAGCTCTTTTATGGCTCATAGTAATCATATCACGTTTCCTTTGTGATCCTCACACCGGGTTGGTTTTCAAAGAATACTGGGGATACTGGTGACATTGAGGAGGACAAAGAGGATAAAGATGAAATGTGCGTATGGATGGTATGAAGGGGAAGGAAATGTACTATGTTACACAGCTGTAAGTTTATAAATTGTAATTACCATTACTTTCAAAAATGCTGCACAAATATTCAAGGCCTCTTTTTTGATTAATGAATATTAATTCTATATTTTGTATTCTTTTAAAATCTGCATGGTTATTTGAATATGTCCTTCTTAGAATACAAGCAGTCACACGTTTAAGATGATAGTTTTTAAAGTTTTATCTCTTTTGAAGAAGGCCTCAGGGTAAGTTGATTTTCATAGCTTTTTTAAGTAAAAATTTCTGCAAGTTTCCATCAGCTTGTCCTCAAAGTTGTAAAGCCTTCCTACCCCTAGAAGAGTATCATGACTGAGTAGCAATGGAAGAAATGGTGCAACACTAGGGGTGCCACACCCTGGCTACTGTGGCTCGGTGGATTGAGCGCCAGCCTGCGAACCAAAGGGTGGCCAGCTCGATTCCCAGTCAGGGCACATATCTGGGTTGTGGGCTAGGTCCCCAGTTGGGGGCGCACAAGAAGCGACCACACACTGATGTTTCTCTCCCTTTCTCTCTCCCTTCCCCTCTCTCTAAAAATAAATAAGTAAAATCTTTAAAAAAGCAAAAAAACACCCAGGGGTGCTTCAACACCATCCCTCTTCTCTAGGATAGTGACTTTTCCTTTTCTAAAAAAATTTTTTCAATTGAAGTTTACATTGAATATTATTTTGTATTAGTTTCAAGTGTACAGCATATTAGTTAGACAATCATATACTCTACATATTGTCCCCCTAATATCTCCAGTACCCACCTGGCACCATACATAATTATTACAATATTATTGACTCTGTTTCCCATGCCGTACTTTACATCCCCATGAACAGTGACTCTTCTGGAATTCTGAAGGTTTAGGCTATTTCTGCATACCACATAGTTCGGAAGTATAATTTGGCTACCCTTCAGTTTCTTCCCGTTCTCATTCTCCCCCACCGAGGCTTGACCTTAGCTTTGAAAATCCATTGTTCCTTGGCCAGTAGGTTTGGCTCCTTTTATTTTCAGCCATATTTTTAGAGTCTCAGTAATGCTCTTTCAAGCCTTTCCAGTCACAGTATGTATTAATTATGGATATTTGTGCAAAGTCCAGAAATAATTCTGAGGCACTTAATGTCAACCGTAAAGGGCAAATCAGAAAGAGAAAATTTTTATTTAGACAATTACAAGTTGGTCCCCATATCTGGGGCTCATAAAAAATGCATAGGTTTTTTTTTTTCCGGGATTGAACACAATGAAATCAAATTAGTCTTAGAGGTGCCCTTGTGGAAACCAGTATTATTCAATGAAGGTTTTAAAAAAAATATGAGGATGATATTTAGGTTAGAAAATATTTTCACAGCTGAAACTTTCTCTTTCTAATCTGGTTTCCTATTCATGTGGAAGCACTTTCCTTCCTGAAACCATAAAAACAAAGATGACTATTTCCCCCAGTCAGTGATGATAAATTCACAACATTAAAGAGCTGCTCAAATAATTGAGATAATATAAATTCATTCCTTGCTTATGTAATTTAGAGTTATGGATTATGTTGTAATAAATGTTTTTGATTAAAAGTGCCTTCTTTTTGTTTTCTTTGGAAAAGTGGCAAGAGTAGATTAATCTAAATCTTTGTGTATAACTGCTCATTTTTTAAAAAATCTAGTTTTCATATCGTGTGCCTGCTTTGTACTTCCATAACAATTTTTTCTCTAAAAGGAGACAATAGTACTATCAGTATGCTTCCACCACACCTCCCAAAATGAGCTGGCTTGTAAGAGGCTGGGGAATGTGGGATACTGAGGCACACAGATAAGGCCACCAGCTAGATGATAGCCACACTTGGTGCCCTATTTCAATGGTTAAACAAGAGAATCTAATAGCTTCTCTTGGGATTTTGACTTGCTTTTCTATCAGTTTTCAAAAGGAAGGTCTAGTTGCTCCTTTTCAAGTAAACGTGTAGTTCAAGGCTTTTGCAGAATGGGGGTCTCTTTTCGGGGAGGGGAGGCAGGTTCCCATGGCCGCTTCTATGCACTACCCTGCTCGCGCCTCCTTTATACTGGAGAATGGGAGGGGAAACTGGAGGTACCTGCTGGGCAGAGGGGGCAGGGACGTAAGTGGGCTCCAGGCCCGACTCTCAGGCCCGAAGTTCACGCCCACCCTGGTGGGGGACAGGGGCAGGAGAAGGCAAGAGGCCTGAAGGAGCGCTCCCCACAGCCGGCCTGGGTGCTAGCTCTGGGTCTGCCACTGTTTGACCTCGCCCTGGACCGTACCAATGAGCTTTCTCCATCTCCATTCTTGGCCTGTAAAGTGGTGTGGGGGGCGGGCGGAGGTCCGTTTAAGGCTGGAGAGTTGTATTGTTACACAAAGTATTGTCAACACAATTAAACAAAGAGGTCTCAGTTCCCCCCTTCAGCAGGTGCCCCAGAGAACACAAAGGTCAATCAGCCCCCACAATTCATCTGCACGAAGCTATGCAAGAGGTACTAGTGAAAGTTCTCCCTGAAAAGTCCTTAATATTAGCACATTTTAAAACTACCCTAGAAAATGTATTGTTAAAACGGAAATTATACTTTTAACGCAGAATATATTTCATGTCTAGGGACTTCTTTATTCACCCAAGAGGAGAACTAGAAGCAGTGGCAGAACCCACTTCTAAGCCTCTTCCTTGAGTATCTGCTTTCCCTACCCCAGCAGTGATCTGCAGGGCTGCCTTCTGAGGGAAAGATTTCCAAGTCCATTGCATTTCTTGATCTTTCTTCTATAAAACTACTAAGCCCAGGAGACATGTGAGTGCTCAGAAATTCAGAGATCGAGTTTCTGGGTACCAGTTTACTAACTCATCTCATAATTAAGGTTTTCAATCAACATTCTTCTAATTCCTTTCTCTATAGGTATTTAAGTAACATAAGATAGTTCTTTTGATTCTTCTAAATTTAAAAAACACAATCAAAATTAATCAATCCTATGGGAAAAATTCCAATTAATCAATCCTATGGGAAAAAATTCCAATGGTTATTAAATTCTATTTATATTCTAAATTTTTTGCTACTCTGTTTATATGCTAATGCGCATACATTTTCAGATGAAATCAGTGAATAGATGCTATTTTGAGTTCCATTTTTCTTTTACTTGATACATAGAAATGTATATGAAATACACATAATCCACATACTTGTTATTTTGAGTTATAGCTTTTATTACACAGTGCCAAATTGTTCACTAGAATTATTGAGTCAATTTTCAATGTTGTCAAAACATGAATATATTAGATCCTTTATAATCTAGTACACATTTAGGTTTTATTATTTTTATTTTTGCTATTTTAATGGTTGTCTTACCAGTCTTCTAGAGTATACTTATTAATATTATTTTATATTAAGTATACACATATATATCTGCTAGCAAGCTTAATTTTAGGAAAACGGTGGTTTGGCTCCTGAGGAGTGGAACTATGAAAAAATGCAGAAGAAATTCATTCACATATATGGAATAGAACCACATTCGAACTCAAATTATGGCTTCTGTTTAGATTTCCTGCTTTATCAAGGACGCATGGTACACCCGCCATAAAACTGCATGTCCATCAAAGCTGTGGAAGTTTAGGACTTTGTATTCACTGCTTATTGTGTGTGTTATCTGAACCCAGCTGGCGGGGGTATGCCGAGTAGTTCCCTTTCCCTCGACACTCACGCCTGCTCTACCTCACATGACCACCAGTGTAGTGTGTACACTGATTAGCTTTGATTATTACTAATCTAAAAACCACAGAAGGTATAACTGCAATAACGATTTCACATCGCAGATTTGTAGGATAGAGTACATGAGAATGTGTGTGTCATTAAAAAAAAAACCCAAATTGTGCCATGATATTGGTTTGAGAATAAAGATAACTGTCACCCAAACATGGGGCAAATGTGAAGTTCTAATGGTAATCGAGAAAGTCAAGGAAAGGTACATTAAACAAAATCTTGTTTGTTCATTCACTCATTCACAACATTTTTGGAGTAGCTTTTGTGCCTGTAACACCACAGGTGCAGTGGAAAACAGAGATGAGCTCTGGCCCAAGTAGCTCACTATCTGTGAAGGGTATGGGAGGTGTTGACACAAATGCCTACTGCACCACGTGTGTTCTAAGAGGTACCACAGAGCAACGACACCAGTGGGTCAAGGGATGCAGAGGAAGGGACACTATTTCTCCCTGGGAGAATGGAGGAGAACACTTTCAGCTGGGTCTTAAAGGATGGGAGGACTTGAGCAGACACATGGCAACAGCATGAGCAAAGGGACACAGGCAGAAAGGACAAAAGCACATTGAGTTCCACAGTTAGGTGCACATAACAGGGCATGCATGGGTTAGTGGGTGGAAACACTGCAAAGGAGGTTTGCCAGGTCACGGAAGGCCATGAACTTGCAGCCAAGTGACCAGCCCTGGCTCAGACAACTAGGGAGCATCCATGCTGGGATGTACCTGTGCTTCCGGAAGACCCCAGAAAGTGTGTAGGATGGACTAGAGGAAGTGCAGATGGGATCAGAGACCAGCAGTACCCCCACAGCACAGAGGAGAAAGAGCGAGGGTTTGAACAAGGAGATGAGAGATGAGGGACACGAGAGACTGGGCTGTGCTGTCATGGAACTTAATGACCAATATTACACACATGGTACAGAGCGAACATTTAATGGAATTTAGCAGAAGGAAATTATAGAATCAGTTTTCTGTAGAAAAGTTAAGAATTCTTTTCTACTGATCTAATTTCTGCTATTGGAGTTGTTAAACATTTCTAGGTAGAAACACCTTTTGTGATAGGTCTACGGTCTCCAATTCTAGCTTAAGGAAATGGTCTCGCTCTAAAGAAAATTATATCCTTTAGTCAGTATTTTTATAGTACTGTGTTCAAATTTTAAATTTAAAGAAATGGAACCTTTAGTTCTGTTTTTCAAAATGAAATTTATGTCCCAAACCCCAGTGTTGTAAAGTGGTCCTTTGCAGAGAACTCGCAGCCCTCGCTCTAGCTCTTTATAATTTAAGCTGCAAGTGCTGGGCTCCCACTTATTTGGAGAGTTAAAATTGATGGTCTGAGTCACTGCCAGACATTTGCAACTAAGTCTTTCAACAGCAACAGCTGCTCTGGATTTCAAATCGCTCAAGCAAACGCAGAACACAGTGCGAGCTCAGGGTAATGACTTGGGAGAGGAAATGAGGCAGACAAGGGGAGGACGTACAATCTAAAGGCCACATTTCTTTGTGAGGTGTTAACATATCTGACTTCCAGTCTAAGACTGTGGAGCTGACATACAAACAGAACTCAACTAAAGAGGAGGTTGTTGGAAAAAGAAAAAAATCCTTGAGTCAATGCAGAACTGTTCATCAATGACTAGTGGGAAGCGGGCTTACCTGAAAAATCAAGTGCACACACTCCTCTCTGATGCTGTCCTTTCAATAGCGACAAACATTTCAGAGTTTGAGTGTCCCACACATGAATGGCAGCATCTCTTCCAACCTTAAATAACAGGATGAGTGTATTAATTACTTATAAATTATAATAAGAATAATTTTGTTCCTTAGAGTCAAGTGCTACTCAGAAATCAAAAACACACATTTGGAGAGTAGGAAGACCCTCAGAAACCATCTGGTCCAACTCCCTTATTTTCCACATGAAGAAACTGAAGTATGAAGAGTCTAAGATGATTATTATGGCATCAAGTTGGGTGCATGGCTCCTAATTAAGGGACTTTTCAAACTCTATTTCCAATGTCCGCTGTCATTCATTTTTGTCGCTTAGTTCTACCTTTTCTCAACTCCAGGTAAAATCCCACCTCTTGGTCAAGGAAGTCAGCGTATGTTGACATACACCATCATTCAAGTTCTTCAATCCATATCAGTATAAGTAAACCCATAAGTATATGTAAAGTATACTTGATATTAAATGATCCCTCCCTTGGGCTAGGCCCCCATCTTAGAGAAGAGGTGCACACCTGCCCAGTGGCCACGTAGTCCTTCACCGGATGGATGGTCAGGCTGAGGATGTCATCATCATGCCCCAGGTACAACCTCTGGGAGTGCTGCTGCCTGTTGTACACGACCGCAGCTGCGGCGATGTGGTAGACCACTTCTCCAGCTTGTGTGTAGAACAGATTGTTCCTACAGTCGTAGCCTCTGTACCTGAAGCACAGGTCCAAGAAATGGGCGGCATTTGAATCCACAGCGAATGAACAGAGCAGGGGTTGTCAGAAGGTAATGCTAGCATATGGACCTGTGTAAGTAGAAACCCTGGTATCTTCATAGCTGCTTAAGTTCAATGAAGGAATGAAGACTTCTGAGGGCATATGAAAACTTTCTGAGGGGAAAACAGGCCCCAATCATTTTAATGCAACCTGTTTCCAGATCCTCAGCTGCTACATGCGCTCTTTCTTAAAAATGACCAGCTTGAGAACACCCCTGTGGCGAGGTTTTCCTCTACCATCTCCCCTGTCACAATTGCCATCCTCCCACTTCACGAAGTCATTCCTCTTGTCCATCTGGAGGCTTACTATGTCGAACCTTCCAGGGACACCAAAACAAAGGGGCAGCTCACAATATAAGAAAGGATGTTGGAAGTGAACAACGCCCATGACTGGGTAAGAAGTCCTTTTGCAAGTCAAGTGATTTCCAGTTTTTGGTTTTTAACAAAATTAAGACACAGATTTAATCCCATCACTAGGCTACATTTTGTGCGATATATCAAAATCACAACATATATTTTTGGTCTATAACTCAAGAGTGTAAAATATTGAGTAATGTAGCTATGATAAAACTGCTTCCATTCTCAATGACTTATGTGAACAAGCTTTTTCAATGCTTACGTATCTTAAAAAACAAAAAATGGGAATATGCTTACTGCTAAACTCTGTCATACTCTACCAGTAAAAAACAAAAAATGGGAATATGTTTACTGCTAAACTCTGTCATACTCTACCAGTAAGTATGCATATATATTACTATATATCTGAAGTCATTGAAAAATTACATCTCATCAAAAGAATTTTTCCAATAAAATTTTTTTGTTTAGTAACTATCAGAATTTGTACTATACTTAGATTGATTTGGTCAGCTGTGTACTACTAATAGTTGTTACAATAATTCAATCTAGGAAAAAAATTGTTAACATTTAGAGCAGCACTGTGCGAAAGAAATATTACGTGAGAGGATGGAGGCATAGGTAGATATACTTTGTGTCCCTGCACAACCAAAAGAAGGACAACAACAAATTTAAAAACAAAAAATAACCAGAGCTGCCAGAAAATGGAACTGTATGGAAGTCTGACAACCAAGGACTTAAAGAAGAAACATTCATCCAGACTTGTCGGAGGAGCAGAGATGGAGACAGGAAGCTGGAGCAGAGGGGATACAGCAAGGCAGCAGCTGGCAGACCAGGCGGTCCCATATTTGTGTGCAGATAAACCAGGAGGAACAACAGGGGAGTGAGACAAACCATGCAACCCATGGCTCCAGTGCAGGAAAAGAAAGCCCCAAAACCTCCAGCTGTAAAAACCTGTGGGGTTTGCAGAGGCAGGAGAAACTGCCAGTCTAACAGGAGAGTTCTTCTGAGAGATCCACAGCATCCTAGAGTGTACACAAACCCACCCACCCAGGAACCAGCACCAGATGGGCCCAATTTGCTTGTGGGTAGCGGGGGAAGTGAAAACCACAGAGAGCCGAGCAAATGGCATAATTCCCTCTCTAACCCCTCCCCCACAGACAGCGCCACAAAGCAGCATGTGGCTTGTCCCGCCCTGGTAAATACCTAAGGCTCTGCCCCTTACAGCATAACAGGCATGCCAGAAACAAAAAAAATATGGCCCAAATGAAAGAACAGATCAAAGCTCCAAAAATAGAACTAAATGATGAAGAGATAGCCAACCTAACGGATGCAGAGTTCAAAACACTGGCAATCTGGATGCCCACAGAAATGGTTGAGTATGCTTGCAAAATGGAGGAAAACGTGAAGGCTATGCATAGTGAAATAAAGCAGAATACACAGGGAACCAACAGTGAAGGGAAAGAAATTGGGGCTCGAATCAACAATTTGGAGCAGAAGGAAGAAATAAATATTCAACCAGAACAGAATGATGAAAGAATTCAAAAAAATGAGGAAAGGCTTAGGAACCTCTGGGACAACTTTAGATGTTCCAACATCTGAAGCACAGGGGTGCCGGAAGGAGAAGATGAAGGGTAAGACATTGAAAACTTATTTGAAAAAGTAATGAAGGAGAATTTCCCAATCTGGCAAAGGAAACAGACTTCCAAGAAGTCCAGGAAGCTCAGAGAGTCCCAAAGAAGTTGGACCCAAGGAAGCACACACCAAGGCATATCATAATGACATTACCCAAGATTAAAAATAAGGAGAGAATCTTAAAAGCAGCACAAGAAAAGGAGACAGTTACCTACAAAGGAGTTCCCATAAGACTATTAGCTGATTTCTCAAAAGAAACCTTACAGGCAAGAAGGGGCTGGAAAGAAGTATTTAAAGTGATGAAAGGCAAGGACCTACACCCAAGATTATTCTATCCGGTGCTTCCCAGATAAAGTAAAGTTAAAGGAGTTCATCATCGCCAAGCCCTTATTACATGAAATGTTAAAGGGACTTATCTAAGAAAAAGAAAATCAAATCTATGAACAGTAGAATAACAACAAATTCACAACTATCAACGACCGAACTTAAAAATAAAAACGAACTAAGCAAACAACTAGAACAGGATCAGAATCACAGAAATAGAGATCACATGGAGGGTTATCTGTGGGGAGGGGGCAAGGGGGAGAATGGGAGAAAAGGTACAGGGAATAAGAAGCATAAGTGGTAGGAACAAAATAGACAGGGGGAGGCTAAGAATAGTATAGGAAATGGAGAAGCCAAAGAACTTATATGTACGACCCATGGACATGAACTAACATGGTGGGTGGGGGGGGAATGCTGGTGGGAAGAGGGGTACAGGGCAACGGGGAATAAAGGGGAGAAAAAAATGGGACAACTGTAATAGCATAATCAATAAAATATATACTTTAAAAAATATTATGTGAGCCACGCAGGTAATTTAAAATTTTCTAATGGTCATGTAAAAAGGTGAAAGTAGATGAAATTTATTTTGAGAACATTTAACCTAATGTTTCTAAAATATTATCATGTCTACACATAATCATATAAAACATTTTAATGAGATATAGTACATTTTTTTCATGCTAAACTTTGAAACCTGGTGTGCGTTTTACACACACAGCGCATCTCAGTTCAAACCAGCCACGTTTCAAGTGGGCAGTGGACAGATGCCACATTGGACAGCACAGAGAATCATATGGTTACTGGGAATTCAATTTAAATTGAACCTGTAGACATTTTTGAACCTATAGCAGAAGATATGAGAGGGTAGTCAATAAAAGACTTTCAATCATAAAAAAATATTACACTAGGGTAAAATTCTGTGGGAGAAGTAAAATTAAAATGAGTTGAAGAAGAAATAAGAGTGATGTAAAATTTCCTACTTTTACAGAAGCACTTGTTCACATATTTCTTAAATCGATGATGGTAGGAATCAAATCTCTATGGCATTTAGGTTCCAGTGGTTCCATTTAAATGAGTGATGTGTTTATAAAATGCTAGATTTTACACTTTTTTTAATCATTTACACTTTTGTTGACTACTTTTGAGATTTCAACTTAAAGTTCGGAAAGTTGCATATAATTCTCAAAATTTGAAATTATTTGAGGCACATGTGTTTTGAAGAAAACATTGTCCTCGTTGGAACCAAGCAAAACAGAGCAGGAGTTATGGGGATAAAGGAAACAGAGGTGGTGGAGAGAATAAAGCGAAATAACAATGAGCTGCAGTGACATACACAACATGGAAGTACATAAAGTATGAAAAAATCTAAGTACACACTGTGATGGCCACGGAACACCAGCCGAGAAAACTGGACACAGAATAATGGTTAAGATACTAATCACAGGTCAGTGCAAACAGGAGAGAGGAGCCAGCTGAAGTGGGAAAGCAAAGAAGAGGGGGACATCTTTAGCCCAGCGAAAAGGCTGGGGACAGGCCACCCACCCATGTATGAACTGGAGTTTCAAGCTGTCCTCAGGAGCCTTTTCTCGTTTGAGGAAGGGCACTGCATGGTTTTTCTCTTTACTTTGTTGCTTTAGCTGAGGTAGATCTTCTTTGTAAACCTGAAAGCATAACAAATACATTTAATTGAGGGTCTTTTCTTCAGGTTTTAAAAACAAGTATCTTGCAATTCCCAGGAAATCTTTAATTGTAAGAAATCATGTTTTTGAGAATATGAGGCTAAAAGATGCTCACAAGAGACAAAGGTCATTATGTAATGATAAAGAGGTCAATTCTACAAGATATAACAATTGTAAATATTTATGCCCCCAACATCAGAGTGCCTAAATATATAAAGTACATACTAAAAGAACTAATAAAAGAAATAAACATCAATACAATAATAGTTGGAGCTACAATACCCCACTCTCAACAGCCAGAGAGGGAATCAATAATGAAACAGGAGATTTGAACACCAGAAATCAAATGATCTAACAGACACATATGAGGGGGGAACCAAAAACACCCAAACAGAATTATCATCTGGAAGGTGGGCCCCTTGTAGCACAGGCTTCCCCCGCTACGCAAGTGCTCTAGGAACCCATCTGTATCAGTGTATCAGCTGGCGTTGTTGTGAGAGGCTGCATTCAGCTTCAGTGAATATTTTTGAAGACTTTCAACATGTTTGCCCATTTCACGGTGGGTGATTTACAAGTGCACCTGCCCACACCACACTGAGTGTTCAGCAGTTTTTGACCAAAAGTGGTATGACCCCATGTTCCACCCCTGCTATTCACTCAACCTCACCCCAAGAGATTTTTTTGTTTGTTTCCCTGGATGAAAAAAGTCCTCAAAGGGAAACGTCTTGCTGATGTGAAGAGGTGAAACAAAAAAATGGCAGAAGCACTAAAAGGCATCAGAATGGATGAGTTCAAAAATTGTTTTGAGTAGTGGAAAAAAGTCTCAATAGGTGTATTGCATCAAACAGAGAGTACTTTGAAGGTGACTGAAACATGCGAGAATAAATACACAATTTTTATAAATAAATTCTGGGTTTTTTGGTCCCTTCTTGTATAGAACATTACATGCAGCAGCAGCAGAATGCACACTTCTTCTCAAGTGCACATGAAACATTTTCCAGGACAGTTTCTATGCCAGGGGACAAAACCATTCTCAACAAATTTAAGTAGAAATTATATCAAGCATCTCCTCCAACCACTATGGTATGAAACTATTAATCGCTAACAGGAAGAAAGCTGGGAAATCACAAAAATCACAAATATGTGGAAATTAAACAGTATATTTGAACAACCAATGGATCAGAGAAGAAAACAAAAAGGAAATAAAAAAAAATACCTTGAGACAAATAAAAATCGAAACAACACTCCAAAACTTATGAGATATTGCAAAATCATCCTAAAAGGAAAGAAAGCTTGTAGATATGAACACATACATTAAAATAAGGAAAAGATCTCAAATAACCTAACATTATACCTCAAGTAACTAGAAAAAGAAGAATAAACTAAGCCCAAAATTAGTAGAGGAAAGGAAATAATAAAGATTAGAGCAGAAGTAAATGAAATAGAGACTAAATAGTTACAAAACTAAAAGTTGGTTCTTTGAAAAGACAAACAAAATTGGGAACATAAGACTTGAGATCAAATTTTACTCTCTTCTAATCAAGAGAACTAACAAAAGATATCTTTTAAACTATTGAGGTTTAAAATAATTCTTTTCTTCCTAATTTGCTATTATGTTTCTTAAGTAATTTATATCCAGCAAATAGGCATTAATTTTCTAGCAAATAATAAATTATTAAAGGTATCAATAAAATATACATTTATTTTTCTTTTAAAGCAAAAATAATCTCTTGATGATTCTGACACTGGCAAAGGTGGACCTCAAGAGTCCACATTTGGAATTATTTTCTTTTCATGGCTTCATGCATCTTGACAGATCAGACTCTGAGCTATAGAGCAAAGGTGCTGGTCTAATCTAGGATCTAAAATACATGGTTGACTGAGAGAACATTTCCTACAATTTAATTTAAAGGTACAAAAGTCAATTAAATACAATCTATTAATTTCTCATCTTCATAAAAGGAATGTTTTCATTTGATGAAACCACATTACTAAAAATACATGAAATATTATAATAAAGTCCCTGTTTAAGATCTGACAAAAAGCCTTTTTTTCAAAAGCAAGTCAGAAGATATCTCATTACTGTTCTATTACAGGTGCAATGAACTAAGCTTTTAAAATCTAAAGATAACCATTCATCTGAATTCACGATGCGTGCATCAGCTCGCCAACTGCTTTAGAGCACTGAATTCTAGTCTTGGAATTTCTACTGCTTATTTGAACAGCCTCACAACCCCGGTGGGCCTCAAATTCCCACCTGTTGAAGAGAATAAAAATCCCTGCTGAGGAATAACTCAGGAAAATTATGAATGTAAATCAAATAATATAGATGAAAGCTTTGGAAAATAAGATGTCAGGGAGAATATATAAAGCCTAGGCACAGATTTCAATACAATTACGGTTTTTCATTCTTTTACTACCATCATTTTCTTAAATAAAAACTTCCCAACTAAAGAAAAAAGTTTTTTTCCCTCCCATATTTTATGTTCATTTTGCTTAAATTCCATTTTCCCTTGATATCAGGGCATAACATTGTTTAGTGTTTGCGTGATATTTCCACATTAATAATATCCTTTCAAAGCCTTATCTTTAGTAGTTTCATTGCGTAACACATTGCACCAACACACAGTCAAACTGTTTTAGTCTTGAAGTTGAACCAAGCCATCAGTTAAAGGGCATTTTTACTGATAAAATTTTTCAAACACTGACTCAGTGGGTGATATTTATGGGTTCAAAAAATATCATCGGAAAATCAGTAAATTCAGCGCCTGTGTAGAGGCAATGCCCGGTAGTACATAGAATGTGTGTTTTGGAGAGAAGCCCAGATCCACATTTTTGCCTTGATAATACAGGTGATGTGGATATGAGCAAATTGCTTAACCTCCCACGGTTACCGTGGGGTTGAATGTGGTGTATGTAAATCACAGGGTCTGGCCCCATGGAGAAACTCAATACGTGGCAGCTGTCATAGGCCCGTCTGATAAGTCTCCACAGGCACTACTGACAGCTGCTGTGTCTGAAACCTGAAATCTTACTCAGTGTTCATGTACAGAATCTGCTTCGTGTACCTTTGTTCAACGACAAGGGAGAAAACAGAGCCCCTATAGTTATTGCCCTACAAGGTGATATGTATCCAGATTCCCCTGAAGGATTGCTCTGTTCAGCACTCACTGTTTAATGCTAAAATAAAATATCTACTTTCAAAAAATTAGGACCTAATTTGGATGTAATTGCCCAAGTTTTATACTAGAGATAATTTCTGACTGGAGAGATAATGTGCATTATATTTGGGCTTTTACTTTAATTATATGGATAATGGTCTCCAGAAATTAAGAAACTACCGTGGCTCCAAGACGACCTATTCTGTAAATGAAATACATGCTTTAGTTATCTGCTAAGAGAACAAAAAATCTAGTAGCTTGCATGCCTGCTTTATTGTCAAAAAAATATTTTAAAGTTTTAGGTGCTAGGGAGGCAGAACACCTCAAAGATCATTCAGTTTTGAAACTCTGCTACTCCTTTCCACTTAAAATTATTTTAAAGAATATGATTAGGTAAATGCCTTATTTTTAACCTGTATTTAAAGACAAGAAGTATGTAATTGCCCTTATTCTTATACTGATTCTTTTCTGCTTAAGTACCAGCCATTTTTAGTCAATGTCCAAATCCAGTGAGATTCTGGGTTATAAGACCTTTGTTCTGAGAATGCCTGCTTACTGACCTGGCGATCATAATTGATTTGAGTTTCTTGCTCAATATCGGAGTCCAACTCCGGCACGTCGGATAAATCTGAATCAGATTCTTCACTGTAGGAATCAGTGCCGCCTTCTGTAGAAACATAACCCACAAGAATTTTGCGAAAATTCTGAGACTCTAAAGGTTCTATTAATGGACTAGAACAACATCCTCCCCCCACTATCTCCACACTTCTATTACATAATAGATCTTTGAGTTTTAAATCTGCCTTGGAAAGCGGTGGGGGGAAGGGCAGGCTTTACGAAGGAGAGGGTTGGTACCAAAGGAAATTCAACCACTTATTTCAATGAAATCCTCTTTAGCCTGTTAACATGCCCATCGAGTGTTGGTAATTGCCATGGTCAAGGTTGCAGCAGAACCCCTCCCTATAAAAACCTTTCCTCATTTAAGTTTTCATTTTATTACCTGATCATCTGTGCTGACATAACAATAAATAAATGTGAGATCTTTTTAACCTAAACACATACATTGAACTGGAATACATTGGCCCAGATCATGTGGACCATTCTTTGATACCCATTCTGGAGGCAACTTCTCTCCAAAGGTTACCCTCTTGCCCCACAGCCTGACTGCACAGACCAACCACCCATTACAATCGTCCCAAGGAGGCTGAAATGTACGCATTCACATTATCTTCAGAGGTTAATTCATGTAAACCTTAGACTTTCGACTTGCATTTGGTATAAGCAAAATCCTTTGAAGGAAATTAACTAGTTGACCCATATTCACCTCCAAAGTTTTTTCTGTTCCTTTTTTTTAACTTTAAAATTTATTATAGGAATGGCTTTTTCAAAATTGCTTTAACTGTTTACCTCCAGAAGAGATGTTAGAACATTTTTTGAAATTTTCATTAAAAAATAAACAGATGTTGAAAATATTGTTACTGGCTTTACCCTGGGGTGCAGTTTCCAGCAAGCCGTTGCTGACACCTTCTGGAATAAATCTCCACTGGAAAACCGAGTGGTCAGCCCCTCCGGTGCTTACCACCCACTGAAAGTCATGAGACCAGCGGACGTTTGTGACATGTGCAGAATGGCCCACATACTTTCTAAATTTGGCTCCTGAAGATATTTTTGAGAAGATTAGTTATACAAAAAATAAAATTTATTGGTTAGAAAATTGCATTCCTATTCATGTTGAGGAGTAAAGTCTTTAAATATATTACAAAATAATCTTCAGTATTACATATCATAATAAATAAGCAAATGCTCCAAAAAATATCTCAATTATTCCAGTTGGATTAAACTAAAAATGGGCCTTAAGCCCTGACCCATGTGGCTCAACTGGTTGGGTGTTGTTGTACAAAGGGAAAGGTGGTTTGTCCGATTCCCGGTCAGGGCACATGCCTGGGTTGCGGGTTTGGTCCCTGGCCAGGTCACATTCAAGAGGCAACCAGTCGATGTTTCCCTACCTCTCTTTCTCCCTCCCTTCTCCTCTTAATAAATAAATAAATAAATTCTTTAAAAATGGGCCTTAAGCCCTGTGGCTAAAGACACATCCAAATCTGTTCCAAATAATGTCTACTGCTTCACTGATTCTGAAAATAAATGTTAAATAATGACTATCTTCTATATTCTTATTTAAATACTAGATAAAATGGGCAGTCCTTGCAACTGAGAAACTGAAAATAATTCTGTTGGAAAAAGTCAACTTACTATTTGGGGTCATGTAAATGTACATTTTGGAGACTGAAAATATTTTTTCTCTTAAATTGATTGCTTTACTGTAAACATCATCCCCAAGTAGTGAATTCAACAGAAAAACTACTTGAACTTATACCTGTGGCTGAACTACTGCAGTAACGTCTCCAGGGCATTGTCGGTATACAACCGCACAAAGGCACTCATGCAAACAAGCAGGGTCCGCCTTGTCCAGTGGGGATCTACTACTCCAAAGACTATGGTAGATTTCAGGGGGCCAACAAGCACCCCACCTCTCCTTCAGAAATACTTCTACCTTTTATAGTCCCTCTAAATGAAATCTCTTTGAGGGGAAAAGGCCATCTGCTCCAAGTATCACATTTAAATATTAAGTACCCACTAGAGAGGTAATGATTTAGATTTAAATGAAGGTGAAAATGACAGCTTTGTGTCCCTTTCCTGAGAGCAGGTTCTAACCAGGTGTGGTCCTATATTAGAGCCCCCCCCCAAAAAGTCCAGGGGGATGCTGCCATAGAGGGAGAGGAAGGTCTTGGGTCTCAAAAGCAACCTTGCCTATTTAAAAGAGTTGCCTAAACCAGTTTTGGTAGTTTAATAACATCAACCAGATTCCAACTAAGCTTAGTTTGAAATGTTGGCTGATGATAATTCAATAATTGGGAAGCAAAGTCTATTCTTTCTGTCTTTATCTCTATAGATCTTGTTGGGCTATTGTCTGCTGCCCTGACCTTTATGCCCTCGTCATGAACATCAGAGATCATTTAACCTATCTCTTTGCAGTGTTTAAAAATATGCCCACAATTGAAATAGAAAAGGCCGAACTCATAGGAACAGTAGGTTTGTGGTTACTAGAGGCTTGGAGGTAGGAGAAACAGGGAGATGTTGGTCAAAGGGTACACTTTCAGTTATAAAATGAATGAATTTGGGGAATCTAATGCACAGCATTGGGACTATAGTTAACCATACTGTATTGTACACTTGAAAGTTTCTAAGAGAATAGATATTAAATGTTCTTGCCATACATACAAAGACAAGGTAACTAAGTAAGGTGATAGATGAGTTAACTAACCTTAAAGCCATAACAATTTCGCAAAACATCCATGCAGGAAATCATTGTACACCTTAAACTTACACAATGTTATTTGATAATTATATCCCAAAGAATCTAGAAAAAATAAATGTGTCCACGAATTCTTTACTACAAATCAAAATGAACAGACTATGGCAAAAGTGAAGATGTGTGACAGCCAAGAGGAGGTTATACAATAAAAAGCACTGCAGATCCCTCTTTGCTCTCTTTCTGGGATCTCTAGATGTCATGTGTGAAGGACACTGAAGCACCCTAGAGAGAGGCTCACGTGGCAGGGAGCCAAGGCCTCCAGCCAACAGCCATGTGACTGAGCCGTCCTGGAAGTGGACCCGCGGCCTCAGTCTAGCCTTTGGATGACTGCAGCCTCATGAGAGGCCCTGAGCTATAATCACCCAGCTAAGCTGCTCCTGAATCCCTGAGCCCCCAAAACTGTGAGTTAATAAGTATTGATTGATTTAAGCTGCTGGATCTGGTGCGGGGAAGAATCCGTTATGCAGCAACAGGTAACTAATATACACTTGGTAGGCTGGAGCTAAAACCTGCAAAGGCATTGGTGTCATTAATATTTAGGTCTCTCTCTGATCTTTTTTCCTGTTCTTTCTCTTTCTCTTTCTCTCTCCCCCTCTCTTCCCTCCCCAGGCACACTGGCCTCTTTGCCACGGCTTAGGCCAGGCGTGCCAGGCGTGCCAGGCGTGCCAGGCACTCTTCTGCCGTAGAGCCTTTGCACTTGCTGTTCCCCGTCTAGGATGTTCCCTCCTTCAGTATCTGAACGGCTGGTTCCCTCGCCTTCAGGTTTCTAGTCAGATGAAACCATATCAGTGACCCTCGTCTGACCTCCCTATTGACAGCAGCAACGCTAGAACCTGATTGGGTAGCTCAGTTGATTGGAGTGTCGTCCCGATATGCCAAGATTGCAGGTTTGATCCCCAGTCAGGGCACATAAAAGCAGCAACAGTGAATGCATAAATAAGTGGAACAAATCAATGTCTCTATGTTATCTCTCAAATCAATAAATAAAAATTTAAAAAAATTTTAAAGTAGCAACACTATGTAGCCCCATTTGAGTACTCTGTTCCCATTGCTTGCTTTATTTTTCTTCATAGCACATCTCCTCATCAGATATGTTCATATTTATTTATCAACTCTTCCCTCAGAAGAACGAAAGCTCCATGGGGGCATGGATTTGTGCTGGTTTTATTCACTGATGTATCTCCAGCCTCTAAAATAGCACTTAACAAATGTTTATTGGACAAATGAAGGCCACATCCATCTCTTCCAAGGCTTTTCTCGGAACACTGAGTGACCTTGTAAGGCCTCTGTTTTTCCTCTAAACCACCAGGAATGCTCAGACCTCAGCCCTCATCTCCACTCTATTGACCTTTCTCCCATGGTTTCCAATACTGTCGGTATGCTCACAACTGTCAAATGTTCATCTCCAGCCTTGGACTCCCCTGGAGTGCTTACAGCCTGTGGACCATATCTACTTGGTTGTCTAATACCTGCCTCCAACTTATCAGGAACAAAACAGACTGACGAACTCCCCTTTCCCTTCCTCTCTTACTCTTATACCCCCATAAGACATACGCCGAGACAAAGCCTTTCCCTTTCTCATTCCCTCATCCCTATAAATGGTGCACCATCCACACCATTGCTCCAGCCCCAAACTTAGGATTCGTGCTCGATTCCTCTCTTTCCTTCCACCCCCACATCCAATCCATCAGCGAGATCCTCAGTTGTACCTTGAAACTGTTTCCTAATCTCAACCACCTCCCCCTGCATCTGTCCCTAACACCTTTGACCAGGCTACATCATCCCTCACCTGGACTTTCGCAATAATCTTTCTACTCAAAGCGTCCTCTAACTAATCTATCCCACACAATATCAAAGTGGTCTTTTAAAAATTTAAACTGGTTACATTATGACTCCATTTTAAATACTCAATAGTTTTCCACTGCACTTGGACTAAGACCTGAATTTCAAACAGAAGTGACAAGGCCCTTCACAGCATGGTCCCCACTGCCCTCCCAGACTCCCAGCACACAACTCCCCCTCCCTCCTCATGCTCTCGCCACACTGGCCTGCCTGTGCCTGCACTGCATGACGGAAAACGATCCTGTCTGCGCCATCAGCACATTTTCTCATAGTCCTCAGCCTCTCTTCCTATCTGGCCGTTAACAGGTTCAGAAGTGAACGTTGTCACTGGTACCCTAGGTGATAGGGAGACAGGTTCCTCCAACTTACTATTTCCCTCAACGTCTTGTATAAACTTGCCTTCCAATAGTTTAGGTATAAAAAGGCCACAAAAACCTGAATGCCCCTGAGGCAAATTGCAAGATTTATAAACCACCAGTCATGAAAAGTAGAACAAGTCAATTTGCTATGAGGGCATGGAAACTTCTGCAGGTCACCAAGGTGGATTTTATTACTCCCACTATTATTGTCACTGGCTGTCCACCTCTCCTCATTCACTCAGACATCCCTGTGTGCCATCATTCTCAGGGTTGTTCTACATATAAGGTGTCTCATTTTGACGGACAGTGTTACTCACAGCCTTCTCCCACCTCCCCGGACGCTCCCATTCTAATAACCTGACCCAAGATCGACCTTTTCATTGCTATTTTCCAGACCCAAGTTCACCCTACAAGGTTTGATGATACAAAGGAGACACCAACTCTCACCGAGTTAACTTTACTCCCAAGTCCTGATAGTTGTGACCAATAGTATTGCTTCTGGCCCCACTGGTGTTTCTTCTGAATCCCCAGATACCTTCTGGTTACCCGACCCACCTTCTGTAAGTACCTTGCTCAATATAACGAGGTGTGCCCTAGTACTCAAAAGACCCATCAGGCAGGGACAGTTTGGATTTGGCATGATGAGGTAATTTTGTTAGAGTATTTGAAAACCGATGGCCATTTTTTCAAGTGTAAGTGATGGTGGTTTTGCTATGTATTTTATGTTCAATTTTGTACTGTAAATTGTCATTGCTTCAAAGCTGCCGGTTAGCTCAAAATGACTTTCTGATTATATTTTCAATCCCTTTTCCCTTGCTTAATCTAAAAATTGCTCGAGTGAAAGAGTTTTCAGGCAGCAGCATGTCCCTACTGATTACTTTTCTAAGATCAGATTTTTAGGGCAAAGTCAGGGAGTCTCAGAAAAGCCTATGTATGGGCTTTGCCTGAACTTGCTAAGGAAGAAGATGAGGTCATAACATGGGTAATTCAGTCACACTCTGCAAAGCCTGAAAGTACCACAAAAATTGATGTAACAAAATTTTAACAACAATAAAAGAAACAAAACATCAAAATGTGAAGGCATAGGCAGTTGTTTTGAATCAAGCTTCTCTCAAGAAGGTCTCCACTTATATATAGCTGGTTTGCAAAATCAGTGCTATGACAAGGGGTCCATTGGCTGTATTATCTGAAAGAGCAACCTCTTTCCAATTTTATTTTAAATGTGGCTAAAAGGATTTGCTTTGCTTTTCCATGTATAATCACAATTAGCTATGAAGCATAAACATTTTAATACAGTATTTCGATGTAACATATAATTAAGTTTATTTACATCAATATAAATAAAATAGGATTTGTTTAAAACGTGAAACGTGAGGCTCATGAATTGCAAAATGGTGAGTAAAAACTCTGTTAACAAATTCTGACTTAAATTTGCAAAACCCCATATTTTAGAATGTCAGAAGTGAATGTCAACAACACATTCTATTTAAAAGTGTTCAAGAGCAATATGAATACAGAGATAAAATTAATAGTCTACAGGAATAGACACCAAGAAAATAAGCCTTAGTTATACTGCATGTGCATGCTGGGATAAGTCTAAATGAAACATCCCTTTAGGGCCTTACCTTTCTTGAGACAAGGAAATTTAAACAATTTAACCAATCCGAAATCATCTCCAGACACCAGCACTGAGCTGTTGTAATTCGCATCCACTGAGTTGATGTCATTGATATCAGTGTATTTTGGCCAAATTCCACTCACTTCTGGGCCTTTCACACATGTCCAGGAGGCCCAGGGGATCCCTTTGATTTCTTCTTTACTTGTTAAAGGCTTCCCAGCTGAAAATCATCAATAAACATTAATGTAATGTTATATTTAAATAAAAAATCATATTCTAATTTGCTGTATTTATTTTCCTTTTCTTATAAAGGTCTAAAACTTTTTTTTAATTTAAAAAAAAACTTCTGTAAAACAAGGAAAGTACAGATTCTCATCTCTTTATCTGATTTTTTTTTTTAACCAGCAAGGTTTAAGGGAAGCACGTGCTCAAAACTCAGACATAAGGAGAAGAAAAAGAAAATTATCATTACACTAAATGGAATAACTCAAACTACTAACATTCACTTGAGCTAAATTAATTAAATACATATGATATTATGCTTGCTCTTATTGGTGAAATGACTTTTACCCTATTTCATCACCATCATTTTACCAGATTTTTAAAAAATTTACTCTTAACTTATACTTTCATAATGCAAGGAACTACAGAGTAATTTTTTTAAATTCATGCTTAATAAATTGGTGAGAAAATGAACGTATTTAATTATTTAAACTTAAAAGTCCTAGATGATGCAAATTAACCAAATTTTGATAAAATAAATGCAATTCCTTGGGGGAAAATAGCACTGACAATTGTGTTGGGAGCGTTCTTTAATGTATTGCTTGATACTCAGTCTCCGCTGCAGCTGGCGGCAGATGTCTCCAGGGAACACACAAAGGGGGGGAATCATACAGAGAAATAAATACTTGGGGAAATGTTTAGCCACACACAAGTTTAAGACAAGTAAGTGTATTACCTCATACTTTCCTCCTTAAAATTAAAAAAAATTCAAATAAGGAATCTGTGAGAATGATTCTCTTGCATATTGCTGGTGCGTTATCAAGTTGGCGCCCAGGGGTCCTGAGCTCTAGCAGTGTTACATAAAACTCATTATAAAGAACAGAGAATCAGAGAGTTACAGTTGGATCACAGTCTTTGATCCAACGTTCCTGCTTTGGAGAACATAGTGTAACTCAGAGGAGCAAATCTGACCTGTACAAAGACATTTGGAGCTGCACTGCCTATACCATCAAAGAAAGTAGAAATAAGCCCCAATGTTCAATAATAGGAGAATGAGGAAGCAAATTATTATATTATTACTAAGCAGGATGTTACTTTGTTACTGTAAATGGCAAACATGTGTTCCACATTTTTTATATATGGGAAATATATATGAAATAATATTAAGCAAAAAAGTAGACACAAAGAAATATGCACCTAGTAATAGTGCATTAACAAATCTAATAGGGCGGAGACTTTAAAAAGTTAAAGTTATATTATATGATACATATTATTTTAAGATTAATTTTTCAATTAACTTCAAAAAAATTTAAGATAAACTATTATTTGAGATCAAGGTTCATGATAAATATTGAAGTTTTCCTCTTAGATTTAAAAAATCACAAACATTATAATATAGAAATTTGCCTTTTATTTATTACAGTTTAGTATCATAAACTAAATGTTACTAATGAGTGTTAGATAAGTTAGGTAAGTCTTACAAAAGTTAGATAAGTCTTATAAAAGTTACAGTAAAAGACTTACAAAAATAAAAATTATAATTTTAAAATTCCAATTAGTACTTTTCACCAAAAAATCAAATAATATGGGCTTCCACTTATAAAGAACACATATTTGAGACTAAAGCACTCCCAGTAAATAAAAAATGTGAACCTTAATCTTTAATATTTTGAATGTTTCCATAATTTTTTTTCTTTTTCTTATCTTTAAGCATTCTTTGTGTATATCTTTTGTTCATTATAACAACTGTAAGTATTTAAATCCAGTTGATACCTTATCTTTTCATCATATTCAAGGTCTCTCTTATGGTAGAGTAATTTTTTAATTTAATTTGTTCCAATTTATTAATCTCTTCTTGGAGAGTCTGTGATTTGAGGGTCTTGTTTCAGAAAACATTCCTTGCCCTGAGGTCATAACAACATTCTCATATATTCATGTTGTTCAAAGTTTTGCTCTTCACAAACATCTGATGCCTGCATAACTTACATGGCATTTTGTAGAACAGCCGTTCTCCTGTGCCATCATTAGTTTGCAAGTATTTACTATCCAAAGACCAGTCAATGTGCGTAATGAAACTAAGGGACTTGTTGCATTCTCCAATTTTCTTATACCTCTGGGCGACCGCATAGATGTCTACGGGGCCATCATTAGATCCCACTGCAAGATAAGAACCATCTGGAGAAAATTTCATTTCATGAATGACTTCTTTTCGATCTTTAATATGAACCACTTCTGTCATATCTCTGTAAAAATAAAAAGCAAAGTGATAAGCAGCAAATCTAGAAACAGAAACCCCAAGTCATGTATTAAAGTATATATGTCAGAAAAAAAATTGTTTTGAACAGGAGAAAATACCTGCAGGAATTAGAGAATTAACTTTTGAATATAAAATAATCAATTAACTTTAAATATAAAATATTACCATATTTTGTCACATATAATGTGCACTTTTTTACCCAATTTTTGAGGGAAAAACAAGGATGCACACTATATATGGGTAGTGCTAATTCCATATCTATATGAATGTTTTTAATTCTTTTATTTATGCCTTTGCATTAAAAGTATAACTCTAAAACGCAATAACGATATCCATATGCAAAATAATACCTTGGAATAGGATAATCAGTTGTCTCTAAATGTAAATAAATTAAAAATTGAATTAAAAAATTAAAATGAAGACTTCCAACCAAAATGGAGGCATAGGGAGATACATTTTGGCTCCTTGAAGAACCAAAAGAAGGACAATAACAAATTTAAAAACAAGAAACAACCAGAACTGCCAAAAAATCAAACTGTATGGAAGTTGGACAACCGAGGACTTAAAGAAGAAACATTCATCCAGACTGGTAGGAGGGGTGGAGTCAGGCAGCCAGGGAGGGCAGAGGGGGTGTGGATCGGGGGAGGGAGGGTGCACGCAAGGTGGTGGTGGCTGGAGGACTAGGCAGTCCCATATTCATGTGCAGATAAACTGGGAAGAACAACAGGGGAGTGAGAGGAATGGCACAACCCAGGGTTCCAGCTTAGGAAAAGAAAGCCTCAAAACCTCTGCTATAAAAATCTATGGGGGTTGCAGGGCAGGAGAAACTCCCAGACTCAAAGGCGAGTTTGTTGGATAGACCCACAGGGTCACAGAACACACACAAACCTGGAATCAGCACCAGATGGGCCCAATTTGCTTGTGGGTAGCAGGGGAAGTGACTGAAAGCCTGCGGAGAGCTGAGCAAGCAGCATAGTTCCCTCTCTGACCCATCCCCCCCAGACAGCACCACCAGCAGCGAAGTGGGTTGCCTTGCCCTGGCAAATACCAAAGGCTCCACTCCTCACAACATAATAGACACTCTGAGACAAAGAAATAAGGCCCAAATGAAAGAACAGATCAAAACTCCAGAAAAAATATAACTAAGTGATTGAAAGATAGCCAACCTATCAGATGCAGAGTTCAAAATACTGGTAATCAGGATGCTCACAGAAATGGTTGACTATGGTTGCAAAATGGAGGAAAAAGTAAAGGCTATGCAAAGTGAATAAAAGCTACATATACAGGGAACCAACAGTGAAGGGAAGGAAACCAGGACTCAAATTAGCAATTTGGAGCAGAAGCAAGAAAGAACCATTCAACCGGAACACAATGAAGAAACAAGAATTCGAAAAAATGAGGAGAGGCTGAGGAACCTCTGGGATAACTTTAAACGTTCCAGCATCTGAATCATAGGGGTGCCAGAAGGAAAAGAGAAAGGGTAAGACATTGAAAACTTATTTGAAAAAATAATGGAGAACTTCCCCAATCTGGCCAAGGAAATAGACTTCCAGGAAAGTCAGGAAGCTCAGAGCTTCCCACAGAAGTTGGACCCAAGGAAGTACACACCAAGGCACTTGTTCATTACATTACCCAAGATTAAAGATAAGGAGAGAATCTTAAAAGCAGCAAGAGAAAAGGAGACAGTTACCTACAAAGGAGTTGCCATAAGACTATCAGCTGATTTCTCAAAAGAACACTTACAGGAAAGAAGGGTCTCAAAAGAAGTATTTCAAATCATGAAAGCCCAAGGACCAACATCCAAGAATACTCTATCTGGCAAAGCTATCATTTAGAGTGGAAGGGCAGATAAGGTGCTTCCCAGATAAGGTAAAGTTAAAGGAGTTCGTCATCACCAAGTGCTTATTATATGAAATGTTAAACGGATTTATCTAAGAAAAAGAAGATCAAAA
Source organism: Mormoops blainvillei (assembly GCA_004026545.1). Classification (NCBI taxonomy): domain Eukaryota; kingdom Metazoa; phylum Chordata; class Mammalia; order Chiroptera; family Mormoopidae; genus Mormoops; species Mormoops blainvillei. The sequence goes on along the minus strand of PVJD01000460.1, from coordinate 254,413 downwards.
CTGCGAACAGTAAAATGACAACCAATTCACAACTATCAACAACTGAACCTAAAAACAAAAACAAACTAAGCAAACAACTAGAATAGGAACGGAATCACAGAAATGGAGATCACATGGAGGGTTACCAGTGGGGAGGGAGAGGGGGAGAATAGGGGAAAAAGTACAGGGAATAAGCAGCATAAATGGTAGGTACAAAATAGACAGGGGGGGTTAAGAATAGTATAGGAAAGGGAGAAGCCAAAGAACTTATATGTACGACCCATGGACATGAACTAAGGGGGCAGGGGGATGCTGGTGGGAAGGCTGGTGCAGGACAGAAGGGGATAAAGGGGAGAAAAAATGGGACAACTGTAATAGCATAATCAATAAAATATACTTAAAAAGAAAAAAAATTAAAATTAATAATTTTTACCTGAAAGTTTTGAGTGTGCATTATACATGGCAAAATATAGTATTTAAAGTTTATGACCAAGTTAGGAAAAATTAATAATATTAGAAATAATACTCTGGGCTTCCAAAGTAAAATCCAAAAAATTTTTAATAAAATGCATATTTGTTTTCATGTTCAATTATATATTATTTTTCTCTAAGTTTTTTTTGTCAAAAAATTGAGGTTTGTAAAATTGTTTTAAAATATGTCATGGAAAATATATATTCATGGTTAGCATAAAAATAAAACATCCTCTTCATATTTTAAGAACAAAAAATTGCTTAATGCTATTGCTTGTAAGTAGAGCAAGTCCAAAAAGCAGAAGAGGGAAATCACATTTTTTCATATGCTGTTATGGAATTATTTAACTTTTATTATGAAAGATCAATAATGCATACATCGAACCACCAGAATACCCTATATCCTTTCTGGTCAGATTCTGGTAAGAATTTCTGCCCCTGTTTGAAAGCTCACTGAGGGTTTTTCTATAAGTATGGGACAAGACTATGACTGGCAGGTCCCCTGAGTTCTGCCATGAAGGCAGCAATGCCTTCACCAACTCCATAACAAACTGAATGCACAAATAATGCCAAATATTTGCTCCACATAGTTCCCCGCACCTGCTATCATTTATTAATAGCACTACAGTTTACTACAATGTTATAAAATAAGTGTGGGGGCTTTTTTTTTTTTTTGGCTTGGAAAATTTACTATAAAGAAAACCTGGTAATCAACCATCTTTTCACACATCACTAAGCAGAGAAAGAAAACCTTGTTCATCAATTTTGTAATAAGTTATGTGTGGCTGTTAATGAGAATTTAGTGTAATAAACCACGCCAAAAGCATTTTTCAAAGCTATATACAATTTTCTCTGTGCAAAACCTGCCATATCTAATTTCCAGCTGCATTTCCTTTCTGTAGCTACAAAATGGATGAGCCAAAAGATCTACTAATGAGTGCAGAGGAATTATAAGGGTGGATCATAATTTTTATCTTGTAAAAATTGCATAGGACATTAATAAGTATGAAATATTCTATTTTACTGTCAATTGCAGGTGGAAGGAATCTTTTACTGAAGCTCACCTCTAAAAATCTGGAGCTGTTGGAGGCTGCTTTATTCTTTTTTCCTCTTTTCTTGGTTTTCCACAAGCACAGAATCCCTTATCTAAAACCCTTGGGACCAGATGAGCTTGGGAATTCATTATTCATCAGATTTTTAAAAGGTTCACATACAATATCTTATGTAATATCACCAATAGGGGCTGAGGCAGCACCCTGTATTAAACACATTCATATTTTTGTAGCAAATCACATGATACATGATTATTCTTGCTAAGAGATTAATAGACTATATCCAGTCTCACATCAGTCACCTGGGGCAGGCTGTGCTGGCAAAGAGGTCACCAAAGAAGTTTGCTTTTTCAGAGCACTTGGATTTTGTCATGACAGACAGTGAGTGGTGAATCTATAGTGTTCCTGTTTGAAAAAGTAAGTGCATTTTTCCAAAGGTCCTGCCATAAATTATGACCAGAAGAATCTTAATTCTAACAAAAGAATATTTTTTATTTCTTTTTAAATTTTTAAAAATTAGTTTATTTTTTAATTTTTAAAATGTTTATTGATTTTAGAGAGAGAGAGAGAGGGAGGGAGGGAGAAAGAGAGAGAAACATCAGCGTGAGAGAGAAACATTGATTGGTTGCCTCCTATACGTGCCCTGACCAAAGATGGGACCTGCAACGTTGGTATGTGTCCTGACCAGGGATCAAATCTGCAGCCTTTTGGTGTACAGGACAACACTCCAACCAACTGAGCCACACTGGCCCAGGCTTCAGTTACAGTTTACATTCAACATTATTTTGTATTAGTTTCAGGTGTTGAGCATAGTGGTTAAACAATCATATCATTCCCCCCCGCCCATTTCCAGTACCCACCTGGCACCATGCATAGTTATTACAATATTACTGACTATATTCCCTATGCTGTATTTTACATCCCCGTGACTACTTTGTAACTACCAATTTGTACTTAATCCCTTCACCTTTTTCACCCAGCTGCCTAACACCCTCCCATCTGGCAATGTCAGCCTGATCTCTGTACCTATGAGTCTGTTTCTATTTTGTTTGTTTGTATTTTACAAAAGAGCATCTTTAATGCCATTTTCAAGACCAGTATACGTGCCTGACTCGGAGAACAATGAAAGAGCCATCCTTCATGCCCAGGGCCAGCTGCGATCCATCGGGGCTGAAAGCCACGCTACGAACAGCCTCTTCCATGTTGCAGCGGGCGATCAAGGCGTGGTCAGCCAGGCTCCACAGCCTGAGCACAAGAGCACAGTGAGAAACCAAAGCAAAAGCCGCCTCTCGTCGTCACCAGGCAGCCCCGGCAGGAAGGCCTGCTCGCCACAGTGCGACAGCAGCCAGGAAAGACACCGTAACTTCACAGGCGTCCTTCATCCCAGCATGGGACGGTGTTTAGTCCATCTCTGGGCCATTTCCCCCACTAGAACTACCCGGTGAGAGATATAAAATGAGTTAACATTTCCAAAGATTTTGATATTCATAGAAAAAGGTAATTTTAAACACTGCCTTCACACAAAGTCTCACTTTTCTCTCTGGAGATTAAAAATTACTCTTTACTTAAAGCAATGGTTATTAATAACTCTTATAGGATAAGAAGCACTACTAGATGCTATTATTGTTAGTTTAAAAAAAACTATAAATGCCCTTCTAGTAAGTGTATTATGTAAACACATATAGATTGAAATCCACATTCCATCTGTTTACCTCCCTGGAAAGAAAACAACGGAGATGGAGGAGAACCAATGATACCCCTGCCCAAGACAGTCCCAAAGTCAGCTGTCTACAGTCACATGCTGCCTTTCCTCATAAGCCCCCTGGACACCCCACTGCTGAGAGGCCCACTCGTGGCTGGGGCAGATACTCCACAGTGCCCCTGGTTGATAAGCACAGCTACTGCTAGAGAAATGGAAGTCAAGGGTCAAGTGCAGCTCACGGTTTTCAGCAGCTCCAGGAACACCATTCTAGGCACCTCACACTGAGTAAATATGAACTAAATTTTTGAAGCTAATAAGGGTTTACATGTGAGCTGCGATTGTGGTATCTGACTTCTACCTGTTAGTATTTTGAAGAGAGCCTCCTCTTAACACACAGTAACTGCTAGGCGGACCAACAATCTCAAGTTCTACCGTAGAGTCAAGAGTAAGTCACACACGGCAGAGTTTCTCTAATGCATTCTGTCATCAGGAAGGATGGGGTAAGCTCCTTACAATGCAGAGTTGCAGCGTGAATAGTTTACTGATCCCTTAGGCAGCATGCACTGTTCAGTCTAAAGCTTCTGTTTTTCTTTCAATACCTCGTCCATTATTCATAATCTCGTGCTGTTTTTAGCCATGTACTATTTTCAGCGACGTAAGCTTTCCTTTACCATCACCCTCAGTCAACCGCACTATCCTTACAAAGGCACTCAGCTAATCTTTTTTAAGAAATTAGGACTTACACCCTTTCTAAATTTCCATACTCAGTGTACGATTACATCAAAAATTTTAGCCAAGTTAATGGTTAAGGAGAATAAGACAAATCCTGGTCATCAGGGCTCCTTGGGGTTGCAATGCTGAGACTCAATACAGTTATCAAAATACAAAAGCCAAAGACGTTCTTAAAATCATTTCCATCTGAATGGGTACAAATGGACTTTCTCAGGTGTTTGAATAACTTGGTGGTGGTGTTTTGGCTGTTGCGGGAGTGCTCAGCGTAATGGAAGGAAAAGGAAGAAAAGAGGAGAAAGTGAGTGAAGACAAGTATAAGCCAAATATGCATTTATGTCACATGAGGAAACAACTGGAGTCATCTTCACTGATTGTTAGATTGATGAGCCTTGGTGCTTGGTACAGACTAAAAGGTGGTTTTACTCTGAGATTATACTTAACGGATAAGTACACCGATCGTATTTTGATTGGACTCAAAGACATACAGAATGAGGGCAAAGGGGAAGCAGGGACCTTTAGTCTAGTTTACAGCATTCTATTTTAACTATTAAAATCCAGAGGCAGCACAGTCTCTTCTTCTCACTGTCACTCAGTCTTTTTCTGACCTGGTTGTTGTTAAGCACATTTAAAGCTTAATAATACATACAGAAATACTGAAATCAGTGTCACAGTCTTCATTTCACACTTTCAAATCATGTGATCAGCCTTTCGACAGTCACAAGAATATTGGAAGCATGCTCCTTTCAGGCAACGTCATGCTCTCAAAGACTAACATGTGATCCACGGCAAGAACGCTTGAGGCCCTAATAAAACTGTATTTTCTCAGGAACCAGCATTTCCCTTTGATTTGAGGACAATGTTCAAAATTTCATCTGAATATTTATAAAGAAATAGTTGTTTACTCATGTGCTGAAGACAGCTTTGCAAATCAGAATTTAAGTTCTAATGGTGATGAATGAGTGTCTGAGACTCAACTGTAACACTGTCGTGCAGCCGCTGCCCAGGGCCGCAGATAAGAGGGCAAATGTGCTATTAACAAAGAGGACTGTGCTTAAGCACTCAGAGCTGGAAGCCGATCTCACCAGCAGTATTTTCACTTCTAAGAACATTTCCATGACTTAAGATGGAGCCAAAGAAAGATAAAAAAATGCCAAGAGGTCAACTGCTGTAGAGCTAAGTGTCTTCACCATCCAGGTGGAAATTGCGTGGTGCTGCCCTGTGGTTTATCCTTCTCTTAAGGAACAAGCAAATTTGGCCAAAATCAATCTGTTATCCCAAGGAAGTCAGTGAGCTGACAACGGCCATGGCTGGGGCCTCACCTGACAGAGCGGTCGTCGCTGCCGGTCACAGCCAGCGGCTTCTTGGGGTGCAGGGCCAGAGCCCAGAGCTCCCCCTCACAGTGGCCTTGCAGGATCAGCATGGGTTTGTCTCGTTCTCGCACAATCACTTCAAATATTTCGCTGTCCTGGGTCCCGGCGAGAAGGCGATCTGCTTTCCAGCACACGCTCCGGATGGAGAGGCCTGACAGACATAAAGTCGTCAAATGAAAGCATAGATCGCTTACAGTAAGACACGTAAGTAAATGCCTTTTCACTAGGACAGCATCTAATGCAACACATCTTAAAAATTCCTGGGGGTGGTGGGTAAAATCCACACACCGTTCTGTGTTAATTACCACTTCCTTACACGTGCTGGTCTGCGGGTCATTTTCCCCACCCCCTACAATTAATCTTTCGAAAGAGTGATTGCTCTTTCCTGTCTGACTTGGGATAATTATCTGTGTTTACAGCCGGATATATTTTTTAAACCACATCTTAAAGTGACTATAAGAGGAATAATCGGCCTTTATTAAAACCTAACCCTTCTTGAAACTATTTCCTTGACTTGCTATGGAAAAGTTAGTAATCACTTCAATCTTCAGGATGTTAACATTGCATTAAAAATTATATGTGGCTGATACTACAGAGTGGTTAATTATCCTATTAGGCAAGTTTTATATGTATCCGCTCAGAACCCAGACTCATTCTGTGGGAGAACAGATGCACCATGTCCCAGAAATATGCAAATGAAACTCTAATTTCAGTCTCAAAATACCATCACACGATTTATGAAACCTTCTCTAAAAGCGCAGTGCCCCTTTTAAACCCAAATGCCCACCTCCGTAGTGTTTTGCCCCTCTTGGCAGGTCTTCTCGCCCTGCCTCGGCTGTCGGGTCTCGGGTTTCTTGCAGTCTGTTCTGTCCCTTACTAGGTCCATTATTTATTTACTTACATAGTAAATTTTCTCATGTCTGACCTAGATATATAGAAGCAACCCTACTTTCATAACCACTCTAAACAAGGTAAGGATGTGAGAAACTTTGAGATCTGAGTTGCCTCTCCAGTGAGAGCTTTGTGTGATTTTGGCAGAGAAAGTACCAGAAGTCAGAGCAGCTGGGCTTTAATCCTGCTCTACACCTGACTGGGCACACAGGGAAAAGAGTCACTTTGGTTTTTCCCCCATTAAATGTAGACTATCGTTATGGAGGCCACGTAATTTATCATCGAAATTAGAGCCCACTGAAAGTAAACGGAGATTCTAAAATAATTAAATTTACATAATTTTTTGAAATATTTTTTAAACAAGAAAGTACTTTCATGATGTTCAAAGATCAATCTGTAAACTAATTCTCTCAATAATATTTTTAATATAGCCCTGGTCAGTGTGGCTCCGTTGGTTGGAGCACTGTCCCATAACTGGAAAGGTTGCAGGTTTGCTTCCTGGTAAGGACACATGCCCAGGTTACGGGATCAGTCCCTATTCGGGTCATGTGTGAGAGGCAACCTGTCGATGCTTCTCTCCCTCTCTGTCCCTCCCTTCCCCTCTCTCTGAAAATCAATAAGCATGCCTTTCGGTGAGGATTTAAAAAAAAAGATTTAAAAAAAATTTTAACATAAAATACTAATAACACTTTATTACAAAATAAAATAGTCTAAGACAGAGGGATGAATAGGCAAAGCACAGAGGATTTTTAGGTCCATGAAACTATTCTAAAGGAATAGTGTTAGATACATGTTAGATACATGTTATCATATGTGTCAAAAAGCGTAGAATATATAACACCAAGAGTAAACTGTAATGTTGGATACATGTTATTACACATGTGTCAAAGCCCATACAATATACATACTCTACTGTGACCTATGCAGGCACTGGGCGTTAATGATGTATCAGTGTAGGTTCGCCCACTGAAACAAATGCATCACAGTGGCTGGAGATGTTGATAGTCAGAGAGGCTATGGAGTAGGGGGTATATGAAAAATCTCTGTGCATTTCACTCATTTTTGCTGTGAACTTAACTGCTCTAAAACAAAATTAAGTCTATTAAAAAAATCCAGGGCAATGCTCAGCCAGATGGGATGCTAGGACAACAGAAGGGTTAATTAGGGGTGTATGAATACTCTAACTATAATCTTCATCCTGATTCACTGTGGTCTGGAAATGATCAAATGGAATAATTCATTTATTTATGAAAAAGTAGTTTTTAAGGCACAAGACTATTTTTACGTGTGATAACTCTCACTTCTTGCTCTGACTTCATTGTTATGTATCTTAAAATGGAAGGAGACAGCGCACGTGCAGATTTACTATTCCTGCTGTGAGCAGGAAGCAGGGGTATCTTGGCAACAGCTAGTTCAGGGTCAATTGATCAAAACTGTCCACTGTACACATCATGATGGACCTTCAGGGTTGGAAAGGCAGCTATGTGGTAAAAGCAGTCAGGATCGATGGCAGGCTGAGAGAGCAGGCAGCTCCGCTGTGGAGAAGCTCTGTCTCGTGGCAATAATCCTTTTGCCACTGTGCCGTTCTTGTTCTTATCTCCCTCCTACCCTTTCCAGAGGTTCAGTAACTATTTACTAATTAACGTATTCCTGTTTCCTCCCAGAGGGATGGTGAATTTGTTGTCTCCCTAGCAGGCTTTGCATCATCTATAATTTTATTACTGAAAAGATAGAACACTTTGTTCTTCAGAAACAGGAAGTAAAGAGGGATATTAATTACATTTCAACATCAGTTTAAAAAAATCAAATAATTTACTTGTTAATTATTATTCATTGTCTCTCTTTAATGTCTGTTAAGACAAGTGTTCTTAGTATTATACACTGCTGGATCCTCAGTACCTAGCATGGTGGCTGGCATGTAACAGGCGCTCAATAAGAATTGTTGAATGAATAAAACAAAACATTAAAAAACAAACATTTCTTTAGTCCTTGGAGATATCAATAAATAAAAGACAATATCCTTATTCTCAATGAGAACATTCAAAGATGGAGGGATGTATTCATTCATTTATTCAAAAAATTATGACTGAGCACCAACTTCATGCTCAAGATTGGAACTTGAACATGAACAAGCCAGACTCATGCCCTAATGGAGTTCACATTCTAAGGTGAAGCCAGACATTTCTAAGCAGATATCTGCACACCAAAACCAACTAAATGATATTTATGAAATTCCAGTTCAAGGTTCTGACATAGGAGGATCCTGAACTTACTTCCTCCCATGGACACACCTAATCTACAGCTACATATGGAACAATTTCCTCTAAAAGAAACCTCAGAACTAGTTGAACAATTCCTACACACTGGATGAACAAGAAAAAATCTGTATCAAAATGGGTAGGAGAGGCGGAGACACAATCTCACCATAAACCCCACCCCTGGCGCACCAACCCACAATCAGGAGGGAACTCTGAGCATCTTCCTGAGTAAAGGGATTGAGCCCTGTATGTGGCACCCCAACTTTTAAGACCCATGCCTGAGAGATGAGCCCCCAAAACATCCAGCTTCGAAAGCCAATGGGGCTTGTGTCCATGAAACCTATCAGGCTATAGCAAACTGGGAAATAGCTCTTAAAGAGCTCACACACGTACACTCACCATGGTTCTGTTCCATGGTCTGGTGCACAGGATGAGTGAAATGTCTAGTCTTTCTGTGAAAAATGCCTATTTGCCTAACTTACAGCTTCAGCCTGGAGGGCAGGCATCCAATCTAACTACAAGTAGGGGCAAACGGACATCCTCTCCAAAGGCCAAGGAGGTGGGAGGATGCCATCCTTGAGCTCTCCCTCTGCCTCACTTCAGTTCACCAGTATCTCCTGGAAAGGAACCTGTGCACATGTGGCGCCCCAGTTTTTTGAGGCTACATCCCAGGGATCACCTCTTGACCTGCTGGCTCTGGTGGCCAGTGGTACCCATGTTCTCAGGTCCCACAGGACTGTAACAAACAGAGAAACAGTTCCTAACAGGCTGCCCGGCTGCCCCCAACCCCACCCAGGGCACAACGGAAAGGCAGCAGACAGACGCCCAGTCTTTCTGTGAAAGCGGCTTATTAACTTACTTTCGTAGCTGTGGCCCGAAGGGCACACTTGTACTTAAACACACATCTAGGAAGGGGGAGGCTGGCAAGTGCCATCTTTGCTCTCTCCCTCTGCCCTGCCCTCAGTTGCTGTAACTCAAGGGAAAAAGCTGTGCACATCTGGCACCCAGCTCCTGTGCCTGCCACACTGTGACGTATCCCTTGGTAGCCTGGCTCTGGTGGCAAGTGGGGCTTGTGTTCACAGGTTGAATGGGGTGACAGCAAACAAAGCAACAGTCCTTAGCTGGCCTTCACCCCAGGGCTCAGTGCAGAGGCACCAGAAAGAAAGGCCTGTCTCCCATTCTTCCCCTGAAAGGAATATATTTGCAAACTTTAAAAGTTGCTGCCTATGGGTCTGGATTCCAATAAGCCTGAATCTAGGTGATGACTGAGATTCTCCCCTTTGGGACACTGAAGGCCTTGGCACACCCTCAATACTTGAGCCACTAAGAACAAAGTAGGCTGCTTAGACAACCACAAAGGTTTGAGAGACAAGCAAGAGTAGGGCAGGGTTGAACAGCAAGGTTCATCTCCTACATGAGGTCACCTCTTCTGCTTTATCTAATGCATGGAAACCAACACACAGAGTCAAGGAAAATGAAGAAACAAAGGAATATGTTCTGAACAAAAGAATAAGACAACAATCTCAGATAAAGACATCAATGAAATGGAGATGTCATTTACCTGATAAGGAGTTCAAAATAATAGTCATAAAGATGCTCACTGAGCTCAGGAGCGCAATACATGAACAAAATGAGAATTCCAACAAAGAGATAAAAGGTAAAAGAAGTAGCAAACAGAAATAACGGAGCTGAAGAATACATGAACTGAACTGAGTAATACATTAAGGAGGTTCAACTACAGCTAGATGAAGCAGAAGAAAGAATAAGCAAACTCAAAGATAGGGCAATGAAACTAACCAATCAGAGAAGCAAACATAAAAAAAGAATTTAAAAAGTGAAGATAGTTTAAGACATATTATAGGAATCCTGGGGGTGGGGGGAGGAGGAGGAAGAGGATGGAGAGAATGACGCAGAAAATTTATTTGAAGTAATAATGGTCAAAAATTTCCCTAACCCGGGGGAAAAGACAGGCATCCAGATCCAGAAAGCCCAGAGAGGTCCACATAAGATGATCCCAAAAACCTGCACCAAGACATACTATAATTAGGGTGTCAAAAGTTAAAGACAGGAGAGAATCTTAAAAGCACCGAGAAAAAAATGTTTTGTTATGTACTAGTGAACTAAGTATATCAGTAGACTTTTCAGCAGAGACTTTTTGGGCCAGGAGGGAGTGGCACAATATATCCTAAGTGCTTAAGAAAATAACTGCCGACCAAGAATGCTCTACCTGGAAAAGTTGTTTTTCAGAATTGAATGAGAGAGAGAGAGTTTTGCAGACAAGTAAAAGCTAAAAGAGTTCATCTCCACAAGACTGACCTTGCAAGAAATGTTAAAGGGGTTTCTTTAAGCAGAAATGAATGGGTGTTAATTAGTAGCAGGAAAACATATGAAAGTATAAATCTCACCAGTAAAGGCAAATGTCTAGTACAATTTAGAATAATGTATATGCTGTAAAGGTGGTCAGTAGATTACTTATAAAGCTAATATGAAGGTTAAAAGACAAAAGCAGTAAAAACAATGATAACTACAATAATTTATTAATGGACACAAAAGATAAAAAGGTGTAAGTTGTGACATCAGAAACATAAAACATTGGAAAGAGTAAAAATGTAGAGCTTTAGAATGTATTCAAATTTAAACTGTTATCAACTTAAAATAACCTGTTATAAATACAAGTTATTTTATGTAAGCGTCATGGAAACTACAAAAGAAAAACCTGTAGTAGATACAGAAAAGATAAAGAGGAATTTAATGTACCGGTTCAGAAAATTATCAAATCACAAAGGAAAAAAGCAAGAGAAGAAGAAACAAAGGAATTTAAAAATAGTCAAAAAACAATGAACAGAATGGCAGTAAGTTCATCCCTATCGATAATTACCTTAACTACAAATAAACTCATTCAGCAGTCAAAAACAGAATGGTTGATGGATTAAAAACACAAGACCCATCTACATGCTGCCTACAACAGATTCACTTCAGATGTAAGGATGCACAGAGACTAAAAGTAAAGGGATAGAAAAGATATTCCATACAAATGGAGACTAAAAGAAAGTCAGGGTCGCTATACTTATATCAGATGAAATAGGCTTTAAGATAAAAAGCCTATTTCACCCTCCAAACTCCCCAGAGCTGTCAGCCTCTTCTCCATCTATGAGTCTGTCTCTATTTTCCTTGCTAGTTCATTTTGTTCACTGGATTCCACATAGAAGTGAAATCATACGATATTTGTCTTTCTCTGACTGGCTTATTTCACTTAGTATAATGTTCACCAGTTCTGCCCATGTTATCACAAAGCATACCAGACTTCTAAGACTTAATCATGAGAAACAGAAAATAAGAACAGGCCAACAAGGAAGGAAATTGAATCAGTAATCGAAAACTTCCTAAAAAAGAAAAGTCCCATACTAGATGACTTCACAAGTCAATTCTACCAAACTTTAAAGAAGAATTAATGGCAATCCTTCTGAAACTTTTCCAAAAAATACAAGAGGAAGAAACGCTTCTAAACTCATTTTATGAGGCCAGCATTACCCTGATACTAAAACCACAGAAAGACACTACAAGAAAATAAAATAATAGCCCAATATTCCTGATGAACATAAATGCAAAAAATCCTCAATTAAATATTAGAAAACCAAATTCAACAACACTTTAAAAGGATCTTGCACTGCCCTGACCAGTGTGGCTCTGTTGGTTGGGCGCCGTCCCACAAAGCAAAAGGTCACTAGTTCGGTTCCCCATTGGGGCACATGCCTGGGTTGCGGGCTGCATGCAGAAGGCAACCAATTGATGACGCTGCCCTCACACATCGATGTTTCTCTTCTTCTTTTTCTCCCCCCCTTTCCCTCTCTCTAAGAGTAAATAAATGAAAATCTTTTTTAAAAAGTATTTTATGCCATGATCAAATGGCATTAATTCCAGGGATACAAGATGGTTGAACATTTGCAAATTAATCAATGTCATACAACACATTAACCAAATGAAAGGAAGGATAAAAATCATATGATAATAGATGCAGAAAAACATTTGTCTAAATTCAGCATTCATTCATGATAAAAACTCTCAAAAAGTGGGTATAGAGGGAACTAACTCAACACAATCAAGGCCACATATGACTAGCCCACAGGTAACATCATACTCAGTGATAAAATGCTGAAAGCCTTTCCTCTAAGATCAGGAACAAAAAACAAGGATGCCCATTGTCACCACTTTTATTCAACACAGTGTTGGAAATTCTGAAGCAATTAGGCAAGAAAGAGAAATAAAAGGCATGCAAATCAGAATGGGAGAAGTAAAGCTGTCTCTCTTTGCAGAGAACATGATATTATCAGTAGAAAATCCTAAAGACTCCACCAAAAAACTGTTAGAACTAATCAGTGAATTTAGTGAAGTTGCAGGATAAAAATTTGATGTACAAAAATGAATTACATTTCTATACACTAGTAATGAACTATTAGAAAGAAAAATTAAGAAAGCAATCCCATTACAATAGCATCAAAAAGAATAGAATATCTAGGAAAAAAACTTAACCAAGGAAGTGAAAGACCTGTACATTGAAAACTGTAAGACGTTGATGAAAGAAACTGAAGACGACACAGGAAAATAGAATTATATTCTGTGCTCATGGACTGAACAAATTAACATTGTTAAAATGTCCATACTACCCAAATCAATAAACAGATACAACACCAATCCCTGTAAAAATTCCAATGGCATTTTTCACAGACATGGAACAAACAATCCTAAAATTTGTGTGGAACCACAGAAGACCCCAAATAGCCAACACAGCCTTGAGAAGGAAGAACAAAGCTGGCGGCATCAAACTATATTACAGCTATTATCAAAACAGTCTGCTACTGGCATTAAAAACAGACACATAGATCAGTGGAACAGAATAAAGAGCCCAGGAATAAACCCACACAAATATATGATCAAGTAATTTATGACAAGCCAAGAACATACAATGGTGTTGGGAAAACTGGAAAGTCACTTGAAAAAAATAAAATTGGACCACTATCTTATACCACACACAAAAATTAACTGAAAATGAATTAAAGACTTGAACATAATATCTGAAACCATAAAACTAGAAAAAAAAATAGGCGATAAGCTCCTTGACATCAGTTTACTGATGATTTTTTGAAGCTGACACCAAAAGCAAAGGCAACAAAAGCAAAAATAAACAAACAGGGCTACATCAAACTAAAAAGCTTCTGCACAGCAAAAGAAACCATCAACAAAATGAAAAGGCAACTATAGAATGGGAGAAAATATTTGCAAATCATGTATTTGATAAAAGACTAATATCCGAAATATATAAAGAACTCATACAACTCAATAGTAAAAAATAAATCTGATTAAAAAATAAGCAGAGGATCTAGATAGACATTTTTCCAAAGGAGACACACAGACGATCAAAGGGCACATGTAGAAGCGCTCAACATCACTAATCGTCAGGGAAATGCGAGTCAAAACCACAGTGACATACTACCTCACTGTTATTAATGGTTATTATAAAAAAGATCAGAGATAAGTGTGAATGAGGATGTGGACAAAAGGGAACACTTGTGTGCTGTTGGTGAGAATGTAAACTGGTGCAGCCATTACAGAGAACACTGTGGAGGTGCCTTAAAAATTAAAAATAGAACTACCATATGATCCAGCAATTCCACCTCCAGATACTTGCCCAAAGAAAACAAAAACACTTCCTCAAAAAGACATCTGCACTCCTATATTCATTGCAGCATAATTTACACAGCCAAGGCAAGGAAATGACCTAAGTGACTATAATAGGTGAATGGATTTTTTAAATGTGGTATAGGTACACATATATGTTCATATACATGCACGCAATGAACTATTGCTCAGCCATAAAAAAAAAAAAAAAAAAATCCTGCCATTTAGAACAACACGGGTGGACCTTAGCATTATGCTAAGTGAACTAAGTCAGCGAAAGGCAAATATCACATAATCTCACTTATATGTGGAATCTAAACATAAAATTAAAAAATCCTAACTCACAGATACAGAGAGCAGACTGGCGGTTGCCAGAAGTGGGGTGGGGTAGGGGTGAACGGTAAGCAAAACGGGTAAAGGTAGTCAAAGGTACAAGCTTCTGGTTATAACTAAATAAGTCAAAGGTATGTACTGTATAGCATAGTGACTACAGTTAATACTACTGTAGTGAATATTTAAAAGTTATTAAAAGAGTAGATATTAAAAGTTCTCATCACAAGAAAAAGAAATGTAACTATGCCTGGTGATGGATGTTAACTAGATGTATTGCGGTGACCACTTTGCATACTGTATATTAAATCATTATGTTGGATGTCATTTATATCTCAATAAAGATGATACATACACACATATACAGATATATACGTGTTATATATATCAGCAATGTGTTATATATTTTAACTGTTACCAAAATACTCAAACTGCAATCCCTTTATAATTCCACTGATTGTCTTAAAGACTCCGACCCTTCCCAGGTGGGCTTGACCCCACGGCTCCACGGCAGGCGTGAGCATGCACTTCTCCCATGGCCTCCACAATGTGCCCACTTGCTTAGGCTAAGTGGCTTGAAAACCAACATTCTTCCCAAAGACCTGGCATTGTGTTTGGCGCAGTGTACAAACATTTAATTTCCCCATCACCCTCACTATTTTTTACCATCTTGTTTTGGGGATCGCATTCAGAAAGAAATAAGAATATTATATAATAAACAACCTACCACCTGGAATTGACATGTGTTAATTAACACTTTAAAAATATCTGCTTTGTCTTTCTTTTTAAAAACAAAACAAAAGAGGTTTAGGAACAAAAAAGAACCTTCCAGTTCAGCCAAGACCAATGAGCCAGTCAAGTCACACAGTGCCCGGCAATGTTTTCAGACTGTGGCCAGGGAGTTCTCGAACTTCTCGGAAGAGCCTCGGGGACCAGGCCAGAAAATGAGGACCCAGGATGCAGAGTTTGAGGATCCCACCCCTGCTTTTCCCTTAGCACCTCATAATCTGTCTTCACAGGAGATTTCATTTGGAAAAAGGGCTCCTCTGAGCCAACCAACGTAAGGCAGAAGCTTTACACAGGGCACAGGCAATGAAGTTAAACTGATGCCAATTATTTCTGCTAAATATGGGGAGGGAGAGAAGGAGAGCTAATGAGAGGAGCTGTTCCATTTTCATTGTTTACAACATAAGCTTAATGAGCTGTGAACATTTTCTCTCAGAAATCAACTCTGGCTCTTCACAAACACTCAGTTCTTCAAACAGATAAATTGTATTTTGTCACTTCAGACAAGTCACCCCTGGGTTCTACCTATGAAGAGAGGACACAACCATTCCCACTTTCAGAATAACCACTTACAGTAGGAATTACTTTCTGAGGACACTGCGGTATTCAAGTTTCCTAATAATGTCCTGTTTTCATCATTTCTGAACCTCACTGCTGTTCTGCATGCAAGAGTGATGACAAGAACAGCACAGCCTCTTCTGGGCTCATTCTGGAGAGACTCTGGTGCATGGCAGGTCCCTGACTGGGTTCTGACAGTATTTCCCTTCTCTGTCTGTCCATCTAGCTTGGTTTTAATGTCTCTGGCACTGGCGCAGAGAACAGTAATGTAACCATGCTTTCCTCACCAGACTGGCCAAGGTGGTCACTTCACTGGGAAATAATCATGCTGTCTTTGTTTCTTTATCTTGTGCGCTGAGAGTCAGAAAAATATAAGGCAATACCTGGAATATGGTTAGAAATCCACCACTAGTGAAGAGAGCCAGGAAGAACTATTGTAATTATTTAAAACCACAGAAATGCTCTTTTGTTCTGAAAAGGTTCATATTTCAGAGACTTTTGTCAGTATGAACTGAAGGCCTTTCGCTGAATTTGTAAGGTGTCCACATCCTGGACACTGTGGCCATCTCTGCTGCTCTGCTATGAGAAATGTGGGGCCCTGGCCTGAGCTTGGTCCAGACTGCCAGCAAGCGGCAGTAGAGAGCAACCGCCCGCTTAAATCCTCTAAGACCAAATTCTCACCCGCCCTTTGCCCAGGTTTCACGTTTAGACCAGAAAGTGGAAAATAGCACCTTTCTAATCCTCTGTTTGACAGTCCTGAAACCTGGCGTGGGGAGATCTAGTCTATGATTACCACAAATAGTAATACAGACCTAAAGGACATTGATTGATTATTTTCCACTAGTTCATTAAAATGGTTCAGTAAACAGACTGGATTTGTATCCTAGCCTCATTCCTTCACAGCAGTGTGACATGGAAAGCTATTTAATCTTTCAAACCTTCAGTTTCCTCATCTGCAAAGTTGAGAGAATATTAGCACTCGCACTTCATAGCATTGTTATAAGGATTCAATGCATACGTTCAAAAACTTGACCCAGTATTGGGCACTTAGGAAATTAACCAATAGCCATAAGTTGTTATTTTAACCAGGAGGCTATTGTGCTTTATTGGAGTCTTTTTATTAGGCTCACAACTGAATGAAGAACAACTTGCTATACATGTGGTCAGAGTCTGGCCCCGGGAAGGGATGGCACCGGGAGCTGTGAAGAAATTGCTGCAAGTGTCTTCCTTGTGTTGCCACTTATTTGTTTGTTATCATTTTAATGTGCTAGCACTGAAGACTCTCAAAAGGAAAGGTTATGGCCCAACACAAATAGAGAACAAACTATGTTGGGAATAAAATGGCCTTTCCCCCCAATTATTTGGTCCAAGAAGGGAAGACTGACCACAAGGAAGGAGTTGGTACTTATTAGTGATCTTAAATCTGGTGCTGCTAGGTAGGTCTGACATACAGTAAAAGACCAAGGGCAGCCGCTCCACCACTTACTGTGCCTCAGATTCTATATGGGAAGTGTTTTAAAAATACAGATGCCTGGACCCCAACCCAGCAAATCCTCTCAGTGGGTCTGCAGGAATCGCAGCTCCCCAGGGCTGAGAACCACTATCAAGCTGTTCCCCAGCTAGAGTGTTCTCAGGCTTTAGTCAGACTGTTGAAAATTTGGATTGCCAGGCTGCACTACCAGGTGGTTCTAATTCAGTGATTCTTCAGCCACATGTTGGAAAACTCCACCCTGGTGCATTAGAAAGCCCAAAGCCTGATGGGCAGATGGCAAAAAGAAAGCACAACTTTGAGAAGTTGATTCTGAGTCAAACAAGCAATGGGCACGAACACCCTCGCTGACATTACTCAGCCCGGTACCCCAGCGCTACACATGTGCCCAGGAATGCTAATGACAACTCAGGAGGAGGCCCCATGGATGGGGCCAATAAATATCTGTTTTATAAATGAGAAAACTTTAGCATAGAAACTTACATTATTTTGCCCAAAGCCCCAGAGTGGAAACAGTGTACTGAAAACCTACGTAGAAGAGACAGTAGGATGACAGATAACTTGCAGAAGATTCCTATGAGGAAGAAACTATAATTCTAGAAAGTGAACCGAAATCTGCCCTGAACATACTGGGACGAAATAAATCACCAAGGGTAGACAGGAAGCCGTTAGAATTATTCCAGGCCACAGAGGCCGAGTCTGTCAAAACCTAACAAGACAATGGCCTGCAGATGGGAGATGCTCAGCATACACCCCAATCTTCGAGAAGGAGATGCCAAGGAGCGCAGTAAATAAAATGAATATTAATTAGATCATTGCTCTAATTTCCCACACGAGTAAAGTATTACTCAAGGTGATGCAACAAAGGCAACGTCTAATATGGAGCAAGAAATGCAGGATGTTAAAGCTGATTCTGCAAAGGAAGAGGCACTTGAGACCTAACCGTGAACATCTGTTGGATACTACAGTTCTCCAAAGAATTTCAGAAGGGGGTTAGTCTATGTTTTATAGACTACAGAGCTTTGGACTGTGTGGATCAGAAAAAGGTATGAGCTGCTCTGAAAGAAATGGGTATCTGTCAGCATTTGATTATCCTGATGCGTAACCTGTGCTGTGGACAGGGAGTCACTGTCAGGACAGAATACGGAGAGACTGAATGGTTTCCTACAGGCAAAGATGCCAGACAAGGGTACATTGTAAATCCCTAATGTTTAATCTGTACACAGAACATATCATTCAAAACAATGACCTAGACTTAGAGGAA
The DNA here is from genome assembly GCA_004026545.1 of Mormoops blainvillei. Lineage (NCBI taxonomy): Eukaryota > Metazoa > Chordata > Mammalia > Chiroptera > Mormoopidae > Mormoops > Mormoops blainvillei. Next base: position 235,855 of record PVJD01000460.1, on the reverse strand, counting down.
GGAGGAGTGAAAATTCATGAAAGAAATATCCATAGCTTAAGATATGCAGATGGCATCATCTTACTGAAGAAACAATGATCTGAAATGGCTTCTGATGAAATTGAAAGAGGAAATTGCCAAAGCAGGAGTGCATCTGAAGATCAAGACAACGAAAAATCATGAGTACAGAAGAAATATACAGTTTTCACATAGACAGTGAAGACACTGAAGTTACTTAAGATTTTGCTTACCCTGGTTCAGCCATCAGATGGAGGCTGCAGCCAAGAAAGCAAGAAGAAGGCTGAGACGCAGAAGGGCAGCCATGGGAGAATCAGGGAAGATCATCCAAAGCAGAGACGTGTCATTAGAGACCAAGGCTAAGACCCTTTACACCCTCCTATTCCCAGTTACTATGTACAGATGCAAAAGCTGGACAGCGAAGATGGCTGATAGGAAAAAAAAAAAAAGATACATTTGAAATCTGGTGTTGGAGGAGAGCTCTGTGGATCCCCTGGATCACCAGAAAGAGGAACACATGGGCCCTGCAGCAAGTTAAGCCTGAAACATCTCAGCAGGCAAAAATGACAACACTGAAGTTGTTCTAATTCAGGCACATGATGAGAATAGAGTTCTTTGGCAAAGACAATAATTTGGAGGAAAATAGATAGCAGGAGACTAACTATGAGATGGGTTGACTCCACATAAGAAGCCACAGGCGTGAGTCTCCTGGAGCTGAGCAGGGCTGCGGAGGACAGAACCTTGTGGACACCACCCATTCATAGCATCGCCAGGAGTTGGGGCTGAACAACGGCACTAAATACACATAAATGAGGAAATTACAGCATAGAACGTGTAGATCATTTGCCCAAAGTCCCCAAATGAGCATGCGACAGAGGGAGAATGAGAATTCAAGCAGTGCAAGTCTGGAACAGACTCCTTCCCCACAGAGCTATTTCCTTTCTCTGTGGATGTACACCCAGGACATGGTACCCACAAGTAAACAAGACATGGTGATGGCTTTCTCCTGTAAACCTAACCTTGTTAAGGTGCGATACTGAGGAGCCCCTTGGTAAAGAGCTAAAAAGTAAAAGTGAGAGGAAGAGAGGTTTCACTCAGACAAAGAGGGAAGGTTAGGGGAGGGTGTGGAAAAACCAGCAGGGACCTCTGAACTCCCTTCCTCCTGCCTCCCACCAGGAGAGGGGAGGCCGAAGCCACCTAGGGGCTCTGGAGGTGGGCCAGGGGCTCCTGACCCCGCTTCTGGTTCTGGTGCCCTAGGAGTAACGTTAAAGGCAGAGTTTGGGAACCTGAAGGAAACGGTTTCCCACAGATTCCTGAGCACAGACGACTGGGGGCCAGGGCTGGCCTTATGATAATGTGGGGCCCAATATGAAGTGAAAATGTGGCACCTCGTCTTTAAAAATGATTAAGAAGTTCAAGGCAGCAACAGCAAAGCACTAAGCCAGATCTCCTGCCCGGGAGACGGGCCTGCCAGGAGAACCTCGGGGCTGTCTAAGGATTACACCGGATCCTGTGTGCACAGTGCTTAGCACAGTGGTCACTGCAGAGCCGGCATGGAGTGCTGAAGCTGCTGCAGGGGGGTCAGAGCTCTCCACAGGCTGGGCAGGGGTTGTCTGCAGGCTGTCTGCAGCACAAAGCGCCCACCACCTGCTGCTCCGGTTTACAAGGAGTCTCTGCCTGCGAATTCCTAGCAGAACTCGTAGTGAAAGTTACTCTCTACAAAAACCTGGGCTACTTCAGAGTCCAGAGGATCCCAAATCATATAGTCACAGGAACACCTAAGGATCCACACAGCCCAACAGAACCCCAAAAAGTAGAAGCACACCATCAGACCTGTGGCGTCCCATCCCAGGGGGGGAACGCCCAGGCTGGTCTTCACGTGGGGCCAGCTTGGGAAGGGAATTGCTACCAGAAGAAACCAGAGAGTCAACCTCCGCTCCTCTGACGCCACATTCCGCACCACCAAGCACGAGCAAACACCAGCACACGCATCCCCTCCCGGCACTCCTTGTCATTTCCAGCACCCATGCGAACTCCTCTGATGCGCCTCCACTTCCTCAGAACAGCAGCGAGGCGGTGGGCATGGCCCAAATGACAATGGTGGACACACAGGGAGACAGATGATAGAGGCAAGTCGTGAAGGGACCAGAATAACCGTCGGATGTGCTTGCTTTGTCTCTGTTGGAAACAAGGTTGGTCCCAAATTTGAGAGTGGCTCTTCTGAATGTTCTAGACCAGGGTCTCTCAAGCAGAGAGAGGGGGAGATCTGACCATGACATTCACCTCCCTAAACTCTTCCCTGAACTCCTATTGCTGGTTCTTGGGAGTCAAACGTGAACACAGAAGGTTGACAAAAAGGAGGAGGGGATGCTAGGCTATCTTAAAAACTGACTTTTTCTGAGGAAACAGAGCGATCAGGGTTTTGAGAAAAGGAATAATGTGATCTGGCTCATCTGCATTTAGAATGATCCCTGTGGCTGCTATCCTTAGAGTAATGGTTGAGGCAGGTCACACGCTATAAAGCCATTGCAATAATCTACGTGAAAGAAGGTGGCCTAGACCACCAGGTGGGCAGTAGAGATGGTGGGAAGTCTAAAAACAGGCATCTTGTATTTTCCTAAACACTGAGGGAATAGTGCTTGACCTAATGCAAGATATCTCCAAATACGCATTTATAGTCATTATACGCAGCAACAACTCAACAAATATGTGTTGGAAATTAAAATAAATGCACAAAAGTCTCCAATAAAATGCCTGAAGCACCCTTGTTAGAAGAGCCTATTCAGCTCACGGGCATGTGTCTGACACTAGTAGATGCTTAATAAATGTATATTGAATGGATAAATAAATGAATAATATATCTTATATTGTGTGAATAATTACTGTATTCCTTTAAACATAATCATTTACAGCCATTAATTCAAAGTATTTTATCACCACAGATGTAATTTATTTTAATTGACTGGCTTTAAGAATTATTCTGGCTTCTCTTGCCACCACTATAAGTCATTTAAGCTTCATTATTCTACCCAGATCATAAATTTGTTTTTAAAAAGACCATGCTCAGAATGCACTGTTAGTAAGTTCCATGTGAGATCTGAGTTAGATCCCTCATCCTGCATTAGCTTGATACCAATGACCCTGAACCTCACTCTATTCATCTGTAAGGTGAGAGAGTTCCACACACTAATATCCGACATCTCTCTCAGGTTGAAAATTCCAGAATTTGATAGTCACTAAAAAATGTATTGGAGGGCCACCATCCCATATATCTGAAATTCTTTGGGGTCAAGTGTATTTTGAAATTCAGAAAATTTTGAATTTGGGGTTCACGTAACATACCCAATGGAGTCTAGGGCAACATGGAAACCGCCAGATCTTCTGGCCGCCCACAGGAGGAGCAATAAAAGTCTTTACAGATAGGGTACTAAGCACAGGCATGCCTCAGAAATACTGCAGATTCAGTTCCAAACCACTGCCATAAAGCAAATATCACAATAAAGTGAATCGTAATCTTTTTGCTGGTGGAGGGTCTTGCCTTCAATTTGTAGAAGTGCAACATCTGTGAAGCTCAATAAAGTGAAATGCAATAAAACAAGGTGTGCCTCTAGCTGTGATCTTATAAATAGATTTGGATTCCCAAATGTTAGTAAGGGGCAGTTTCTGAATTTTAATTAATATATTAAAATTTAAGGAAGAACAATGGACAGGGCTGACTTAAAACCTTGCACCAAAGAAGTTGCAGGCCTCAATTCTGGTCAAGAGGGTGGTGTAGGTGAACACTGCTCACCGTTTCACACAACCACATCAAAATTACAACTAAACTACAGAACCACCACCATTTGGAACAATCATAAATTAAGCTGAACAGAAGTTGTACAACTACGGAATTAAAGGAAAAACCACATCAAGGCTGGTAGGAGGGGCAGAGGTGTGGAACAGGCTGGTTCCACACCCATGCGTGCTGGACAAAAATCGGGAGGGATATTGCAGGGGCGAGGGGTCCCAGCCCCACACCAGGCCCCCCAACATAGAGTTCCAGTGCCAGGAAAATAAATCTCCATAACTTCGGGCTATAAAAATCGGTGGGGATTCAGGCTGTGGAAGGCAGAAACTTCTAGAGTCCTGGGCAGTTCCTCTTAGAGGGCCTGTGCACAGACTTAATTGGACTCATTCCCTCTGAGCTCCAGCACGGGGGCAGCAGATGGAATGGCATCAGAGACATACAGGGAGGAAATGAGTTGTCTGGCTCTCACCCTGATGCCATATCTGACTGTACATCAACCTGGCTCACACTGTTGGCCAGGTGATTCCCTGGTGATTCCCTGAGGTCCTGCCCCGCCCAGTGTTTGGGTCCACCCTAGCTGTTTCCAGTGGATTTTCCACACGAATGGCTTGTTTTCGCCCATGATTCAGATTTTCCTAAATTCTCTCAAACGAGCAGCATCAGGCTTCAGCAAGCCCCATACCTTTTGCTAAGTTGCCCCAGGCCCAGCACTATCAGCAGCAGGTCATTGGTTTACAGTTTGGCCTCACTGGGAAACCTCCAAGCTCAGCACAAACAGCAGCCATCTGCAGATCACTTTGTAGCTTACACTGCATGACCCTGGAGAGAACACAGGTGGTAGTTGACACGGGATGTGCCAACAGCAATCAAGACTCAACTACAGCAGTAAACATGGTAAGGACACCTTGAGTGCCTAGCTTGGGTAACAGAAGAGGCTTAGTCACTGGACCCTAGAGGACACCTACTACCTTAGGCCACTCTACCATGCCTAGGAGATGTAGCAGATTCACCATCTAATGTAGAAACAAACACAGGGAGGCTGCCAAAATGAGGAGACAAAGAAAGATGGCCCAAATGAAAGAATAGATCAAAACTCAAAAAAAGAAAATAAAATGGAGACAAGCAAGCTACTGGATGCAGAATTCAAAACACTGGTTATAAGGATGCTTGGTGAACTTATAGTTAGTGAGATCCTCAACAGCATGAAAAAGATCCAGTCAGAAAGGAAGGATACACTAATTGAAATAAAGAACAATTTACAGGGAAATAACAGTAGAGTGGATGAAGCCGAGAATCAAACCAGTGATCTGGATTACAAGAAAGCAAAAGGCAACCAATCATAACAGCAAGAAGAAAAAGAATCCAAAAAAATGAGGATAGTGTAAGGAGCCTCTGAGACAACTTCAAGCATTCCAACATTTGCATCGTGGGGATACTGGAAGGAGAAGAGAGAGTAAGAAACTGGAAACCTATTTGAAAAAATAATGACAGAAAACTCTCCTAACTTGGTGAAGGAAATAGACACACAAGTCCAGGAAACACAGAGAGTCTCAAAGAAGATGGATACAAAGAGGTCCACTTCAAGACACAACATAATTAAAATGCCAAAGGTTAATGACAAAAAATCTTAAAAATAGCAAGAGAAAAGCAGTTACCTACAATGGAGTTCCCATAAGACTACCAGCTGTTTCTCTAAAGAAAATTTTCAGGCTAGAAGGAATTGGCAAGAAGCATTCGAAGTGATGAAGAGCAAGGACCTACAACCTAGATTACTCCACCCAGCACAGCTGTCATTTAGAATGGAAGGGCAGAGAAAGTGCTTCCCAGAAAACGTAAAGCTAAAGGAGTTCATCATCAACAAGCCCTTATTAAATGAAATGTTAATAGGTCTTCTTTAAGAAGAAGAAGATCAAAAATATGAACAATAAAATGGCAATAAGTACATATTTATCAACAATTGAAAATAAAAAACAAAATAAACAAACAAGCAGAACTGAAACAGAATCATAGATACGGAGAATGTCTTGATGGTTGCCAGATGAAGGGGGTTCGGGTAGATGGGTGAAAAAGGGGAAGGGATTAAGAAGTACAAATTGGTAGTTACAGAATAGTCATGGGGATGTAAAGTACATCATAGGAAACAGAGTAGCCAAAGAGCATATATGCATGACCCATGGACATGAACAAAGGTGTGGGGGTTGCCTAAGAGGTGGGGGGCTGGATGGAAGGCAGGAAAGGGGGGAAAAATGGGACAACTGCTATAGCATTAATAATAAAATATAATTTAAAAAAATTTTAAGGAACACAGAACATCAGTACAGTGTCATAGGAATTAGAATGTGGTCATGATTAATACTATCACTAAATTTGTACAGAAAACTATTTGACTGAGTAAAATGAGAAATCACTATATTTCCATGGAAATGAATTCAAGAGTCATTGTTACACAAACAGTGAAAATATGGAAGAAGACTCATTTATGTCATGAAATTCTTACAAGAATAAAACCTTCAAGCATGTATCTTCATGTCCAAATCCAGAGCCAGGAAGTTTCAACAATCCTCTGCTTGAATCTACTCCTTTCAAATATGTTTTGTTTCCATTTTTGAGGCAAAGAGCCTGAACAAGGTGGAGGCGAAAGCCAAGACTTGTTTCCAGGTGGGATGGGACGGGAAGAAGTGCACCCAAGCTTCGCTCCGCCTGGCCTTCTTCCTCCTGTTTCATCCTTTTCCTACCATTTTTCCCTCCCTTTCCTTCACTCTTCTTTACCCCATACAGGGTAAAGCAAATGCTCAGGGGACCAAGGGTGTGGTATTGGCCGGTTGAAGGGGAAGCAGAACCAAAAAACTATTTACATTAAAATTACTTTTAATTCTCCCCTCAGATCCTACTGTTTTAACCCCTGTATTTGTGCTGGGTCTCATTTCTCACTCAGGCCTCACTCCTACCTTCACCCCGACACAAGGTGGCCCTGGCAGCTGGCCTCAGAGGTCGCCTCAGAGAAAGCCGATCTGACTGTGCAACGCACTTTGAACTCAGCCTCCTTCCCAGCTTCAGGGTGATGATGGGGTCAGGGGGTGGGGGGAGCATCTCTGAGAGTGATGCAGGATCACAGTAGGTTTCCCCCACATGGTCCTGTCCCCACAGGCTCAAGAACTTTGGCCAGATTTGGGGTTGTCACCAACATTTCAACCAAAAGCCTTCCATTCCTTTGACTCTAGACATTCATCCTGGTCTTCCACTAAGGGCTGGAATGAAGGCCAGCATTTCTTTGAAAGTTTGACAGTACATAATGGGCTTCTGTTAGTGCTGCCAAAAGAGTGATAGGTAAAGGCACTGCGGATGAGGGTGGGCGCTACATGGACAAAATTTATTATTTCAATAGTTAGAAGTTACTTTAATGAGTAATATATATATATACACATATATATATGAAGCAGCATATTAAAGCCATAACTTTACAGATACTGCTTATGAGGAGTAAAAACAGAGAAAGACCCATTAACATCAATTTAAAGTAACATATTAAGTAAAGAAGAGCATTGGTAATGAGCAGCATTGCAAAAATGACGGAGCTGGCGAGAAACAGGCTGCCGTTTGAGGAACAGTGGCTCTGCTCATGGGTTCCTTGAGCTCAAACTGCAGCGTGATCTGACTCTTTAAAACTACGGCCTCTGAAGTATAAGCTGTTGACCCACTGGGTGCCCACCTAAAAATGCGTGCCAACCCCTGCCTGCTGTAACACTCCGTACACCAGGGTGCTTGCTATAGGCCCCATCTACGAGACGCAGGCACGCTTGCCTGTCTACCGTGTGCCATCCCTGTCTGTTCTGATGTTGGCAAGGGAGTGTGCAGGGGAACCTCTCGAGGGTGATACAGGGAAATGAAAGGTGTCCCTGACCATCTTTCTTTGACTCTAGGGACAGGGGAAGGCCATGGGGTTAGCTCTGTGCAGTCAATACAAACCCCTGGTCATAAGGATGTCCATTCTGAGCCAGTTCCTGAACTCTCCTTTGAGAGCCCAAAGTCAGGGACTTGGCATCAGGGAGAAAAGGACAGCAGGGTAAACGTGACCTTTTCCCTGATCCCCTCATGTTACAATTTGTACTTTAATTATGTGACATGATTTTGGACGAGCTTGATAAAGTCACTGCCAAAAAGGAACCATCATTTCTGGTTGCTGCTCCCCAATATCTGGCCAGTTTATGGTCAATAATCCCATCTATCAAGTTGTCTAAGTTTTGCTCCTAGTTTACCTTGAAGTTTCATAGTTCGAGGCCAAACATTTTGGACAGCTTTTCCAACACTTTTTACATTGTTCTTTGGGCTCCTAACTGCTTCTATCTGCTTGAAGTATTTTTCTGAACATGGAGCGATGGTCCACGCGCCACAGCAGCCAGCTTAAGGGTCTTCATTGTCTCCTGGCCGATGCTCTCAAATGGACCCCAAACTCTGTAACTGACCACATTACCCCTTCTGCCTGGTATTCAGAAACATATTCACACTAGGCTCTTAAGCTTCCATAAGAAAATAGCTATCCAGTCTCCAGATTAGCTCACTATAAATACATTTTTTTAAAAAATTAACAAATAAAAAGTGCTTAAAGCAGCTGGTCTTTGGGTATGTATAGGAAGTACAGTAGCCAGCTCACGTCTCTGTTGCTCAGTTTTTAAGAAAGGTTCAGTTGAAGACAACATTACTTAAGGGGGACGGCCCAAAGGACAGGGAGTCTATGCATTCTTCTCTCAGTCCTCCGGAGTCACCCCTAGGTCAGCGGACAGCTGGCCACACAGGTTGGCCTATGGAAGAACTGCGGTGGCCACACAGCCATCAGCCCACGTGGAAGAGATTCAGGAAAAACCTCCCGAGAATAATAGCTCACTTTAGGCCTTTTAAGGACTTTGGGTCTCACATCACAAAATCTGCTCGAGGGAGATTCTCAGGAAATTTCCCTCTCATCTCGGCTATGGGAGTAATTCCCTTTCACGTGAGCTGTGGATGAGTTTTCATCCTGCAGACGCCACGACTCATGATACTGTGCACCCTGCTTTCAGCGCGGGCTGCAGGCGCCACGGTCACGTCTGGGGCCCGCCTGCCGCAAATGAACAGAGCTTCCCGCACGCACTTAGTGGACCAGCATCACATGTGACTTCTGCTTATCTTTCCTATTTATATTTTCTTGTTTACTCGCTCTCTCAGCCCCAACTTCCTTATCTGTAAAAATGAGATAATAAGCCTATCATGAGAATTTAAAAAGATACACATATGTAAACTGCCGTGTATTCTCTGGTACACATATACTTAATATACTCTAGTAATAGCTCACATTTACTGAATGCTGATTGTGTACCATGACTTACTCTAAGCACTTTGAGAGTGCATTTAATCCTCATAAAACTCCATGAGGTTGGTGCTAGTCTTATACCTATTTTACAGATGAGGTAACAGAGGCCCAGAGGATGTAAAGAAATTTGCCCAAGATCTCAAATCTCCCATAGGTAAAATTTGGAATTGAATCCAGGCCTCCTGACTCTGAGCCAATGCTCTTAACATCTGCTAATATGGTAGCTATTACTTTAAAGCTATATTTTGAACCACAGAACATTATGCTACTTGCAATAAGCCAGGTGGTGAAAGAAAATACCATATGATCTCACCTATAAGTGGAACCTAATCAACAAAACAAACAAGAGAGCAAAATATAACCAGCGACACTGAAATAAAGAACAAACTGACAGTAACCAGAGGGGAGGGGGAAGGGGAATGACAGGAGAAAAGAAGGGGAAGGGTCATCAAGGAACATGTTTAAAGGACCCATGGACAAAGCCAAAGGGGGGAAGGATTGAGGGTGGGGGAGGGTGGGGCAGAGGAAAGTAGTGGCAGGAAAATGGAGACAACTGTACTTGGACAACAATTTTTAAAAAAAGGAAAAAAAATAAAATATTCATTTCTTTTGGGGGAAAAAGCATTTCTTTGTCTTATTTTTCCAATCACTTATTTATTCGCTAGTTTTCAGAGGCTGGGTGCAGTCACATTTAGGGCCCAGAACTTCCCTATTTTTATAAATGAAAAGACTATTTCCCAGGATAACACTCAGTAGTTTTACCATCGTGTTTACCCTTCCAGCAGGACCTGCTCATACATACAGATGACTTTGTGCAGTTTAGGGAAAAGGGCGTATATATCCACTCATTTCTAACATACTTTTGATCTTGTATTGGATATATTTATGTAAACTGTCTTAAGTCCTCTGTGAAATTGATGGTTACAGAAAAACAAATATAAATACAGAACTTTGTCTTCCATTTATAACACTCTTACAGTTATGGGTAAGTATTAATACATATATTACCTTTATATCCTTGTTCTGTCTCCCTGAGATCAATTTTGGTTATTGGTTTGAAATCAGTATCCCACAATCGTATACACCCATCACGTCCACCAGTGGCAAAGCCTTCTTCACAAGCATACATGCTAAAGATTCCAGCCTGTCAATTAAGGCAGATAATACTCAATGCTGCCATCATTCTGGATAATGATGGTAAGTGAGTCTTGATTAAAAATCAAAACAAATCCCTAGTTCTCTGTTGAAATCCTGACAATAAAACAAGCAGCCATTTAGAGTATCCTTTATTTTAGCTAGATTAAAAATTAATCATAATAACTACCAGAGCAAACTAGCTCAAGAGGTCCTTTGCCATTACTAAGCTGACAGCAGGTTGTTAAAAAATTAGTCAGAATACCTTGGTTAAAGCAGATAAGTGCTCGTTTTGAAGAAATGATGTGACAACTGATCATTATAAAGAAAAGTAAGACAACAATGGAGAGGTTTCATATAAATTGCCACCCAAATAATCAAGGTATTCAGGATAGGAACATAAACACGTCTACATCTCAGTGAACGCAAGAAGGCCCCACCTGAGCCTAACTGAAAGCATAAATTATAGTGGTGGTTGCTTAGGCATCGTTGAAGATACTTTTCACATCTGAAATAGTTTCATAATTTAAAGATTTTTTCTACAGGAAAATATTTTATGTGGTCTGTTTAAAAGTGCTACAAGTGAATAGTGTTGACCTAACATCCAGAGTAAAGAGAAATTAGGTTACTAAGGCAGCAGCTTTTATGAATGAGGACAAATACTCACTTCTTGTTTTAAAAGCTTGGTTTCACGATTATCGAAGCCAAGAAAATTGGCCTTGAGCATACAAGACAATGAAAGATCTAAAATTTCATAGCGCTTTTGCTAAGAGTTCCTTAAACTTTTCTTCCTATAAAAAGTAATAGGGGATCAATTTGGAGGCAATAAGCAAAAGGGCTATCAAGTAAGCCCCCAGTGACATTTTACCACATTTCTGTTTACTACAATAGGTTTTATATTTCACGTCACCTCCATTTTGTCATCTGTAGATAAAGCAATGGAACCATTTTAATATGTGTCAACATTGAGCAGAGTGGTCAGAAGTTTGCCCCATTCTTACAGAGCAGACCACCATCAAAAGAGAGTTTGTCCATGGTTTCTGTTTGCATTTTAAATGCCTGTGATGTGGACCTAGAGGTGAGGAAAATCTACCTTACCAATCAGTGTAAAAATAGTTATCTCCACCCTTGCTATTCAAAGGGTGGGCATTGGCCGGCGGCAGTGCCATCATCCCAGACGCACTGAGTCAGAATCTGCACTTCAACACAACCTCCAAGAGACTTGTGGGCTCATTCCAGTTTGAGAAGTGCTGGTCAGTGAGATGAAACTGATGATGAAATCGTTCCAGTCTTCTGCTGAGCCACTTTTGATGAATAGCAACACTAACCAGCCAATCAGTAATTGAGGTGAAAGCTAATTAAATTACAATGTTTTTGAAATATTTCTTCTACCTGAACAAAAATATTTGGGAAATCTTTCAGGCATGTTTAGGGAGTGTTCAGCAGAGCTGGATGATCCTCAAGCAATGGGGAAAAAAATGGAGATTTGTGACCTAATTCAATAAATCATACAAATTTCCACATGGGAATACTTACACTATGTGCTCCTTGAATGGTGCGGACTAAATTGAGCCCTTTCCAGACATAGATGTCCCCATTTAAAGCACCGGAGTAGGTGATGTCTTCTTTGGCACACGCAAGGCAAAGGATGGTCTGAAGATCCCCTGTTTTGCCAAATATACCTCTTTTTGCAGTCAGGGCATTTCCACATAGTGTCCAAAACTAGAAAGTACATGATAAAATAAATAGATCCAAAAATAGAGTATTCCAATACATCTCATTATTAGTGTTTATTTGTTTATGTTTCAATATGTTACATAATTTGCTATAGCTGAACTAGGTACACATAATTTAACGTGTTTTGCTGTGAAAGCAGAGAACTGCAAAACATTTTAGCCAACTAGCAGATTAAAAAAACTTAGGATATTTCAAAATGTTCAAAGTTTCAAAATTTTAAAACTTTAAAAACTTTTTTTAATGGCAATTTCATATAAAATGTCCATGTTCCCAGAGTTGGAATAAAGTGGATGAATCATCACGTTTTTGTTTGATGAATTTCTTGTCGAATTACAGAACTAGTATAGGTTTACTATAGAGAAGTTTAGAAATACAGAAAAGAGAAATATGAAACTTAAAACTATCTACAACCTCCTGTTAACATTTTAGGCATTTTTTTGGTGTCTATAAATATATTTGGAAATAATTTCTTTCTAACTAAAAATATTATAAATCTTCACTGTAAAAATGTTACACAGAAGTTATGTTTTTAAATATAAGCTACAGTTCCATATAGCCAAATAAATGACCAGGCTTTTCAGCTTTACTGGTATAACTTATCAGGTGGAAAACCGTAAGCATAAAGCTTGAGCTGCTTTATAGAAGGCAGCAGGGAGACTCCTGTGGCTATATAAAAATTAAATATTTCACTTTGACATAGTTATTTTTTTTAAATACATGAAATGGTATAACTTTAGTGCCATATATATAGTCCCTCGCAGTTTATAATGGCTCTTTACATATGTCTAGTTACTAAATCTTCTTAATACCCTTGAGAAGAGACTAAGACGGATATTATTATTCCCATTGGGAGCTGAGAAAAGAGCACACTGAAGGTAAGGAAGGGTTCGAGGGGGTTATATCTGGCAAAATACTGACATCTTGGTCTTTGCCTTGAGAACTTTAAATCTAACGAAGATACATGTAAAACAAGAGACCATTTTAAGGCAGCCTGTTCAGACTACCCGCAAGTGGTAAGAGAATTCAAAGAGGGAAAACATATCGAATTAATTGGGATGAGCAAGTGCAGGATTTGGATTGGTGGTGAAGCAGACATTGCACTGGGGTTCAGGGGAGCAGGATTAAGCAAATCTAGGTGACAGGAAATGCGAGGAAAAATCAGTGACGACCCTAATATTCTGTGCCTGCAAGAGAGGGAAAATGGCAGTCCTCGCAGGGCGGCGGGGTGGGGGTAGGGGGTTGGGTACTGGAGCAAGCAGTTCCAGGATGGTCGCACCACCAGGAGGGCTGGGGCTCAGGCAGCTGTGGAAAAGGTGCCCCTTCAGGAGCAGGAGAGACGGATGTGCACCCCCTTGAGACAATACAGGATTCTTCTCTCATTCAAGAGAAAAATGTCAACTCTGGTGATTCACTTCTTTGGGTATTGTTTTTATGAAAAGGCATGAAAGCATACATAAAAAAAATAAAAAGATCTGGGAAAAGACAGGTAAAAGCTTTGGTAAGACATTTAATACTTAAGTGTTAACTCTGAACCTGAACAAACTGTTAGACTTAACTACATACATGCCAAAGAACTTGCTGTTCGTGTGACCCTTAAGGCAGACACTTCCCTTTCTCCTCAAGCGTGAAGATTAAATCTCCTCAAGCGTGAAGATTTAAAAAAGTAATTATTTTGTAATTATTATCCCTTTAACTTAGGGAGTGCCCCTCTGACCTCAGTTACTGAATTATTTCTGGATAGACAACCCCAGAAACTAAAGAGAGATCGTTATCCTCAGACACAAAGGGTTCTGATAAAATCACCCAGTCAGATAGTATTAATGTTGACATGAAATATTCCAAATAATCAAATGATTCTCTAAAAAGGTAGATACAAATGCAATGCCAGGATAGGTATTCTCTAGAAAATGGCAAGTCTTTGACATATTATCACTTCTTGAGAGGATTTTCTGTTTGGAAAACAGTAACAGTTTAGAGTAGCAACACGTCATTAAATCTGCATCAGATGAAGACTCGTTGTCTATCTTCTCCGTCCTCATTCACAGATTGTAATGCAAATTTTGTTGGGACTGGCAGTTACCTTGGAGGTCATCTAGCCCCAGATAACCTGCAGGGTCCCTTCTGCCTCTGACTAGAGACGGGAGAAGGTACCCACAAACCTGGTAAGCTCATTTGCTATAAAACCAACCAAGCAGACAATGTTCAACTGCTACTGTTTTCCATGGGTTCATTTCAGATCACTGTGATTTATTTGCCTGTTTGCAAATCCAGAAAGGATTTCACCTTAGCTATAAAAATTGCACATAGAAATATCTTCTTGGAGCGCATCAAAGGTTTTGCTTTCCCCATGTGACTGGAATCATTCACACACTGTCAGGCAGCTTTGGGGGAAGGGGTGGGGATCCTAGAATTGGGTGAAGAAAATATAAATAGTGAAAGGAAGTTGTTGAAGCCTGTTGAAATCTGATGCGGAGCTCTTTCTAAACAAATTAATAAAGAATGGCTGAGCTGGTGGAAGAGGGTGTAAAGGGACTAAATGGTAATGGAAAAAAATACAATAAAGATTAAATTTTAAAAAAAGAATGGCTGAGTGGGCATTTGCAGATTCTTCCATTTGAGGTAAAAATGCTTGTTTTTGCCTAGAAAAAAAATGCCTCAGTCTGCTAAAACACAATTAACAAATTTACCAGGATAAGTAGATCTTAGTGTTTTCAAATGAAGTTCCAGGGTTTTATCTTTCTCTGCTCTTAGATTTAACTGATTAAAGGTTAGAGTTAACCAAGGATGGAAAGAAATAGGAAGAAGCTGGAGAATTCTATCAATTAAGCAGCGGATCCATTATTTTTTAAAATCTGGTTTTGGAGGGAAGGGAGTTAAGTCAAGTTAGATCATTAAAGAAATAATTTTTTTAAGTGGAAAGTGCTCTACACATGGAGCCAGTGACCGAGTTTAAATCTTATCTGTGCCGCCATTTTTGTGATCCTAGGAAATGGGAAAAGAAGTTAATGTTATTGTGCCCCTACTGGTTCCATAAACTGGTCAACATAATTCTTAAGAAACTCAGGAGGTAGTTTTTTTATAGAAGGAGAAACTCAGCCTCAGGAAGATCAAATAGCTATCCCAGAGTCAGGCAGGGGGAGATACAACCGATGTTCAATATGCCCTCCTAGGTCCTGGTTTCCTCACTGCAGAACACGCAGGTGGACGACGGCCCCCTGTCAGGTCCCAGACTCCCAGACTAGCCGCCGCAGCCTCATGGAAATCGGTCTCAGCATGAGTTCACGTATTTCTTTACTTGTGGCTCAGAGAACAACTCAGTGCTTTTGCCATGATTTAGACTGATCAGAAACTCGTGTTGCCAGATACATATCTTTGATTAATAAAAATTATTTAGCTGATTAATATTTAATGGCTACAGTGTATTTCATGGCCAAAATCTTTCCAAATATTGGTTCCTGTAGAAAGTTTTATGAAGAGGTTCTTTAATGATGATAACATTGATAATCTTTGAACATGCTGTGGGCCAAGGACCTTTCTGACTGCCGATCCCCTGATTCATTCCATGGGTGACCAATGCCTCCTATCTGCTCCTGACTGAAGTGCCACCCCTCCCCTGGGCTCTGATGCCTTCCAAGCTCTCCCTGCCAAACTCACCTGCCTAGTTAGGCTCAGCTCAAAGAGCATCCCCCTCCTGAAACCACTTGGTACCCTTCCTCTGACCACTTGGGATTGTCCCGTTAGAATTTCAGTTTTGCCTCTCTTGTAGAATGTTCTGCTTTAATGTTTTTAATTGCTCAACTTCAAGCAAAGTAAAAATAGGGTCAGTTTTTATTCCTTCACACAGTACAAACTCAACCGTTTATCAGATTTAATGAGTTTTCTAGACTTTCATATGGGCTGCATAAAACATAACAAAGGATCCTCCAACTGCTGCTGAAGCAACAAGTGCCTGTATTTCAGCAAACATATTCTCAGGTTAAAATTAGGTCTTTGCACAGGATTACAAAATGTTTATGAAGCACTGAGGTGTTGCTAGGACACCTGATGTTAGCTTTCTTCACGATCAGAGAAGCCGGTACAAAGGCTCTAAATTTAAGAAAAACAATATAAAGTCAAGCAGTTTCTCAACACCAAATTACATGTATAAACACCTAAAATTCTTTTCATTCAAGGTACTAAAAATATGAAAAAGATAACTACTTTACCTTTATATGTTTTACTCCACAGCTAACCACTCTGTTTGGCTGATACGGATCCCAGGAAATATCAAAAATCTGTTTAAAAAATATTAAAAGTTGCTATGTTGGTCATTTATGTGCTTTTGCCTTCTTTCAGATATCAGTCCGATTGCCAATCCTCCACCCTAACACTTGGAACACAATGTTACCTGCACAGACTGACAAGTGGAGGATTAGGCTCTAGGGATGAGTCAAGAATTGCTAACACATGTTTCACCATCTCATGTCTACTTACCTTAGGCCTGAATAGAGAGGTAGCAGCTAACCACAGTCATTGAGAATAAACTGGTGTCATATTTTTAACTTTGGCCATGGTGAACAAATTGTGATGATGTAGGATAATTTTTTGACCAAATTTTCCATAGCTCTCCACAATGCTAATAAACACTTTTAAGACAGGGGTTTTTTTTTAATGAAAAATAAAAAGAAGTATAAAATGCTTCATTTTGAGTAGGAAAATGTGGCCACCCATTTCTAGTAATCATATAATCTTCCTGAACATAAAGCAGAGTCATTTATCTGGCACTAAGCCCACTGAGACCATCATTTTAATCTGATCCATAGCGCTATTTTATTTTCAGTTTTCCAGGGAACTGTAAACATATCTGCTAATATTACTTATCACTCTTTAAGAAGAGCTACCAGGCAGATTGCAGGTAGTTCCATTTCTATCTGCGGGATAGGGAAGAGAAGACTGTCATCCTTCAGGGTCAAATCACCCATGGCAGCTCTTTAATGTGCACATTCCCCTGGCAGAGAGAATCTGATTTAGTGGGTCTGAAACTGGGTCCAGGCACCTGCATTTCTAAACAGACCCTGGGAGATTCTGAAGCAGGTGGTCCATGGACCACATTCTCTGAAGCTCTAATAGGAAAAAAGAATCAGTTGCCAGGGCCAGAGTCTCGACCACGGAACGCTTAGGCTGGTAATCTCTCATCACATAGGAAGGAGCAACATGGGCCAAGCATCAGAGAAAGAAGGAAGACCTATAACCTTTGGCTAGGTAAAAAGGAACAATTATGGCCCATAGAAAGGGCACTGAAGAAAGAGCTCTTGGTCTAAGTACCAATGAGGTCCAAGTACCCATTTAGGCTACGGAAGCTCAGGCAACGCTTTAGCATCTCTAACCTTAACCTCATCTTCTCTGAAATGAATGACACTACCTCAGGTTTTTTATGAGGTCAATTAAGGTATATATGATCATTTTGCAGGCTGTAAAGCACTCATTATGCAAATGAGTACTAGGGATTAAGTATTTTAGCCACCAAAATAGTTTTGAAGATAATCATTTGCCCATAAGCAGCCAGTAATCATTTATATTAGCATCAGTAATAAAGAACAAAACTAGGTGTGATATAAATTATGGGGTCTGGGAGAACAATGTTCTAAAAGAACAGTATTTCATTAAAATATTCTAGGCTATTAAAATTACAGACTTCTTGGTAGAGTACCACTGCACTTCTTACGAGCTACTCCTAACTGGAAAGTGTACAATACTGTAACAAAGCAACAGGAAATTCATGTATTGATCCGATCCAATTCAGCATACTGTATAAGATATGATGGGATCACAGCATAAACAGAAGCAGTAACACGTAAAATATAAGAATCGCAAATGTTTTCAAACCGTTCAGTAAGTACTAAATTGTTACCAATTAAATAAATTGTTAATAAGATAGCTTATTAACCAATACCTGAGGGTAGAGCTCAAGAATGACTATGCTTTAAAATCTCCTCAGAGTACTTTTATGTATAGTTAGGACAGGGAACCACTGGGCCAGGTCGCTTTCAATGCTGAAGTTCCGTTGCTGGTCGCTCCTGGACTTTCTGAGAACTTAATCATCAAGTACAATTTGCCCAAATGTATAGGAACAACCGTGGGAATCCCCTTAATACCACAGTTCTCCATAGATGGCTATACTATTCATATAAAAAGGTTTTTTAGAGTTCACACAAAATTTAATATTTAGTTAATATTTAATTAAGGCCTCGTTCTGCATGGGCACATATTGGACAGAAATGCAAAACAAGTAGGAATCAAGGAAAGACAATCATGCAAAGTCATTATTTTTTCACTTAGAAAATCAAGATAGTAAAGTAGCCAAATTATTTTAATTATGCAAGACACTAGAGAAATCGATTTCTTACCAGTTAATGCACATGCCTGCTTCATATCCTATTTTGCCAGCCATGACTACATGGAATTATCATTTCTGATCACACTGACTTCAATATGAATGATACAAAGGCCACAATTTACATTCATGTTTCTCAAATATAGTAAAGAATCACAAAGTTGTTATTACATTCACTTGAAATTCAAAGGTACACGCTTGTAAACATATTTTGTGAATATAAATTTCTAACAACTACTTTCATTTCTAATTAAATACATATATCTAAACTTTGCATATAATTTCAAATTCAATTCTATTTTGATTTTATGAAGAAGCCATGAAAAGCAGTAAGAACTTAAATAAAGCATTCGATCTCCAAAAGAGATGCCAACATAGCTATTAATCCTACAGTAGCTTTTAAAAACAGTTAAGTTTTTAAGCTGCATATGTAGGGAAAATATACGTGTGAAAAATTTACTTTAAAAACTATCACAAACTTTGAGAAGCTCTATCACAATCCCCTCAGTTATACAACCTGTATGGCTGGATCCAACAAGGTTTTCTTACCCGGTCGGAGTGGCCGGTGGCTGAGGCCAGAAGTCTCCCCTTCCTCCAGTCCCAAATGCAGACTGTGTTTTTGGCATCTAATCCCACAGAGGCTAAACGCTAAGAATAAGAACAATAACTTAATACCTAAAAATGATGTCAAGATTTCCCATTATCCATGCCTCATTTCAACAAATTGTTACTGATTACTTACTATGGGCCAAACTTTAGGCTTCTTATAAAAAAAAAAATACATCTCAAGATCCATCTTAAATCCAAAAAAAGCTATCACAGATGATTTCCATGAATATATACTGAAATTTCAAAAACCTATCAGTTACAAGTCATTTATCCTTCTTAAACATAGAAACACATGTGTAAAAATCTCATGAATCTCTGATTAGTCAGTGGAAACCATAGAAACAGAACTTGAAGGCAGGGTTTAAATTTATTTTTTAAATTTAAGATCTTAATGTGAGATTTAAGAGAATCTAGGATTTTATAGTCTGAGAGCCTCAACAAACTGCTAGAATTAAAGAGTTTGACAAACACATAAAGGAGAAATCCCATAAATGAACATTATTTTCATTCTTAATTTCCATAATTTCACAAACAGCCCAAGTAACTCAAGAAGGATACATAATTTTAGTAAAAGTAAACTGGCACTTCATCTCCCAGTCCAAATTCTTTGTGTTCACATCAGAATTTGTCCTCAAAGGAAAATTTAATAAAAGGATACACAACATCAAAAGAGTCCTAACACATATTTGAAACAGCAAAATCACCGGTCCCGGCAGGACATCACTTCTAAGGAGACAGTACTGTGTAACAGATAGAGGTCAGGACTGGGAGTAAGTAGATTTGGCTTCTATTTTGACCTTGTGAGTAGCCAGACACAAGACCTTGAAAAATTTAACCTCCTTAAATCTCAGTTTTCTCATCTGTAAAATGAATGTAAAATATTTGCTCTGTTTACATAGGATTTTTGTGTGGATCAGTTAATTAACGTAAGTCAAAGAGTTTTAAAAATAATATTACCAAAGTGTAAGAGTCTCGGAGCTTACGTATTTCATCAATATCAACATGTTTGAGTGTGTGTGTGCATGTGTGCGGAAAGATAGGCAGCCATATGTAGCTAAATGCACACATGTTATTGTGCATAAGTTATTCAGGTTTTTCACTATAGAGAACTCCATTAGGAATGTTTAGTATTAAAAAATACAGCGGGAGGTTTTGAAATATGCCCTTAAGAAAGCGGTCTTTGCTATAATTTTTAACTGAGTATTCCAGCAACAGAAATGATTTTAAGGCATTGTCATATTTTTTATCCATATAAGAAAACTCAAAGTGGGTGAATTCCATTCAGTCTACTCTTTTTCTTTTTAAAAAAATAAAATAGCAATTAACATAAACAGAGGCACTAAAGTAAAACTCGCATTTCTTGACTGAGACAAAGCCAAAAGGAATCTATTTTGTTCATTTGTAATGACAGACCCCATAGCTACCTGAGGGGCATTTATATTCCCGTTGCTGCTTGAACAGCGATGGGCCATTTGTCATTTTCTAAGTATCACTCGATCCCAGTGAACTCTGTCTAGGGAATAAGGCAGACCTGAAGCAACAGGCACCAGCAAGCCAGGAAACCCGTCACGGTAAGCACGTAGGAGCTGATTTTTCTCAGCTGGCAGTGAAGTGCCATGAGCCCACCCCTACCCCGACCCTGCAAAACGGAACCTAAAAGTTAAAGCTGATGTCCCTCAGTCTCTTTACATTTGTCTTGTTATGCTTTAGAACAGTGATTTTCAGCCCGTGTGCTCTGGCACACTGGTGTGCTGCAAGAATTTTTTAAACATGTGATACCTACACCTGACTATTTAGTCAGGGGCACTGACTTCTTTTCCCTTAGATTGTCAAATAAAATGACAACAGCCAACCAATGTGAATGAATCAAAATTATAGCTATTTTTTTGTCAGAATGGCAAAAAATATGATGTGTTGCAGAATTTTAGTAATTAGCTTATGTGTACCATGAGATGAATAATGTTGAAAACTGCTGCTTTAGAACCAATTCTGATAAAGAATGTTTGCTGGAAAACAAAACCAAAATCAGATTAGAGAGTGTGCATTTAAGTACACATCCAAGCATACATTTACACGTATGTGCAAACACATCCTGACACGTTCATTCAATTGAGTCAGGAAGTCAATAACTGCAAGTTTAAACAAATGTCACTAACCAGCTTTTTGTCTTTCGATGTGGATATACAATGGAATACAGGCACTATTCTGACTAAATTAAATGAGATTACAATGCAGTAAGATCAAAAACATATATACCAGAGGTCTACATTGTAGTGAATCTGGTTCTAGAAGGAAAAATGATTAATGATCACTACTCTCTCAGAATAGAAGAATACAAGTACCCAAATGTTAATTGTTTAAAAAGTGATTCAAACCAGGCCAAGTCCTGTAATTCACTGAACTTCACACAAACACCAAGTTTGGTCAAGTCTCTATGAATAATTTGACAGGTCTTTCCACAGCACAGACTTACAGATTTCTGAACTTTGACAAAAATGGGATTGAAGAAATTAACTGGCAGAAATATAGAGGGTTAAAATAAAAAGAGTAAAGGTGGCCTAGGAACATGGAGGAGGCCAGAGGAGAGGGCAAGGCCTTAGGGAGCAGCCAGGGACAGTCCCTCGATGCTCCCACTCCCTTTTCTGTAACAGAGTTTTAAATTGAGATAGGATTGACATCTATGACATACAAACAAGTCTTTTCTGCCGAGTGTTGCTGGAAGTCAAAGAAAAGCCAGAAACTTTGTTGGGGGCACTGAGACGGCTTCATGAAGGCCTCTGAAGTTCGTGGAAGAGTGAGTTCCTTTAAGGGGCAAAGAGGCTGAGCAGGGCACTTGAGGAGGAGAGGGCCGCCTGAGAAAGGGTCCGAAGGTCTGAGAGAGGGCTCCTGCGGACTTGCCCAGTTTGACCGCAAGGGAACAGTGAAGATAAGGCTGGAAAAGTTGGTGAGCCTAGAATGCCCAGCCACAAAATGTGGACTCGGTTCAATGGGTACTCTAAGATTTCTTGTTCTTAAACAATTCTCTGACACTTTTTCGGTTCGTAAAATGTATTATCAAGACATTTACTGTGTCGAGACGAATTAAGGGGCTACTTAAACTGTCAGTTAAGACATGGAGTTGGAACTTAAAGGATGGTGGTAGAGAGAATGGGAAGGAGAGGATGAATATCAGAGCTGCTATAAATTATAGTAAATATACCAGAAGTAGTGACTGTTTGAATTCTGGGGAAGTGGGTAGGGAGAAGTTGTCAGAAGTGACCTCGATGGAAAGAGTCAAAGAGAATCTTCTTGTGGATATTAGGAGATGATGTTTTTTTCTGAAAGCAAGGGGAATCAAGGTGATGCTCAGGATCTGAGGTTTGTGAAACGGGTTTGGTCCGACCCTTATGCCAAATAGGAAGCGGACAATGGAAGACAAAGTGGAATTGCTGAGTCATGATGGACTTGATCAGCATGAGTTCATGTCTTCCTTCCTGGGGGCTTTTTGACCAGATAGTGAGGCTGGGGGGACCACAATGGGCTTATTCAGAGCTGGGTGTCAGTTCACAAGCTTGGAAAGGGATCAAACAGGTAAAGACTCTAAGAGGCTGCCAAGGGGAGACAGCAAGGGTTGACAGACCTTCTAAGCCTATAGGCTATGTGCATTATAATTCTGTGACTTATGAGAAATCATTAAAGAAAATGAAAATAGAAAAAGATACACACCTGTCCATCTGAGTCGAAAGCCAGGCAGGCGACTCCATGTGTATGGACATCTTTAAGAATAGACACAGTCTGGACATTATAGGAATCCCATATACATATATATGGCTCCTTCCCAACTTGGCCAGTTGCAACAAGAGTTTTATCTGGGTGTAAGGCAAGGCTGAAAAAGAAAAAGGCCTCTTTTCACATCCTCCTACTGAACACAGTTAAGAAAACCAATGATCATCTTTTAGCCACATTTGTTTCTAATTTTAATCATCTAACAAGAAAAAGAGCTTGAACTGCCCCCCCCAATAATTACCCAATTGGCCTAAATATAAATGTTCAACTTTGACAAAGAGACTGAGCACAATTTAACAATAGTTTCATCTGATTTTACCCACTTCATTACCTTGAAAATGAGACATAATTCTACGATTAGAGAATCTTCCATATGGTTCTATCATAACTGCTTTATGTCCTGATATTTACTTACTGATTTTGAAAATATTACTCAGCTTTCGAATGGGGTGCAGGATGAAGGGAATAAAGGGGAGAAAAAAATGAGACAACTGTAATAGCATAATTAATAAAATATACACACACAAAAAAAGAAGTACAAATAGGTAGTTACAGAATAGCCATGGGGATGTATAGTACAGTATAGGAAATGGAGTAGCCAAAAAACTTACATGCATGACCGATGGATGTGAACAAGGGTGGGGGGACTGCCTGAGGGAGTGGGGGGTTTGAGTGGAGGGAGGCAAAGGGGGAAAAATCAGGACAACTGTAATATCATAATCAATAAAATGATTAAAAATATTTTTAAAAATAAAAAAAGAAAATGTTATTCAGCTTTCAAGATAGTTTTTGACTTTAATTTAGGGCGAAATGTTGTTGCTAGGAGAAAGTGCACCTCTTAGGGTTAATTAAACCTGCTTGGGGAAGCTGCACACCATCCTCACTAGGATTTCAGAGCACAGAGGGGCCCAGAGTCAAGTGCTGTTTCTGTTGCCATAGGTTATGTATTTTAAATGGAATTGTCTATCTTACATTGATTACTGTGACACCAAGAGAACTGCTAATTACTAAGCTTGTGTTTTGTGTTGCACTTTCCCTCTGTAGTCCAATCAAAATAAAACTTCGTCAAATACCAACCAGAATTTCCAGGAGTCTGTAGCAGACAAGAGGGAGAAATGTTATCATTACTATTCCCAGCTGAGAAATCACTCTAATGTTTTAAATTCACTGTGTAAAGAAGTTGTGCCTTTCTAAAAATAGGTATTGGGAATTTAAAACAAAACAAAAAAAGAGTACATTATCTATATTTTTAAAAAACTAGCAGATGACTGTTTACACAGTAACAAAAGTAGGGTTTTTCCCCTCCTTTTCAATTTCAGTGTGATTTTAGTAAGAGTATATGCTCTGGAATCAGACACCTGGATTTGCACATTGGCTGCCCTTTACCACCTCTGGATTGCTTGATTTCTTTTGCCTCAGGTTCCTCATCTATAAAATGAAGATACTATATTAAAATAGGTAATATAATGACTATAAAGCATTTGGCATAGGGCCTGGCATAAAGCGAGCACTTGATACATGTTTTTTTGTCATCATCACTTGTGTAACTAGAATCAGATAGCTAACAACCAATACAATCCTGTGTCTGTGGATACAGTGTGCCTTTCAAAAACAAACTACTTTCTGGTTCTCTCCTGGCTCCGTGTGTGGTCCCCACAGTTCTGCAGCCACCAAGCACCATAGGGTGTCACAGTGTCCCTCATCCCATTGTGCTCCCTTCCTGGGCCTCCCACCAAACCCAGTGCCATCTTTTGCAGAGGACCTGTGAGTACCACCCCGCCCCTCACCGACAGGCATTCCCAGGCTGTGTACTCTGGAGCTGAGGGCAGGCAGCTTGTCATCCCAGAAGCTCCCAGACACTGCCTCGAAGCTGGAGGTCTGCTCCATTTGCACTCTCCCGCCGAGGTTGGGTGCTGCATGGAGTCTGTTTTTTCTTTTTCGGCAAAGAGGGTGCAGTGAGAGCCCACAGGATGGGTTTTGTGGCTTCGACTGTGTTGGGCAGTGAGTGCAGGTCCAAATGGAGGTGCACGGAAAGGGTGGCCTGAGTGTCAGGGGAGGCTCAGAGAACAGTGGAATGAGGCCCTGGTGTGGCGGCCAGAGGAACCCGGAACTCACGGGATCTCGGGAGTTCTACAGGGGCCAGTGGAGGGGTCTCGGGATGAGAAACACTTGGGGGCTCCTCATCCTCGATTCGTCAGTAAGGTGCCTGGCTCACACCGCCAGTCAAGCCAACCCCAGTCCTCCCTGATGCATCATCTTCTCTCATAACCCCAAGGCACCGTCACAGTGCAGGGCACTTTGTCCCACCTGCTACCAGGGGGTGGGAACCAGGCTCTGGCTTAAAGGCTGTGCAGGCAGGCACAGGCCACCAAGGCCAGAACCGGGGAGTTACTAACTGTGCGAAGGTCACAAGTCTATCACCTTCCGGAAGGACGAAGGCTCTGGGGCATGGACGTGGGCTTCTGGCTCGGCCGCTGGGGTCCCAATCCAACATATTCCAAGGTCCAAGGCTGTAGCAACCCAAACGCGCTGTTTCATTGCTCATTCTCGAGGCCAGTTGTTTCTCCAGGTGGCGTCAGCAGCGAGGTATCTAGAGTTTGTTCCCGGAGCCCATCGCTGCCTGCTTCTGGAGACTTTTCCTTAAAGAGCAGCCTCGGGACATTGTTCTCTCCTTCTGACAGCGAGCCCCTTCACTCAAGCCCTTCTACTAGGAAATGTTCTTCTCTGGCGAGCAGCCCAGCAGGGATGCCCATGGGTTTGGGCGGGGCCCGAGGGGAGGGGGTGGGGTGTCCAGGAAGGCAAACAAGGTGCAGGTATGCTTTGTGGCTTCAGCTGTGTAGCAGAGGGTGAGGATCCAGATTTGGGGGCGGGGGGAGGGGCAGGAGAGGAGAGGCTGGGATGCGCTGAGCATCAGGGCGGGCTCAGAGAATAACTCAGGCCCCAGGTGCTGCTGCTGAGACCACTCTCCCCAGGGGAAGCCCCACCTCTCAGACTCTAGGGAGCTCTACGGGCCGGCAGAGGAACCCTAGAATGAGAAACACCTGGGAGCCCGTAGCTGCACCATCTAACAAGTGCTTGCTTGGAAACATATCCCCGGGAATCTCTATAAGGAGTAATATTAAAGATAACATACATAAAGGCAGAGCTTTTTCACAACAGGTGAATGCTAGAGGCTTTAAAACTTTTAACGGTTGTAGGACACGTCAGCATTCAGACTTGATGAGCAGTGACCAATAAGGTATAAAATGACCCTCCTAATCTTAATTTTGCTGGGGTATCTTTGGTATTTGATGGTATTTAGATGTCCTAGAAAATTACGAGCAGATTACAGATTGCCATATTTGTTTCATTAAAGTAAGTGGAGGGAAGAAGTCTGTAAAAACCTAATGACGAACTACTATATGTATTTTAGTTCATTCATTCATTCATTCATTCACTCAACAAACCCTTATTTAAGTACCTAAGAAATGTCAGGGGAAGCATTATAAATACATAAACAGAAAATGTATTGCCCAAGAAGCTAAGCTTATGAGGAAGGACACACATGTGAATAAATAATAAAATGTCAATACATGCATACAATGACATAAAAAGATGCATGAGAGAGGATAGTGACCAACTGCCCAAGACTTTAGCGCAAATATGAGTTCATATGAAAGACAAGGTGCAAAAGGCATCCGTGTGAAAAGACAAAGTCTTGCAGAGAAGGGCAGGAAATGAGATGGGTCAGACAAGCTGGGGTGGTCATGAAAAAGCCCTCAGAAGCAGGAAGTTAGGGCACAACTGACAATTATTAGCAGGACACAATGCAAAGAGTTTCATATTTTAGGAAGGTATCCCTGGCTGCAGGGAGGCACGGTGGGGAGCACAGGTCCGGGAGGGGTATTAGGAGAGGAGGCAGGGAGGCAAGTTAGGGGCCAGGTGAGAGACAGTGAGGCAAGACAGGGGTAGAGGGGATGAAAGGATCAGTTCAGGCAGAGGTCCCCAACCTTTTTGGCACCAGGGACCAGTTTCACGGAACAAAATTTTTCCACGGACTGGGAGGTGGGGGAATTTTTTCAGGATGATTCAGGTGCATTACATTCAAGCTCACTTCCTGCTGTGCGGCCCAGTTCCTGACAGGCATGGACTGGAACCAGTCCCAGGCCTGGAGGCTGGGGACCCCAGAGTTAAGGGATATTTAAGGCAAAGAGAGAAAAAAAGGCTGAGAATGTTTGAGGCTAAGGAAAAGCTTGGGCATGTCCAAGTTGCCAGAATTTTTTTGCTTGGGTAACTGGGTTGACAACTCCCAGAGCTTGGCAGCATTTGAGTTTGAAGCCTATGAGCTTGATCCTGGAGGAAACGGCCTTAACTCCGTCTCATTTTTAGTAGGAATGCCAAGGAGACTCCTCAGGTCTGGAATCCTAAGCAGTATGGGGAAGAGGATTTGACTAGACTGTATGCTCCAGAAGGGCAGGGCAGTTTCTACCCCTGTGCGCACAGTTCCTGAAACGTCATATGGCAGAAGGAGTATTAACTAGGTGCTCGCTGGCCCTGGCCGGGTGTCTCGGATGGCTGGTGTGTCGACCCATACACCAAAAGGTTGCGGGCACGTACAGGAGGAAACCAGTGGATGTTTCTCTCTCATGTCAATGTTTCTCTCTCTCTCTAAAAATCAATATACGTATCCTCGGAAGAAGATTAAGAAAAATAATTTTAAAAAAACAAACACAAACACAGTGCTTGCTGAAGAAGGAGGAGCGAATGATGCCACCCGAGCCGCCAGCTAGCCTCTCCCCCTGCCCTCACTGCAGGCAGCAGGTGCTGCCTGGGGGCTGGGAAAAAAGAGCAGTGGACATACTGCCCCTAAATGGTCAGGGGCACTTCCAAGAGACCTAAATGAAACTCTCTGGCTGTGATCAAAACTTCTAGTTAAAAATGCTTGAGATACTTACTAGATCCCTGAGGTTCAGAGGTACCCAGAATTAAAAAAAAAAAAAAAAGTCCTACGTCACCGTTCTTACTATGATTTCATGATTCCTGACTTTTCTCAGTTCCTTGAATGAAGGGGGAAATTAAATAGATGCTTTTCAACAAATCTTTAAAGAGGCCTTCAAAATAATTTATCAGTCTAAATCATTCAATTAGCAGTGTGACCTAAAAATATCCCATTGTGGATTTGAAGTATTTTTACTCTGATTATTATCATTTTCATTCATAGTAAAGTTCATAAATTTATCACATTTATGAAAAAGTTCACATTGGAATTTTTTGTTGTTGTTGTTCGCTGTTTGGGGTTTGGGTTTTTCGGGTGGGGGCGCGGGTTTCCTGCCAGAAGCTTCTTTACGCTGTTCTTCAAATCATCTCTTCCCAGCGCATGATACATTGACCCACGTTCCTCTTTTGTCATTTGAATACATTAACAAAATTATCTATTTCTCTTCTTCTACGCCAAGAGTCTTTGACCTCATTTCTCTGGTTCACACATGACATGATTGCTTAAAATGACTCATAATGTTCCTATTTATCCATGTCCGTGTCAAGGAAAGGGAGTACAGGAAACCACCTTTACTCACTTAGCCAACTGTTAACTTTCCCATCAGCTTTCCGGGAGCTTCACTCCTTTCATCTGGGTAACACAGTGACGGCATCCATGTATCTTCTAGAGCACAGTCCAGTGGTATTTACTTTTATTTTAAATTTGTCATATCATTTCAGCAGCACTTTTTATATCTCATAAGAGAGGGAGAAATAAAACGTGACCAACCTTCATTGGATTTGCAAGAATGTAATATGAGGGATCAGTCATGGGGCAGCTGCTGAAGTACTTATTTGTTTCTTTTTTTTTTTTTTAAGATTCCATTCATTTTATTTTTAGAAGGAAGGGAAGGGAGGGAGAGAAATATCAATGTGTGGTTGTCTCTCACCTGCGCCCCCTACTGGGAACCTGGCCCTCAACCCAGGCATGTGCCCAAGTGGGGAATTGAACCAACGACTCCCTGGTTCGCAGGCCGACTCTCAACCACTGAGTTACACCAACCGGGGCTGAAGTACTTATTTTAAAAGCAGGTTTGAAGCATCTCTTCCCTTTACCCAACATCTCTTCATTTAGGAATTCAAGAATTTCATAAAAAGTCATTTTGGCCCTGGCTGGTGTGGCTCAGTTGGTTGCAAGGTCGTTCTGTAAACTGAAGAGCTGTGGGTTCAATTCCCGGTCAGGGTGTTTGTGGGTTTAGCTCTGCGGTCGGGGCATGTATGAGAGGCAACCAATTGATGTTTCTCTCTCACATCAGTGTTTCTCTCTCACATTGATGTTTCTCTCCTCTCTCAAATCAGTGCACATGTTCCTCAGGCGAGGATTAAAAAATTAATCATTTTGAGCAGGATCTGCTTTTGTCTAATCCCAAAACATCTTTTGAAATTTTATTTCAGAAACATCTAAAATGACAGGTATGAAAATACACTGCCATATACATATTCCTCATATAAAACCAAACCCACCCCTGCTCATACTTTGAAACTGTTTTTTGCTCCTTCCGCAGAGGTGCCCTGAACTTAAGCTAACCTACAGTAATGCCTTGAGACCAGCCGACAGATTAAGAGAGGATGGGTCCCCTCATCCTATTAAGGGGCCATGGGAAAGAATCATGACCCCTGAATTCCTTCTGATGAGATTTCATGAGAAATGGCCGACTATTGTGTCCGCCCTTGGAGAAAATTACGGAAGTGAAAAGCACCACCATTACACAAAATATCCATTCTGCTCTGGGCTTCCCTTCACCTCCTTTACCACATCGTATACACATTGTGAATCTTTCTGTGACTGTGACTGGAGGCATTAATGCTACGTACTTATATTTTAAGTCTACCTGCCATTTGAAAGTCCATAAATCCTAATCTCTGCTTTTCTAAGAAAAGTTGCACTTTGCAAATTTTGAAAATTATTACAGTCACAACAGCAATGTCTTAATATGAAAACTTTAAAAGCTGACTCCCTTTCACTGAGGGTCTCAGTACAAGGCAGGTCTCATTCCACACCTACATGACAGGGTTTGCTGTCATTCTAGTTCCCTTTGGTCGTCGTTTCATTGCAGTGATTGTATCATGCACTTGGCTACAGAAAGGGAGAAAGCTTTTAAAGAACTACTTTCCTCTGTGTATGTATAAATCTAGTTCCATTGGGAAACCCCATTATCCTGTTACCATGGCAATAGAAAGCACTGCAGAGAAGGATTTTCATCACCCTGTCTAGAAGAAGGAATTGATTTGTTTCTCCAGGATGCCAAGAGGGCAAAAACATGTCTTTCCGATGTCAGATAAGATCAGGAAGGTTTCTAAATATGTTGTGTGGGAGAAGATGAGAATTAATAGGGTCATGGAAAAAGGCAGCCTTGCTTATGAGGTTAAACAAAAAATACTAATCAACATTCATCATTCTTGATTTCTGAAGGCAAAAAATTGTATGAAAGTACTTGTTCTGAATACAGCATTTAAAAATGTTCATGATTCTGACTTTACCTTTTACAGCCTCATTTCATTTTTGCCCAGGTTGTTTCAGTGATTCTTGCAGTAAGAGCTTTGTATGTTAGTATACATGCAGGATCTGGCACAAATAACACCCCTTTTTATTACAATATCTTTTATTACAAAATCATCGGCATGTAATTCTGTAATATAACAATATCACACTCAAGCACACCACATGACATTTTATGTGAAGTGTTCAAATTAAAACTATAAGTTATTACACCCATATTATTACCGTACCAATCACGCTCAAGCAGGTATTACTTCTGCCATACCCTGTATTTAATGGTCTCACCAGGAAAGTAAGAGAAAGTCTTCTCCCTCTTCCCTGAAGATAACCCTGGGAGAGCTTTTCCAATATCGGAGGTATAAGTATTGTACATCAAGGTGATGAGGCTGGACTGCCCGTGGGCAGAGGGGAAGGCTGTTGCTTCCCAGGCCGAAGAGGAAATGGCCCAGCCGCAGTGGATGCTCACCCGTGAGGTGAACAAAGAAAAGGCACAGGAAGACTTTATTGGAGCACAGTGGCCTGGAGGCAGTCAGGCCTCAGGCGGAATGCCTGTGCTCTGGTCCTGCCTTGTCCCTAGGGCTGCACGTGGCACTGGAGCACCACCCCTGGGACTGCGACCTCCTCTGACACCATGTGTGTGTCAGATGAAGGTGGAGAGGGCTCCACCTTCCTGGGGGGCAAAATGGGGATGAGGAGAAGAGATAGCAATGTGAGTGGACGACAGGGTCCGCTGCCATGTTCCTGAACTGTGTGGGCCCCCTGTAGATCCATGGTTAAGTCGCTCCCTCACTGACATCTTTGATGAGTGGCACATCTAATGGGAATGAATGTGACATATAAAAATAAATGCAATGTATCTTACATGCTGAGTGTTTCCATACCCGTACTGGCATGAAGCTATTAAATATATCCCAGACACACCTTAGTGTCACCTAAAAGAATGCTGACGGGCACAGCGGCTTGGCTGCCGGGGATCAAAGCAAGCAGTGGCACACCACGCAGCCAGCTTGGGCTGACCAGGTGGGACCGTTCAATTTTAGCAATTTTGTGAATCAGTTGTTAAACAGGGCCACTGTTAAAAATTAAATTATGTAAACTTACAACTAAATAAATCATATTAAAAACAACAGTTATACATACTAAAACTTATCACTTCCTAATTATCTTCCCACATTTTCTATTAACTAGTCTTGAGGTTATTTATTGCTATCCTATCCGTGTGCTAGAAATAGTATAGAATGATGTGCTACTGCATATCTCTTTCCACATCTGTTTTCAGTGATGTCACATTAGTGGTTTGATACCAGCCACGGTGGGAGTAGTAACTGTATTTTGCCATGTATAGTGTGCACTTTTTTGCCCAAATGTTTGAGGGAAAAATAAGGATGCGCATTATACATGGGTAGTACCTGAGATACTTTGTATCTGTTCTTCTGTTTTGTAATTATTTGTTAGATAAAATTTCTTGTACCATAATATGTTCAAAACTAAATGCTAAAATTCCTTTATAATACAAAAAAACAAGTATCTAAACATAAATAAGTAAATAACTGAATTTAAAAATTAAAATGAAAGATTTTTTTTCCTAAAAGTTTGAGCCAAGCACGTGGGTGTGCATTATACATGGCAAAATATGGTATATCACAGAAATCAACAAATGCTACAAATCAAGGCTTGGTTCATTGTTTTGTTGATTGTCTAGGCTTAACACATAGAAGGATAAAATGTTAATAATGCAGTATAAACCTAAAAGTGGGTCATTCTGTAGCTGTTATGTTGTAAAAAAAAACACATAAAAATTGAGAAGGTAGTCTTCTAATATTCAAAACGTATCATCCATTTCAGCAAAGAAGTCACTCGCATCATTGACAAGTGATTACAGTTCTGATATATGTCTTTGTTGTTTCACTTTTGTCTTATTAATATAAATGAAAATATCAACCAACTTTCAGATTAGAACTACATTCACTTGTCAATGATGTGAGGGCCTTCTTTTTTGAACCAGATGTAATCAAGCATTTATTCTTCATCTCCTTTTGTCAAATCATGGCTGAATTGCAACCATAGGTTGGTCACAGATATGAGTTTAGCAAAGACCAATGAAAGCATTCTATGAGAACTCATTGGCTATGCAGAATTTATAATAAAGAATATTGCATAATTTATTATTTGTAAATTGTGTGCTACATGTAATTTATACCAGTAAAATCTGTAACGAACTATGAATGCATGTCTACACTTTTTCCCTTGGAGAGCTGGTCGTTAAACAGTTATCATTACATCACTGAAGCACATCTCCTCTACTTATCCACATAGAATAGTTTGTCACAATTCACCTTCAGCAAATTACTCAACCTCTCAATGCCTCAGTTTCTCATCCATAAAGTGGGGATAAAAACAGTACCTACCTGAAAGAAGGTAGGTATTATTTAGGATTTAATAAATCCTGAAGTAGTAGTTAATATTGCTTAAAACACAGGGAACACTAGATAGGTAGCATTGTTGTTATTAATTAACTGCCATGTGGTAGAATCTGCTTAAAACAAACACACATGAAATCTAATCCCAAAGGACTGACATTATAAGCCAGGAAAACTCATGTACATACAGAGATATAGTGAACTAACCTCCAAATTTAAAAATAAGACGGAGGGGGATAACGGGAAAGAAGGGGAAGGGTCAAGTCAAAGAACATGTATAAAGGACCCAAGGACAAAGACAACAGGGGTGGAGGGGCAGGACTGAATGTGGCAGGTAGGGGGTGGGTAGGGCAGGGGAGAGTAGTGGAAGAAAAGTAGGGGCAATTGTAATTGAAAAATTAAAAAAGAAACTATCATCTGAGAATTAAACTGGTCCTCCTAAGGAGAAAGTATCCTAGGCAAGAACAGGGTTTGGAAATCTCATTAATTATGATTGACAGTGAGAGAACATGGAGTTAACTACTGAAATCAATCAATCTGAGTAAAGGCATGAAGCTTTTATAAAAAGGAGTCAATTAAAACAGTAGAGTATTGGTATTAGGATGGACACATACATCGATTGAACAGAATTGAGTCCAGATATAGACCCACATTTCATGGTCAACTGACTTCCAAAGAAGTTGCTAAGGTAGCTGAAAGCAGAAAGGGTACTTTTTCAACATATAGTTCTGGAACAATCAGACATTCATATGGAAAAGAAGTGAACCTCAACACTTACACTTCATCATTCATGAAAGTTATCTCAAATGACTACAAGTCTAAATTTAAGAGCTAAAATGATAAATTTGATAGGAAAAATAACACATGAGAAAACCTTTGTGACCTTTGAAAGACAGTGGTTTCTCAGAGGAGAAACAAAAAACATAACCACAAGAGAAAAAAAAAGATAAATTGGACTTCAAAATTAAAACTTCTCTTTGAAAGACACCTTTAAGAAAATGAAAATGCAGAATATATAAAGAA
This sequence comes from Mormoops blainvillei, assembly GCA_004026545.1. Lineage (NCBI taxonomy): Eukaryota > Metazoa > Chordata > Mammalia > Chiroptera > Mormoopidae > Mormoops > Mormoops blainvillei. The sequence continues at coordinate 202,150 of PVJD01000460.1, read as the reverse complement.
TGTTTACAATTCAACAATAAGAAGACAACCCAACTTAAAATATGGCCAAAAGATTTGGACATTGTCAAAGATGACCCAAGTTAAAAAAGACTGACAACACCCCAGCGTGTTGCTGAGGATGCAGAGCGGCTGCACTGCATTCACGCTGCTGCCGGGGATGTAAAATGGTAAATCCCCTTGGAAAGTAGTTTGGCAGCTTCTTATAAACTTAAACATACACTTACTATACGACTAAACAATTCCACTCCTAGATATTTATGCAAGGGAAACAAAAGAATATGTCTAAACAAGGACTTGAATACAGATGTTCACAGACGCTTTATTTATAATAGCCAAAAACTGGAAATGACTCAAATGTCCATTAACAAGTAAATAGATAAATGAATTATTTTCTATTCATACAATGGAATTGTTTTCAGCAATCAAAATGAAAGAACACAACAACATGGATGAATCTCAAAAATATCATACTGAGCAAAAGAATTCTGGGGCGCTCAGTAGGGTAGTCATGTCACTAACACTGTGATGATCCCAAGCTGGGGGCCAAGAGATACTGTTTACAGTTGATGACCCCCAAAATAAAGGTATACAAAGATAACTTAAAGCTATAAAGATAAAATGTTAAGGGAATAAAAAATAACAAAATAACCATTTGAGAAGAACAAGGGGAAAGAATGTAAGAATGGTAACTGTAAGCTACATCCTCATGTATTTTAAAAGGCAGCTAACCATGTCTAAAATGGGTAAGTCAAGAAATACTAATTAATTGTATCATGCTTTTTTGAGTTTTGGAGAGAACCACCAAAAAGAACAGTCATAAAAACTAAAAGTGCTTCTTTGGCAGGTAGATTGGGGATGGGAAAGGATGGAGCAGGGGCAGTTTTTCATCATAAGGCCTGCAACTTTTGATTTGTGCGTCAATAGTGCTTTGATACAAACATAAAAGTTAAAACAAATTAAAGCAAAAAAAGTAACAGAGAAATAAAACTGATTAACTTATGCAAAGAAAGAGTGGTTTATAAATCTTCCACAGGCAAAAAAGGAAGGGATGTCTGATAACTATACATATCAGGTTTCTCAACCCCCAGATGTTCTCGTCAAGTATAATTGTTACTGATAAAGTGAATTTGATCAGCATGACTAGTCTTACAATTCATTCTTTGAAAAAGAAGAAATACTGCCTTAAGACTGTAACACAACAATTTGATAATGAGAAGTTTCACTAATGAAAGGGATCTATGTGAAACCCAGCCTTCTGGAGCTATTCAAGCCTTCTCTCCTCTTTAAGCAAGGAGCATGACTCAAGCATCGAGGTCTATATTTGGCAGAAGTCCTGTTAATTTAGAATAATTAAATGTGCCAGTCATGTGTTTCAGTAAGGTCTGACTAAATACTTTAGAGAAGTCATTAGCGAGTCCATCTGGTCTAGCGGTTTGCCAGATGGCAAAATGTTACTACCTCTATTCCTTCTGCTCTTGGAATAGTCTACCTCTCTTGCAGAATAACACGCAGTTATTTTCAGGGTAAGGCTTAATTTGCTAGTTTACGTTATCAAGGGAAGTGGAAGGCAAGCCTGACAACTGTGTTACGCCATGCCAGCTGAGCCGCAAGATTTCAAGGCCTGTTGTTCTACTGTTGAATTCAAAACGATTTTTATCATTTCCATTTCCTCAGAATATTCTATATCAAACATTTTAAACAGTACTCCATTTGTGACTAGATAGTCAAAAGCACAGGGAGAGGTAACCAGCTATATTCCCCACCGGTGAGGTTATAACGCTTCAAGATAAGGAGAACCCCGGAAGCGCTTTCTCCATCTGAATGGTCACCTAAATGGAAAAGTAGCCAGTTCTGGGTTGTTGTTTTTTAATTATAGCCACATAACTTTGTGATAGTGCTTTAAAATGATGATCTTAAAATTGTTTTGGTTCTTTGACCATGCAGAGTTCATCTTTGACACTTAACCAATTCCCTAACCAGCTGGGCCAAAATCCAAAGCATTGATGATGGCAACTTTAATACAATCACTTCACCAATTGGTGTCTAAGGTAAATGCTTAAACCCAGGAGGTAAGGCGGGGGGGGGGGGGGGGGGGGGGGGGGGGGGGGGGGGGGGGGGGGGGGGGGGGGGGGGGGGGGGGGGGGGGGGGGGGGGGGGGGGGGGGGGTGCGGTTGGAGCTGCTGGAGGTGGGGCCGGGATGGCTGGATGAAAGTAAGAGGCAAGGATAGAGCCTAGGAAAGGGCCCAACATTTTATTGCGATTGTCAACCTCCAATCCCTCAAGTATATTTTAGGGCTATTCATCAGGCTGAGCTGAAGCCCCACTCTTTCCAAATAAAGGCCAGGTTTACATATATAATTAACTGCCTTCGATGACTGCGACCGGACAGAAGGTACACTGATGGAACTGATGCATCTGGGAGCTGGAGTACTGCGCTACAGCAAGTCTTCCACTTAGGGCTTCGGTTTCTATTTTGCTCTTGGTTACTAGCACATTCTCTCCTTCCCTCTGTTTTCATGCTATTCCTCTTCCTCCCTTTCAAGCCTCTCTCTGTCTTTCCATTGCCTTTACACTTTATCCGGCACTCATCTGTGTGTTTGGCGAGGGTAAGGGAGGGTGAGGAGGCACGTGTCTGTCACCTCAGGTCCGCACGTCGCCAGAACTGGATGGAAGTCCGTGCTTGACTCTGGCCCACCACCCTCAATTCTGAGCAGCTGCGATTCTATCACTCTGGAACTACCACTGTGAACTCGGCATAAGTGACTAATTAAAATCTCTCATAAGTTTCCATACGTGTAAGAACAGCTGTGTTTCCACTGAGCAGAGACTGTTGCGGAGGGATCCTCCGCCCCTTCTTCCCCCAGCCACTATTTCTCATCACTGCAGGCACCTTCCGTGCAATTGTGGGCAACGGCTGGAAAAATCGAAATGGGGTTCAATGATGAGAAAGCATGCTATCTATCTGCGAAGCATCTGTGTCCTATGGTAAAGCAGGAATATGTGACCCCAGAGGCCCAGGCAGAAAGGGCGAGGCATAGCACATTGGCTTTTTCATGTGGGTCGGAATTAAGGTGAGAAAGAGGTGATTTCCATAAGAAAGTGCTGAGCAAGTGCTGAACAAATGCCTCGCACCTCTGCCCTCAGGTGACCAGTCACCTAAGGGTACTCGCTGTCAAACCTCCTGGCTGCAGGGCAGGGTCTCCTCGAAGCTCGGGACTCTGCTGCACCAGAAGAGCAGGGAGCAGGAACACCTACCAGTGACTGGGCTCTCAAAAGACTGATACCCGGCCTCTAAAATGTTTCTCAGGATGTCCCTTACTTTACTGATTTTTTTAATTGCTTAATCTATCAGCCACAGAAAGGAGTGCCAATATCGCCCACTGGTTGTGAATGCATCAGTTTCTCCAAGTAGTTCTGAGTTTTGCTTTACATTTTTAAGGCTATGTTATTAGGTACATACAAGCTCGGACCTTTTAATTTTCCTGGTAAATAACTTTATCATCATGTAGTTACTCTCTTTATCTCTTGTATTTGATCATGCTTTGAATTCTATTTTATGAGATATTAACTGAGCTCCATCAGCTCCCTTTTGGCTAGAATTTGCATGGTATATCTATCCTAAACTTTACTTTCCACTTTTCTGTGTCCTTAACCTTTAGGCGTATCTTTTGCAAAAGGATACAGCTGGATTTTTAAATTCCAAGTGAAAGTCTGCATCTATTAACTGGAGAGTTCAATCTATTTGTAGTTAGTGTAATCACTGAAATGTTTAAATTTCTTTCTACCACTTATTTTATGCATTATTTATCCTACTTGTTCTTTCCTAGTGTTTCTTCCCTTTTAAAAATCTCTTTAAATTTATTTTTCTCATTCTGTTTTTCCATTCTACTGGTGTATAAGTTGTTGGTTCTTTTTCTGTTCTTTTAGTGACCACTCTAGAAATGTTAGTATCACTCTTACAAAAATCTAAAGTTAAGAATTATTTGTACTTTCCTCCTTAACCATGGTTAAGGACTTGAGAATACTTTAACTCCTCTCTTTCTTGCATCATATTATAATTCTACCATTACTTTAGTTGTTTTATTTTAAATGTAAAAGTTATACAGTATTATTGTTTCATGCAATCAGTGTTTAGTTAGACTAGTTATATACACATTTGCCAATTCCTCTGTTCACATTTCTCTCACCTCTGGGATCAGGCATTTCATCTGGGATCATTTTCCTTCTACCTGAAGTATATCCCTTCCATTCCTTTAGTGGAGGTCTGGAAAAATCCTTGTTTACCTGAGAAAGTCATTACTTGTTCCTGGTCTTGAAATATAGTCTCAACAGATACAAAATTCTAATATGCCTCCTCATTCTGTCCTCCATATTTTTAAACCTCTCTGTCTTGGGTAATTTATTCAGATATATCTTCCATTTCACTAAGTCTTTCTTCAATTGTGTTTAATCTGATGTTTATTTTGAAACTCTAGTTTGTTCTTTTTCAAATTTTAGTTATTTTAAATAGTGTTTTGTTCAGACTCACAGACACAGGGATCAGACTGGTGATTCCCAGAAGGGAGGGGGGGTTGGTGGACTGGATAAAAGAGGTGGAGGGATTAAAAAGTAAAGTTGGTAGTTACAGAACAGTCGCGGGGGTGTAAAGTACAGCACAGGGAATACAGTCAGTATGATTGCAATAATTATGTATGGTGGCAGGTGAGTACTGGAAATATCAAGGGGAACACTTTGTAAAGTGTATGATTATCTCATCACTATGCTGTACACCTAAAACCAATACAGAATAATACTAAAAGTAAACTGTAATTGAAAAATTAAAAAATAATAGTGTCTTGTTCCTAATTTATAGTTTAATTCCTTCTTTTATTTCTTTAAACATATTAATCATACTCATTTCCAATATCTAACGTCTTTGTGGACCTGATTCATTTGCCTACATTTCTGCTGCCTCCATTTATGATGTTTTATTTTTTAATATGTGTTATTATTATGTTTTTCTGAAAGCTCATGCTTCTTGGAGTTTTATCTGGGGAAATTCTTTCAGATTCGAGGTAAAAATACATTCCTCCAGGGGACTTACATTTGCTTCTCTGGGCACTTGGGGGCACTACTGTCCCAGGATCATTGTGTGAGGTTTTGTCAGACCACAGAGGCGGCGTAAATTTGCATTTCAAGCCTAAATTAGAGCTATCTTGAGATTATGAATTTTTCAGATTTTATTTCCCTCTTCCTCACCGATCCCTTATGCAAGGGAGTTGTTTATCGTTTGTTTGTTTTCCCTAGGTCACTATTACAGTGCGGGCCCAGATCTGTGGCTTTCTATCTATACCAGCACCTGCCATCAGATGCCCTGTTTTATCTTCTGCCATCTACTACCCATGTGGCCATCCAAATGGAAGCCCAAGAACACCAGAGTTCGGCAAACGCCCCAGAGCAAAGAGCACCTCGAGTTTGACTGATCTTCCTGGTTTTCAACCTTCACTTCATCTTTGGCCTCGAAACATTCCTTGACTTATCAACTCAGACATAAATTTTAAAATATATTTTAAATACTGTATCCAGCATTTTAATTTGTTCTCGGGGAGGGTTGTTCAGGTTACCTGATCTTGCACACTACTGAATTTACGAAGGGTGTGTGCCTTCTTTTGCAGTCTCACTACCACTGCCGTGGCTCTGGCTCCTTCCTGGCGCCTAGAACTCACTTTGTAATCCTTCTCTGCGCTCACCGCGGTCTACCTACAATCGTACTTAGGCCGGTTCTGAACACATATCTCTCATGTCGTGAGCTCTACAAGGACAAACAGTCTGATTTATTATTTCACAATGCCACCAACCACCACACACACAAGCACATACACTCACACACATTTACACACACACACTCACCCACATTCATCCACCTACCTCCATACACACAGGCTTACATGCTGTCCTCCATAGACATACCGCAGAGCCCTGCACCGTGTGTAGGAAACACTCAATACAGGCTTAGTTTAATCACATTTTATTTTCATCTTTTACTTCAGATGCCTAACATATGTAGACCATTGTTTTCGCAAACTCTGTGATTTCTGGATTTGACCATCTGGGATCTTGTTCTGAGCTCATGTTGTAATTTCATTGTTTTCTGCTCCTGATCTATGACCCTGGTTGGAGACAGTCTGTGTGACAGATAAGGATTCTGACTTTGGAGTCCTATAGAATGGCATGTGGTTTGAATCTCATCTCTACCATTACTGACTGTAGGAAGGTCAAAAGCTAAGTTATATCTCTGGGCCTCAATCTTCTCATCTGCCAAATGGGGTCCATGTTGACGCAGGATTTGGAACTCAGTGAGCACCATAAAAATAGTATCTGTAAGTGACAAGACCCTTCAGCATGATAAATAAAATTATTTATTACCAAGTGTACTAAATTGAAAACCTTAAATACCAGAGAAGTTACTTATTTTGATTTCTAGATGCAGAAAATAACTGAAGTAACTTTTTCTTATTCTTTTTCTTCTTGGGATCATTAGTTATAATTCTACAAGTATTTTTAAAGAATGTTAGCTACAAGAGGGCAGCGATTTTAATGTGGGTTTTTTCCATTACTGTCACTGAAACAGCACGGTGCTTGTTATCTAATGGACGCTTTATAAATACTTTTTGAATGAGTAAATAAGTAAATACATATAGCTCCAAATATTTGACTAACAGTAAGATGGATGAAAGAACACATTAAAGGATATAGGAGCCCTTCAAGTATATAATTCCTGTCACAGACTCTGCAAAGAAAGATCATGAGTAATGCCATTTTGTACTCAATATTAATAGTTCTCAGAAAATATTTATTTAATATTATCCAGAAGTTCAAAATATAATTTTTTAAAATGGCATTCTGAGGATGATGGCATAACACATTAATCCACAGGGCTTCACATCTAACTAAATTTTGAAACATTGCATATTTTATTCCTTACAATAGTTTGTACAGCAAAATTGTTGAATAAAAATGAAGAGTCTTTGAAAGCCAAGAATACTGCCAACAAGCTTAATTCAAGGTCACTGATTTTCCTTTGTATTTTTCCTTTGTATTTTTTGTGCTTTCCTCAGCACAAAAGGTTTCCTGGGGAGTGAGGGGGACAGAACTTCATCTAGATTATGTTATTCCACACAAAAAAAGACAAGCGTGCCCTCCCTAGGGCAGGGGCATGGAGTCAGGTCCTCTTCCATGCTGGCATCACCCTGGGGGGTCAGCCATGAATAAGCTCCCACTTTAAAACTGGTATTCCTCCCATGGGGATTCGGGCAGGCAGCACTTCAGTGCCCTGGCTGACCTAGGCCACTTGTACCACTTCATATTCCCAGACATGCCATAGAAAATCCAGGGCAGGCTAAGGAAATGGAAGGAAACAGGGTACATGAATGATAACACTATTCTAGCTTCTCCACCCTGAATGTTAATGATGCTTCTTTGTCTGCCAGCCCCGGTCCCACAGGATTCGCATGGGTGGTCAAATTTAGTGCCCTGAGGGCATTTAGCTGGGCTGCTGCTGAGGAACCTACACACCCACCACGTAGAGGTAAGTAACGCCCTCTTCCTCCCCTCTCATCCCCCATATCTGTTTTCAACCACTAACAGTAAAGAAAAAAGAAAGAAAAACTGTTTGGGGACCAAAAACTGTACTCTGTCTAGAATGGTGGTTCATCCATCCACCCATCCAAATACCTGATATGCCAGGGGTTGGTGTGAGAGTGCCAGGAATGCAGGCTGTGGCCAGAGCCAGCAGGCCCATGAGAGAATTACCATCCCAGAGGTCAGACGAATGTCCTTGAGCCAGCCTCTAAGACAATTCATGGTAGTTTCACAATAAATGATGGAAGCACCCACATGGTGGGGGATTTCTGAAGACAGTGATTCCAGAACACGTTTGATAATGAAAAATATCTATCTTTTTAAAACAGGTACTCTAAAAAAATCTGACAAAAGCACAGTCCTTAATTCAAGCCTCATTTTGATGGAATAGTTTGTGATACATTTAACACCTAACTTGTAAGTTGTTTGATCATTCTAGGAAGCTATCTGATCCTTCTTCGAATATGAAGAAAATAAGGCACAGGGTAGTTAAGTGCCCAGAATTGTCCAGTTAGTGGCAGAGCTAATAAAACCCAGGTCTCCTAACCTCTAGAACAGCTCTGTTGCTAGCCTAAAAAAGGGCTGGATTTCAAACGAGCAGCATGTCCTCTGGAGAAAGGCACTGCATGAATAACCAGGCTGTGAGAGAGGGATCTGCGCCAGTAACAGTAACAACCATCGTTATTGCTAATCCTCAGCATAATCTTGGAAGGCAGTTATTATTCTCACTTTATAGATAGGGAAACCAAGGCTCAGGATGTCCAAGCTCAGTCCATAGATTCCAGTTATCCAAACATGACTAAAATACATTTGCAAAGAATAAAAAGAAGTTTTCTTCAGATTTTTGAGCTAATATAAGCCAGAATTTCTTACCTCAAAAGGACAGAAACAATTAAGTCCCTAATGTATAGCAGTTGGTCCGCTAGGCGTTTTTACATTTACTGTTCTTTTTTTGTTTTTTTGCTTTTTTTTTTTTTCGTTGTTGTTCAAGTATAGTCGTCTCCAATTTCCACATTCACTGTTCTTTTAAATAATTTCTCCTGAGGATCGGAGAACTCCATTTAGTACAGAGTTGAGCAAAAATTCAAGCTAAGGCTTGCCTGATTCTGAAATTTTAGAGCTAATTACTTTTCTCTCTAACATCAGTTTATTTTCCATCATACCAGAGGTCAGCAAACTGTTCCTGAAAATGGCCAGGTAGTCAGTATTTCAGTCTTTGAAGCCTCAGAGTACTTCGGTGACAGACTCCGCTGTGGGAAAGCAGCCTTGGATCGTGCATAAATGAACGAACACATCTGTGTTCCAATCAAACTTTATTTGTGGGCACTGAATATCATTTGTAATTTTCACATGTCATAAAATGTCATTCTTTGTGGGGTTTTTTTCATTTAAAATGAAATGTAAAATGTAAAAACCATTCTTAGCTCGTGGGCCATCTACAAAAACAGGCAGCCAAATGGATGTGACCTGTGGGCCGCCTTCTGCTGGCCTAAGTCACACCACCCTTCTTTCAGTGTCTGTCAACTGCCAGCAGCCAACTAAAAAGTCTCCTTAAAAATCTAGTTTGTCAAAGGGTTGGTTATTTTACCTCTCAGCACCAAAATCCATGATCCAGATTTTTACATTGAGCACATGGCTTACAAAAGAAATAACTTTTTTCTCTTTATTACAAAATGTTGCAAACATATAAGCACAAACATACACTCACACATACATATAATGTGTGTATCTATACGACATAAAGGAAAATAAGATGAAGAACCATGAGCTCATCACTGGGTTTAAGAAATACACTAGTAATGATGCTCCTGCAAGCCCCTCCCCAGTCCCTTCCTGCTCCCACCCCATGAAAACACTATCTTGACTTTTGTCCCTATTATTCCCTAGTATTTTTTAAAAAGATTTTATTCATTTTATTTTTAGACAGAGCAGAAAGGAAGGAGAAAGAGAGGGAGAGAAACATCAATATGTGGTTGCTTCTCACGCACCACCCCTGCCCCCCCACCCAATCGGGACCCAGCCCACAACCCACGCATGTGCCCTGACAGGGGAATCGAACCTGTGAACCAAGGGGCTGGCCCTTTGGTTCACAGGCTGGCACTCAATCCACTGAGCTACACCAGCCAGGTAATCTCTAGTATTTTTAATATTTAGTTTTATTATGCATGTATGGAGTTTTGTGTTTGAACTTTATTTAAATGGTACATTTATATGAATTCCTCTAGAACTTGCTTTCCTTCACATTTGGTATAAATGTACTGAAAGAAAAAAGAAAGAGGAGAAAAGAGAAAAAGAAAAAGCAAACAGGTAAACAATATGCCTACCCACAGGAGAATGACATTATGGCACATTAAATACTATACAGGAGTGGATTGAAATGAAATAAAGACTGTATTTCTAACTAAAAATATAAATTGGGTTTCTAATAAAGAACTATTGATGTTCAAAAATAAATGCCCAAATCCTTTAACAAAGACATATCATCTGGGCACTTATCAATAACAGATATGATCTGTATACATAGGGTTCACTGATGGAGAGAGAATAAATGAGAGAGGAGAGAGAGAGAGAGAGAAAGAGAGAGAGAGAGAGAGAGAGAGAGAAAGTATATTTTCATGCCCTAAAAGTCTTTCCTTTTCTGGAAAAATGGCTCAAGGACCTATGCCACGGAGGCCCAAATCCCACTGCTCAGAAGGTGCATCAGTGACTCACGGATATGAGTGATGGAGAGAGTCAAGTGCTGTACACCATTAGTCTTCTTTTCAAGTCACTACAATAAACAGTTCTATTAGTGCTATTGAAATTGTACATTTCTCTAATTAGAATGACTCAGGTCCTTTGCCTTTCTTTATTTAAAAAATTACCTCTATAAATTAATGTCAAAACAGACATCTCACTAATAAATCTAGAAAAATGTATTCGTACAACAGTGCTGCATTAATTCATACTAATGACTTTAAAATTCACTGCAAATCGCTGACTGACTTATAAATGAAGAGGTACTTAGAAATAAAAAGCATGAGAATATAATGATATGTGTATCTTATAACTTAATGAAAAATACTATGGGCTAAAGGTAAAGTTTCAAGTATATTTCTAGAACTTGTTTGTCAATGCCTAAAGCACAAAGTGGACATTCCCCAGTGACACTGCCAGCGAGGTGGCCCGACTCCATGGCAGTAACCTACAGCTGCAGCTGCACCCTGTGGCTCTTCCTCTCTTCCCCAAATTTCTTTCCATCTAATGTTCTAAAATAGACTATTTAGTCTCACGTGTATTGTGTAGTTTATCTAAAAGAGTATTTACTCCTGGCTTCCTCCAACACACTCTCTTTCTCCAGTGTCCCAGGATGATCCAAGTAAAATTATTTCGAACACCCACTGGCAGCAGGGGGTTTAGAAGTTGGTGTGGGTGTAAAGTGAGTTAGATACACACTTGACTTTAAGGCACATACAATCCAGTCAGGAAGACACACATATACAATATAAATGACTGTATAAGATAGGGTAGGTTATCCTGCAAGAACCAAGAAATCCAGTCTTAGTAGCTTATTCCTTCTTCATGCTACATGGCCATCATTAGCAGAGGGGCCCCCTCAGGGACCGAGGCTGGTAGAGTGGTCACTAACTTGAACATACCAAAGGAAAAAACCATGGTGAGGTGTGCACTGGCTTTTAAAGCTTAAGCTACATGCACCGTTTCTACTCATATTTCATTGGCTAACCCAAGTCACATAGCCACACCTAACTTGAAGTGAGCAGGTCGTGCCATCCTACCATGCAGCAAGAAGGAGGGAGCTCTGGAATATCTGTAAGGTGCCTTAATGACAACACAAGACTGAACTACTATAGAAGTTGAAAAAAAAAATCAATGTGCTGAATGGTTCTGGGGAATAAAACAGTGATTAAATTGGACTGGGACACAGGAGCCTTCAAGAAGATCAGTGGCACCTGAACTGGACCCAAAAGGATTTTATTAGCTAAAGTTGACAGGATAGAAAGACAATCATTGCTGAAGAACAAGGTAAGCAAGGGGCTGAGGCATGCCTCTGCGGGGTGTGTCCAGGCTGCCCAGGAAATGAGGACCAAGGAGTATGTAGAAAATCCAGGAGGATGTTGACAGAGAGGAAGCTAAGTGGTCAAAACCATGCTGAGTATAAATATCAATACTGCTCTAACCAATTTCAGTTTAGACAGTAGGAGGTCACTGAAAAAGTGTTTTGTGCATTAATAACATTAAAGCAGCTTGGTAATATTTTGAGTGATGTTGTCTATGTTTAAGCTTCACACTAACTCTTAAAGGTGCAGTGTTGATATACCCACTGTAAATAGTATGAAGAAATGGAGACCTAGGTTATAGAACAAGGTAGGTGGGAGCTTGAATAATGTTAATGGTAGAGATTACTCATTTATTACACTGATTCACATAGAATTTTCATGACTTATGAAGTCTAATATTGGGCCACGTGTCTGATTTACTGCATTCCTCCAAAAGCTGTATTCTCTTTAATGATTCCATCTGTAGAAAAAGAAACCAGTAGGAGGCCTAAATAATTATCAAACTGAATTTTTTCACTCGTGTTTTATCTATATTGCTAATTTAAGAGAGGAAAAAAATCTACTTTTTCTACCTAAGAAGTGTCCAGGGAGTAGATGAATATCCTTTAAACTATGAATGGACAACTTATCAGAAAACCAAAAAGCTCTCAAAAGTTATAAATTTTCAGAACTACCTAAATATTTTTTTCATTTTTTTCTCCCCTTTGTTCCTCTCTACCCTGCACCCCTCCTCCCACCGACATTCCCCTCCTTGGTTCATGTCCATGGGTTGTACATATAAGTTCTTCGGCTTCTCCATTTCCTATACTATTCTTAACCTCCCCCTGTCTATTTTGTACCTACCACTTATGCTGTTTATTCCCTGTACTTTCCCCCCTCCCCCACCCCACCGATAGCCATTCATGTGATCTCCATTTCTGTTATTCTGTTCCTGTTCTAGTTGCTTGCTTAGTTTGTTTTGTTTTTATTTTTTTAGGTTCGGTTGTTGATAGCTGTGATTTTGTTGTCATTTTACTGTTCATATTTTTTATCACCTTTTTCTTAGATTAGTCCCCTTAACATTTCATGTAATAAGGGCTTGGTGATGATGAACTCCTTTAACTTTATCTGGGAAGCACTTTATCTGCCCTTCCATTCTAAATGATAGCTTTGCCGGATACAGTAATCTTGGATGTAGGTCCTTGCCTTTCATGACTTTGAATGCTTCTTTCCAGGCCCTTCTTGCCTGTAAGGTTTCTTTTGAGAAATCAATGGGTAGTCTTATGGGAACTCCTTTGTAGGTAACTGTCTCCTCTTCTCTCATTTCTTTTCAGATTCCTTATCTTTAATCTTGCGTAATGTAATTATGATATGCCTTGGTGTGTGCTTCCTTGGGTCCCACTTCTTTGGGACTCTCTGAGCTTCCTGGCCTTCCTGGAAGTCTATTTCCTTTGCCAGATTGGGGAAGTTCTCCTTCAATATTTTTTCAAATAAGTTTTCAATATCTTGCTCTTCCTCTTCTCCTTCTGGCATCCCTATGATTCAGACATTGGAGCGTTTAAAGTTGTCCCAGAAGTTCCTAAACCGCTCCTCATTTTTTTGAATTCTTGTTTCTTCATTCTGCTCTGGTTGAATGTTTATTTCTTCTTTCTGCTCCAAATCCTTGATTTGAGTTCTGGTTTCCTTCCCTTCACTGTTGGTTCCCTGTGTATTTTTCCTTATTTCACTTTGCATAGCCTTCACTTTTCCTTGTATTTTGCAACCATACTCAGCCATTTCTGTGAGCATCCAGATTATCTGTGTTTTGAACTCTGCATCTGTTAGGTTGGCTATCTCTTCATTGTTTAGCTCTGTTTTTGGAGCTTTGATCTGTTCTTTCATTTGGGTCCTTTTTTTTTTTTTTTTTTTTGTCTCAGAGAGCCCATTATGTTGTGAGGGGCAGGACCTTAGGTATTTGCCAGGACGGGGCAACCCATGTCACTGCTTTGTGGCACTGTATGTGGGGGAGGGGTCTGAGAGGGAACAATGCCACTTGCTTGAGCCTTAACCAGCTCTCAGTCACTTCCCCTACTACACACAAGCAAATTGGTCCTTCTGGTGCTGATTCCCAGGTGGTTGGGTTTGTGTATGTTCTAGGACCCTGTGGGTCTCTCAAACAAACCCTCCAGTGAGACTGACAGTTTCTCCTGCCTCTGCAAACCCCATAGATTTTTATAGCCAGAGGTTTTGAGCCTTTCTTTTCCTAAGCTGGAACCCTGGGTTGCGAGGTCTCTCTCACCACCCCAGTTGTTCCTCCCGGTTTATCTGCATGCAGATGTGAGAGCCCCTGGTCTATCAGCCACAGGCTTGTGGCACATCTTCTCCACCCTGGCTGCCTGTCTCTGCCCCTCCTACCAGTCTGGACGAATGTTCCTTCCTTAACTCTTTGGTTGTTGGACTTCCGCACAGTTCAATTTTCTAGCAGTTCTGGTTATTTTTTGTTTTTAAATTTGTTGTTGTCCTTTTGGTTGTGCAAGGAGACAAAGTATATCAGCCTATGCCTCCATCTTGGCTGGAAGTCTTTGAACTACCTAAATATTCAATTCTGGCAGGCAAAAAGAATTTAAAATATAGCAATATGTTACTGTTAAAATGACTTCTGCAAATTACACTAAAAATAAGTAAGAAGAAAGTAACCAAGATAAGAGCAGAAATCAATGAAATAGAAAACTGAAAAATGATACAGAAAATTAACAGGTCTAAGAGCTGGTTCCTTGAAAGGATTAATAAAAATGATAAACCACCAGAAATACTGACATAAGCGAGAACAGAAATTATAAATATCAAGAAAAAAAGAGGGGTGCCATTGCATATCCTACAGACATAAAAAAGAATAATATGGGAATATTAAAAACAACATTATGCCAATAAATTTAATTACTTAGATGAACTGGACAAATTTCTTGAAAGACACAAATTACCATAATTCTGAGGCAGGGGGAGAAATCTGGATAGCCCTATTTATACTGAATTAAATTCACAGTCCAAAACTTTCCTACAAAGAAAAACTCCAGACCCAGATAGTTCCATTGGTGAACTATATATGACAATGGCCAATTCAACGCAATCCAAATCAAAATTCCAACAGACTATTTTATAGAAGTAACAAGCCAATTCAAACTTTCATATGGAAATGTAAAAATACTAGAATAGCCAAAACAATCCTGAAATAATCCCAGTCTTACATAGACTCTTGTAGAAATAAAAGAGGAAATGCTTGCCAACTTAGACACCAAAATTTGACAAACACAATTTAAGACAATAAAACTACAAACCAATATCCCATATAAACATAGGTGTAAAAATTCCTAATAAATAATTAGCAAATTAATCCAGAAATGTATAACCAAGTAGGTTTGTCCCAAAATGCAGGCTTAACAGTAAAAAATCAATGTAAATCTTCATATTAACACAGTAAAGCAGAAAAACCACAATGATCATCACAATAGATGCAGAAAAAGAATTCAACAAAATTTAAAACTCATTCATGATTTTAAAAAACCTCTCAGCAAGTTAAGGATGGAATGGAAATTCCCAACCTGATAAAGGTCTATGAAACACCTGAGGCTACCCCAATTCAAAAGAACCTATGCACCCCAATGTTCATAGCAGCACAATTTATAATAGCCAAGTACTGGAAACAGCCTAAGTGCCCATCAGTAAATGAGTTGATCAAAAAGCTGTGGTACATTTACACAATGGAATACTACGCAGCAGAGAGAAAGAAGGAACTCTTACGCTTTGCAACAGCATGGATGGAACTGGAGAGCATTATGCTAAGAGAAATAAGCCAGTGGATGAAAGACAAATACCATATGATCTCAGCTATTAGTGAAACCTAGTCAATAAAACAAACAAGCAAGCAAAATAGAGCCAGAGACATTGAAAATAAAGAACAAACTGACAGTGACCAGAGGAGTGGGGGCAGGGGGATAATGGGAGAAAGAAGGGGAAGGGTCTTCAAGAACATGTATAAACGACCCATGGACAGGGATAATGGGGGTAAGGGGAGCGTTGAGTGTGGGAGGTGGGGGTGGGTGGGGCAGGAGAGAGTGGTGGGGGAAAATGGGGCAACTATACTTGAACAACAATAAAAAAAATTCAAAAAATAAAAAAAAATGCCTGTAGCTATAATATTTAATGTTGAAATACTGAATGCATTCCTTTAAGATGAAGAACAAGGCAAGAATGTATTTCATCACTTGTATTCATTTTTGAACTAGGAGTCCTGCCAGTGCTATAAGAAAGAATAAAGAAATAAAGGCATAACGATTAAAAAAGAAGTAAAACCATCTCCATCCATGGAAGATACTTTTGTTTATGTAGAAAATCCAACAGATCCTTAGTTTGTAGGAATATATAATGTGTGCATGCGTGTGTGTGAGTGTATCCTAAGCAGAAAAATTAAGACGTGACTATTCATACCACTAAAGGTAAAAGACGGGTAGAGAGAAGTCTCCACGCTGGGCCGTATTAATTCTCCCTCCTTTGAGCTCCTGTGGCTGTTCTCGCTCTGCACTAGCCCCTGCGACTCGGGGTGTGGTCCTCAGGCCAGTAGCATTCATATCTGGCGAGATTCATACCGTATTCTGCCGTGTATGATGCACTCCCATGTATAGTGCACACCCACTTTTTTGGCCAAAACTTTCAGGAAAAAGTGTTTCGTTTTATTTTTTTAATTCAATTATTTATTTATTTATATTTAGAAACAAGATTGATTATGTATTCCAGGGTATTATTTTGCATACGGATATCGTTATTGCTTTCTAGAGTTGTACTTTTAACACATAAG
Organism: Mormoops blainvillei; assembly: GCA_004026545.1. Lineage (NCBI taxonomy): Eukaryota > Metazoa > Chordata > Mammalia > Chiroptera > Mormoopidae > Mormoops > Mormoops blainvillei. The sequence goes on along the minus strand of PVJD01000460.1, from coordinate 185,662 downwards.
CATAAAATTAAAAATTAAAAACATTTATACAGATACAGAATTAGTACTACCTGTGTATAATGCACATCCTTATTTTCACCTCAAAAATTTGGGCAAAAAAGTGAGCATTACACATGGCATATTACGGTAAATGCAGAGCCTCAGGCCCCACTACAGATCTATAAGATCATAACTTACCTTTTAAAAAGATTCCTCCTTTAATGCAAAAAACAAACAAATTTTAAAAACTACTTAATTAAAATAGAAACAGTCCCCCTGTGACTCGAGTTTCGAGCTTCGGGGTGAGAAGCATTACAGGCAAGAAATGCTGGTCTGAATCACCGACCCCTGCATTTAGCCGTGTGTGGCCTGCCGGTGCTCTAAAACGGTTTGTTCTACAAAGTCACTTCACGTCACTACAACAGAACTGAAGTCTTCTTTTAAACAGGGCCTGTGTTGTCCCCCCAAAACCTTTACTGGACGCCTAGTATGTTTAAATCCCTGTTACACTAAGTCTTTTGGTTCTGAGCCAAAGGTAGTCACTTAAATGTGTCCGTATATGTGTGCATGTTTAATATATTCAGTTTTTATTATAAAAGGATTAAGGCTTCCTTTAAGATAATGAACACTCCAAGCATATTTAAAGTAGGATTTGATTTACCCCAAAACCCACCAAAATCAGAATGAAATCCTCAACTTTCTCAATGCTCTTGAAAAAGACACAAATTATATAAATGTGAATTCTACCTGAAGTGAGAATATTTTATTTCTCCTTTAAGAAATAGATTCTCTAAAGAAATAGGTCATTTAGCTTCTTTTTGCTCCTATTGTGTTATTTTGAGTATAATAAGTAAAGACTGAATAGAAGAGGGAAATTCAGGAGGAGATATTTTCTCTCTCATCAGTCATTTTTAGAATCCATTAATCAGACTGATTCCCAAGGGGATTTCTTTAGGTTAAAATTAGACAGATACAGAGATATAGTGATGTCATATACAAATAGATGATGCACAGAGAGATTTTATTTCTATACTGGATGGGTTTTGTTTCATCTTTGCCTTTTCTTTTTCAGAATCTTTTGAAATCTTTATCTCCTTAAGCTTTCTCACATAAGAAGATTATAGTTTCATTTACTCACACAATTTTATCTAGTACTAGATGTTTTTAATAAATTTACATAATGAGAGCAGCTCATCTAGATTTCGGAGCTGGCTCTTTGGCGCTAACAATTGTAACCTGCTGATAAGTGTGTTAATGAAATAGAAGTTATGCAAATTCCACAGAAGCAGCTTCTTCTGAAGCCAAATGAGTAGCATTCATCTCCCTGTTCTCATCCTCCCTCTCTCACTCCAGGAAACACGAGGTAAACGTGTATTTGATGAGTCTCACTCTACTAATCTTGTACCTGCAAGAAGCTTACTACCTAGTTAAAGAAGGGAAACCCGCCTAGAGAAATGATTGGTAAGCAATGCCACACAGAATGGCATGGTAAAGTTCTGGGTAAAGGGTACAAATGAGAAACGGGCTGAGGTTAGTGGAAGCTGGCATGTCAAGAAAGAATTAACGAATGAATTGACACCCTGAAATGTTTAGTTGCTGTCTTATGGACAGGGCCAGTCCTGGTACCAGAATCTACAAAAATTGCAAATTCATCATCAATGACCCTACTTCAGCATTTGCTAAACATGGTAACTATGACACTTGTCATATAAGAATGCTTAGGGCGTCTTTACTGTTGAAGTTAATGCCTGAGCTCATTAAACATTGGTAGATGACCATTACTTCGCTCCACTCAAAGGAAAAGGGGCATTATGCAGGGGCTGCTGGATGCTAAGAAGCTTTTATGGGGAAACCATCAGGGAGATGGAGTCCTTAATGGGGCATCTGGACCCATCACTTTAAGGGGCCCAGAGGGGTGGAGAGGGAGGGGCCTGCAGTAGGGGGAACTGAGTTGATGCTTGCCCTCCTCTCATTCTTCAAGCACACACTCCAGAGAAGAGGATTGAGAACTGATGTCTTAATAATGAAATCGCATGGTCTGCAAATGGTTCAATTAAGGCTTTTGTTATGAAAATTGTATAGGACACAGGATACTAATATTCAGGAACAGAGAAACAGGTGATGGATAGGATTCCATGATGCTGAGGGTTGGAGGGAAGATGAATGGGCAGCATAGTCTGGAAGCAGAGGGCCCGCAGCTGAAATCCCAGCCCCCTCACCAGGCAGTAATGCCAGCTGTGTAACCTGTCTTGGCCCTTCCATTTCTTTATCTGTGGAATGTGGGCACCACCAGGGCTTACTTCCTAGGGATGTGAGATTTACATGAGATGATATATGGAATGTACTTCATGCACTGCCAGGAAAGTGGAAAATGGTCAGTAAGGGTCAGCTTTGCCATGTTTATTGGACCAGGCAAATTAAAGGGGTTGACCAAAGAGCCACATAAGGGAAACCGGTGATGAGGATGGCTTGTCATTAGTAAAGGCTTGTCTCTCCATGGAGAGGGAGAGCTCTGCCTGGGGGGTTACTGAGGTTGAGGGGGAGGGTCTTGAGGGGAAAGGACTGGACCGAGGCTGCCTTTCCAGCCATCACATCTGTATTCCAGACAGCAGAAGCCAGGGGTGGGGGAGGAGGGCGACAGAGGTCCCGCTGCCCACACTGCTGTAGCTGAGTCAGTCCCCCTTGTGAGTACCTTGCTGGAAGTCCACCCGGCAGGTAAGCAGGCACCCAGCCACATCCGACTCCAATGAAGGCTGGGAAAAGTCTTTTTTTAGGGACACATTGCTTCCCTGAAAAAAAGTAGGATTCTGTTGCTAAGGAATGGGAGACTAGACATTTGGTAGACGACCTGCAGTCTCTTCCACTGCCCTTGAAATGATAATCACCCGGGGTGGGTGTGAGTGAGGAAGTTGGACAGGATTTAATATTCACAGTAAGCATTTGTCTCCCTTGAACTGCAGAGAAAAATTAAATTTACTCACATATGCTTTCACAATGGAAATGTTCCTTGAAATGGGGATTGTTGAAAGTAATTTTGATTTTATGCTGGGACTAAAAATCAATTCATAAATACTTATTCTGTAGCTTTTCAAGAAAACAAGGTTAATCTGTTTTGTTACTAGTTTTATGATTTGGTTCTCCTCCCCTCTCCTACCCGCAAATGTTGAAAGATAAAATATTTTAAAGCAACATTTTAAAAAACCCAGGTGCCACACTTCAAAAGTGTTTATATCCTAAGTGATTTTTTTCTGTTTACAACTCCTATATTTACTTCCACTGTCTGGCAACAAAAGAAATGACTGTTTCTAATAATCGTTGTGTCCTAATAACATGTCTTTTAAAAATATCCTAAATTTTGAGCTCCTTAAGTAAAGTATAAGTTCCTTGTGAACAAAATGTCTTATATTTCTACAATGTCTCTATTTCTATTTTATCCCAAAGTGCCCAACAGAGTATTAGGTATAAAAAATATTTTGATAAATATTTGAAAAATTTCTCTCTTTCCAGATACTTTTTTAAAAAGATTTTATTTATTTATTTTTTTTAGAGAGAGGGGAAGGGAGGGAGAAAGAGAGGGAGACAAACATCAATGTGTGGTTGCCCCTCATGAGTCCCCTACAGGGGACCTGGCCCACAACCCAGGCATGTGCCCTGACTGGGGAATCAAACCAGTGCCTCTTTGGTTCTCAGGCTGACACTCAATCCACTGAGCGACACCAGCCAGGGCATCTTTCCAGATACTTTCAACAGTATTTTTTTTCATTTTTAAAAAAATGGAACTATAATTTACATAAAGGAAAATTCAGCCTTTTTAAAGAGAGTGCAGTTCTGTGAGTTCTGATGACACCTGTGGTCATGTAACTGCCATCACTGCAATCAAGACAAACGCCACTTCTGTCACCTCTCCCAGTTCTATCTGTGCCCCCTTAAGTCAGCCTCTCCCCTTGTATTTGGCAATGACAAATACAGCTGCTATCAACATTTGTGTATAGGCTTTTGTGTGAAGGTAAGTTTTTATTTCACTTGCATAAATATCTAGGAGTAGTATTGCTGGGTCACCAGACATTAATTCAAAGCCTCAAATCAAGAGTTAGCTTAGATAGCAAGTTTTTATTAAGCATTTTGACAGTCATCCCCAAAGATCTGCATAATAACTTACTAAAAAGAGAAATTGGCACCAATACTGTAAGAGACAGCCCGAGGGATATTAATAAAGTAGGCTAGAAGTGAAGGGACAAAATGTATCAAGATCCATTTTTCATTGTGCCCAACACAACAGAAATAAGGGGAAATATTAGCTGTTGAAAAGGAACAGGAAATATATGGTTTACAGATTAATGTTTTCCCCTGCGGCTGTAACTTATGTTTTCTTCTATTTCTCCTCCTACAAATCACATTTCTGAACTTTAAAAAGATTGTTTTTTTAAGTATATTTTATTGATTTTATTATTACAGTTGTCCCATTTTTTTCTTCCTCATTATCCCCCTCTACCTGGTACCCCCATTCCCTCTAGCAATTCTCCCGTTAGTTCATGTCCATGGGTCATGCATTTAAGTTCTTTGGCTTCTCCCTTTCCTATACTATTCTTAATCTCCCCCTGTCTATTTTGTACCTACCACTTATGCTTCTTATTCCTTGTATCTTTTCCTCCATTCTCTCCCTTCCCCCTCACTGCTGAAAACCCTCCATCTGATCTCCATTTCTATGATTCTGTTCTTATTCTAGTTGTTTGCTTTTTTGTTGTTGTTGTTGTTTTAGGTTCAGTTGTTGATAGTTGTGAGTTTGTTGTCATTTTACTGTTCATAGTTTTGATCTTCTCCTTTTTCTTAGATAAGTCCCTTTAACATCTCATATAATAAGGGCTTGGAAATGAACTCCTTTAACTTGACCTTATCTAGGAAGCACTTTTTCTGCCCTTCCATTCTAAATGATAATTTTGCTGGATAGAGTAATCTTGGATGTAGGTTCTTGTCTTTTAGGACTTTGAATACTTCTTTCCAGCCCCGTCTTGCCTGTAAGGTTTCTTTTGAGAAATCAGCTAATAGTCTTATGACTCCTTTGTAGGTAACTCTCCCCTTTTCTCTTGTTACTTTTAAGATTTTCTCCTTGTCAATTTAATTATGATGTGTCTTGGTGTGTTCCTCTTTGGGTCCAACTTGTTTGGGATTCTCTGAGCTTCCTGGGTTTGTATGTCTGTTTCCTTCATCACATTCGGGAAGTTTTCTTTCATTATTTTTTCAAATAAATTTTCAATGTCTTTGTCTTCCTCTTCTCCTTCTGGTACCCCCCATGATTCAGATGTTGGAACACTTAAAGTTGTCCTGGAGGTTCCTAAGCCTCTCATTTTTTTTGAATTCTTGTTTCTTCATTCTGTTCCAGGTGAATGTTTATGTCTTCCTTTTGTTCCAAATTGTTGATTTGAGTCCCAGTTTCCCTCCCTTCACTGTTGATTCCCTGTATATTTTTCTTTATTTCACTTTGTATAGACTTCACTTCTTCCTGTGGCTGTGCTCAATCATTTCTCTCAGCATCCTGATTACCAGTGTTTTGAAATCCTCATTGCTTAGTTGTTTTTCTGGAGTTCTGATCTGTTCTTTCATTTGAGCCATCTTTCTTTGTCTCCGCACACCTGTCACATTGTAAGGAGCAGAGCCTTAGGTACTCGACAGGGTGGGGGAACCCACTTGACTGGTGAGGTGCTGTATATGGGGGAGGGGTCAGAGAGGGAGCACTGCCACCTGTTTGTCTCTTGCCCTGCTTTCAGTTACTTCCCCACTTCCCACAACCAAATTACACCCTTTCAGGTGCTGCCCAGGTACTGATTCCTGGGTGGGTGGGTGGGCTTGTGTAGTTCTAGGACCCTGTGGGGCCCTCCAACAGACTCTCCCATGAGACTGGCAGTTTCTCCCTTTGCTGCAACCCCACAGGTTCTTACAGCCAGAGGTTTTGAGGCTTTATTTCTCCACGCTGGAACCCTGGGTTGTGCGGTCTGTCTCGCTGCCTAGCTCTTCCTCCTGGTTTACCAGCACTTGAATGTAGGACCGCCTGGTCTACCAGCTGCCGCCTTGCCACACATCGTCTCCACCCCAGCCTCCTGTCTCCACCCCTCCTACAGGTCTGGATGAATGTTTCTCTAGCTCTTTTGTTGTTGGACTTCCATACAGTTTTATTTTCTAGAAGCTCTGGTTCCCCTAACAGTACATCTGAAGATTGTTATCCTTCTTTTGGTTGTGCAAGGAAGTGAAGCATATCTACTTATGCCTCCATCTTGGCCAAAAGCCAAGAAAGAAGTAAAAAGATTGTTGAAGAGGATGGGGATGACTGGCAGGTCCTGGTACATTCTGACGTCTGCTTACGGGGAAGCTTCTAAAGAAGAACACACTGGAATAAATGCTATCATAAACCTTAAAGAGATCTGCTGGAATTCTCTGAGTCAGACAAGACGTACTAGTCCTTCATAGAATCAGAGCTAAAAGGAAACTCAAATATAATCTCACCCCACCTTCTCAACTCCGAGATCAGGAGAAAACCAAAACTAGAAAGGAGATATGACTTGCCAAAGGACAGAAACTAGAATCCAGGGCTAGACTTCATTAGACAAAGCAAAATGCAGGGTGGATATTACTGAATTTCTAATATAATTCTTTTATATAATTCTTCAATTCTTAATGGCTCTAGTACACAGGCTTACATCACAGGAATAATGTTTGCTTTGCCCAGGCACATTAATGAGAGGAACAAAACCAGTACCCGTGTGGTTTTTTGTTTGTTTAATGTAAATATTTTATTACAGTACCTCAGCAATTCTTCCATCTGATTAAGAATGCACTGGCTGGAACTAGACGTGGGGATAAACTGATCAACTGAAGGTTTTATATTATTAGAGAGCTCTACCAATGACGAATGATCTTGTGTCAGGTACAAACGAGAGGCTGTCATTGGCTTTGTTCAATTTTGGAAGTGAAGAGATTTCCATTTTAAAAAATTAGGACTCATTCTCATCTTAGCAAACCACTGATGAAATCCCTACCTGGACAGAATGTGGGTACCTCCCCAATAAACTATCTTGAAAGGAGATGAGAAAAGGGCCCATTTGAATGAGCATGCTGGTGGGACTATAGGTGAGACTTTAACTTCTTATATTAGTCTGTTCAGGCTGATATAACAGAATACCATAGACTGGGCAGTTTATATACAACAATAATTTATTTCTCACAGTTATGGAGGCTGGGAAATCAAGGTCAGGGCGCCAGCAAATTCAGTGTCTGGAATGGGCCATTTCCTGGTTCACAGACAGCTTTCTCTCTCTCTATGGCTTCACATGGCAGAAGGGACAAGGCAGCTGCCGGGGGACTCTTACAGGAGTACTAGTCCCATTCAGGGATTGCCTGGTGACTCATGTGATTAGCACTCAGCCTAATCACATCCCAAAGACCCCACCTCCTAATACCGACACATGGAGCTTAAGTTTCAACATACGGTTTTTCAGGGAACACAGCCACTCGGTCTAGCACTTCCTGATCAGGCGTTAACTCATCACATCATCTGTGCTCCCAAACACAACTTAGGAGAAGCAGGAAACACAGTTGAAAACTTTACATCGCACTCGGAATTTACCTCTGTGCTTGCTTTATTTTTGTAACCTATCTTCAGAAGAAATGTTGGTGGTAATACAGTAACTTAGGCCTGTGGCTGCTGTTTACATTTTGAAGTTTAAAATTAAATTACCAATATCTATCACACATGATGGGGTCCTGATAATGACATGGATGTGACTGATCAACCATGGGAAAGCCTGGTGCTAAGTATTTTTAAAACATAACCAATTTGACTTTACTTCCAAGTGCATTAGAACTTGTAGCCTTGGCTCCCAAGTCTTCATCTCTGGACGTCACGATATGCATTAAGAACAGGCCTTCTGGTTTTCAAATGAGTGGTGACAACGAAGAACATATGTGGTAGTATATATACAGATTGAGTGTATAGCATGTAAATGTTGTTTATTTTTCCTGCTTATTGTTGGAAATTTATTCTGTTATTCAAATACAACTCACAGCGAAGGTGCTGTTTTCCCCTAATGGTACATCTGAAATTAACTATCTAAACGTTCTCTTGGGCACAATATGAAATTTTTAATCTAATTAACTCATTAATATATCAATGAAAACTATATGTGTGAAAAAGCAATGGAAGGCAAAATATTATTATAAAATGAATGATTTGCCATTGTACGCACAAGAAATTATCCGATTTGTTTTTTAACTGGCTCATTAGAAATGAGTGCCCACTATTCAACCTTTACTATTTACGATCACTAGTGATTAATGAGTTTTAAGATATATGAATATTATTATCTATTCAATATCTTGGTAAGATATTCTTCAAATAACATACAGCTTACCTTTATATTTTTATTATTTAAAAATAATATAACACAAATCTGTATATAGTAAAAATGAAGTGAACACACACACACACATATCCTGAAGTCTGTTCTAACTTATGTTTCCAAGAGTCGAAGAAATCAATGGATACTTGTAGCTGTTCTGTGTTCTGAAGCTCCCTTTGTACTTACTGATTGAACATCTGGGTAGAAGAAAGCCCTGGTAATGAAATCAGCATGTGTGTTGAAGTTAAATAGTCCTGGGTTCAAATTCCTTCTCTACTATTTCATAGTTATAGGACCATTTCTCTAACCATTAGTTTGCGCATTTGTAAAATGTGAATAATACTAAATACTCTTTATGTTGTTTTAAGGATTGAATTAAATAAGATACAGTCCACAAAGCACGCAAGACAGTATCTGGCACATAAACAGAGGAAGAGAAGAAAAACCCAATGTAAGCACTAAGATACCAACATTGGTTGGGCCAGTTGCATCTAGCTCATGTGTATTTTCAAAGTACAGTCTTTCTAAATAAAATAAAGTCCACCATTAACATCTGCTACAAATGAATTTTTTTTGTTCTGTTTTGTTCAGGCAAGTATTCTCCAAAAGCTTATTTATTGAAATAGAACCACTATGCCAAAGGAATCAGGGAGAGAGAGAAAATATTAATGGAAAACATATGAATGGAAATTGATAACAGATGATAAATATAAGAAAGAGAATAGAGAGCAAAAAGATAGCAAATCCACCTAGTTTTATTAAGAAATGTAGGTAAGTGGCAAAGGAGGGAGAAGATAAAGCAAATGTCACTAACCATTTAGATTTAGCACAGTATCTATGGAACCCAGCCAGCACACAATGACTTTCATTTCCATTGGCTACATGAAAAACAGAGACTAACAGCTATATATTAAATATGGTAAGTTATTAAAACTTCAGCAGAAAAAAATATTCAGCTTCTGAAACAGATGTCTCAAAAAGTTTGGTCCTATTTTAAAAAGCCAATTAATGTTCATCTGCTTCCTGACCAAATAAGTGCAGAAATAACGCTTTGGGGAATCTTCAGTATCATGACTGATCACCAGTCTGTCTGACTCTACACATTAGTAAATCAGCCAAATAACCAGTTATCTTATTTGATCATTTTACTAATCTCAAGGACATTTGAACAAATTCCACTTAAACACACAGGCTACATTTGACAGGTGAGCAAAACTTCTCCTGTAAAATCAGAATTGAGAGACCACAGAAAAGATGTCTTCCAGGACATAAGACATCTCCTTACGTATGACTCTGAATTCCCCGTTAGCAAGCTGCTCCCTTTTATTATTAAAAATTATAGCCAATTCCATAAACATTTATTAATCACTGAATGATTATTATTTATTTTTTAAAAAGTTTTTATTTATTTTATTTTTAGACAGAGGGGGAGGGAGGGAGAAAGAGAGGGAGGGAAACATCAATGTGTGGTTGCCTCTTGTGTGCCCCCTACTGGGGACCTGGCACACAACCCAGGCATGTACCCTGACTGGGAATTGAACCGGGTACCCCTTGGTTCACAGGTTGACACTCAATCCACTGAGCCACACCAGCCAGGGCTATTATTTACTTATCTAAAAAAGATTTTATTTATATATATATTTTTAGAGGGAGGGGAAGGAAGGGAGAGAGGGAGAGAAACATCGATGTGTGAGAGAAACATCAGTTGGTTGCCTCTGACACACGCCCAACCGGGACCTGGCCCACAACCCAGGCATGTGTCCTGACTGGGAATCAGAATGGCAACCTCTCAGTTCGCAGGCCGGCGCTCAATCCCCTGAGCCACACCAGCCAGGGCTACTTACTATTTATAGATCAATTGCTATGTATTACTTTACACATGATCACTTTTAACCCTCAGGAACAATCCAATGGGATAAGTATCCTTATCATACAAGTATACTGAGACTCAGAAAGGTTAAAGAACTTGCCCGAGGTCACACAGCCTGTTTGGGGCAGAGCGAGGATTCAGATTCAAGCCTGTATGACTTCAAAGTCTTCACAGTTCAGTCTTCCTCTGGTTCCCTCTCAAAATACAAATCTTGAAATTCTCATAAAAACCTGACAGCTAGGTACAAATAAAGTATCATTTCTCTCTTTCATTTCTCTTATTGACAAGGCCCAGGCCAGGGGAGATCTAGGTTTTTAAATGAAACTTGAGATACTGATGGGAAAACAAGAGCATTTGGTCAATTTGATCACTACCAGGCCCTGAGCAACCTCCTGCAATGCCCCTCCCCCCAGTCCACAGTCCCTGCCCCCTGGGCCCCGCTGAGTCTCGTCAGGTAGCACCTGCCTTGCTCAGAGACAAGGTAAGAGCTCACTTGAAGCACACATGTTTGCATCAGAAAATCTGTCTTCTCACATCCCACTTCTACCTGCCCCACTGTTCATAGACCCATACTCGGAGTCAGATCCCAGCTGCTCTGGGGGCCAAAGAAAAAGTCAAACTAGATAGAAAAAGACTTATGCATCAAAAGAATGGCAATATTTTGCTAACTTATCAACTTACCTGAGTTTAACCAAGTACACTTGTTCATTATACACTTAGAGAATTGGTGTGGAAATGGATTTCTTTTTAATATACCAGAATAAGAAAATCAAAATTAGAAAAACAAAGACTAGTAGAAATAAATATTTGTATTAACTATAACCAATGTCAAAACCTATACTATATGGAGAAGTTTAGAGTTTTAATCTAAGATCCTACACCTGAGTAATTACTATTTACTAGCTGGGTAACGTTGAAGAAGTTACTTTTCCTTTTTAAGCCTCAGTTTCCTCATCTGTAAAATGAGGATGTACGAATTCTTAGCTCATAGGGCTGCTGCGAGCATTAGCACAATGCCCGGCCCAGGACGAAGGAGTCGAGAAATGACAGCTCTGAAGGTGACAGTGCTGCTCCGCAAACAATTCACCCAAGGAAAGGTCAGAAAACTGAAAGTGTTTTTATTCCCTATCAACAAAATTAGAGTACCTTTTAGAAACTGGCAATAGAAATGGCCTTTTACACTCCTATGTTGCAAAAAATATAGAATACCCAATGCTGGTAAAGCGGGGCTATACATATTCACCACTGGTGATATAGTGAAACATTCTAACACTTTTAGATACATGGTGATATATAGCAAAATCTTTATTAGTATTTATACTCTTTTATCTGGTAATTCTACTTATAAGTATCCTAATTCAACATAAAAGAGACAAAAAGAGTAGAATATATTGCTTGTTAACTGATATAAAAATTTATAACTACATAAAAATGAAACATTAAGGAAACAGTTTAATAAATTATAAAGCATGAACATGATATGCTAGAATGTAGATATGTAAAATAATAATTACAGTGCAGGGTGAATTTACTTATATTAACATTAAATGAAAATAGCACAGTATGAAATAGCATGTACAGTCTCATAACAACTATATTATGATATATATCAACAGGTAGTATTATGCAAAAGGAAAAATAGTCTGCCCTGGCCAAATGGCTCAGTTGGTTGGAGCGTCGTCATGTGCACCAAAAAGGTTGCAAGTTCGATCCCCAGTGGTGCACGTACAGCAGGCAACTGATCAATGTTTCTCTCACATCCGTGTTTTTTTCTTTCTCCCCCTCTTGTTCTCTCTCCCCACTCCCCTTCCTCTATGTCTAAAATCAATAAACGTATCTTCAGATGAGGATTAGAAATAGTTAACTTTCTTAAGGTAGTGAAAAAATGAGTGATTTTAATTTCATATTTATTTGAAAGCCTTGCTTCCCAATTTTTTTTTAATTAAGCCTCAAAATTTCTCAGTGTGTATAATCTGTCATAGTTGGGTCAGGCTTCCCTCAATTCATTATAAACTACAGTTAATTTTATGGGTATTTTTTCCATGCAACACTGGATATTCACATTCAACTATGTTTTAAAAAATAGATTGAAAAGATGTGTGTAACTCTATTTCATTTCCTTATCTAGTCAGATAAGCTCTTAAAATCAAATATAATTTTGTTCCAGATGTGGAAAAGGATTTTACACACTGGGTATAAACTGACCATATGGTAATACCAAAAACCATTTGTGATGTTCTGAAGATTATTTAAAATCTTAACTAAAGAGAAGACTTTAAAGTACAAATTAAAAAGTGATGTAAGCTTGGTTTTTGCTTGCACAGTGTTTCATTATATTGTCAAAAAATATGCATCTACATCAATTGACATGCAATAGGAATAATTTATTGTTTCATGTGACAAAATGAGGTCAGTGAGTGGCATTTTCCAGGCATTGTAATAAACCTTTTTCCATGTAAAATGTGGCATAGTGTAACATGACTTTTATTACCCGTTTTTTACTGATTGACTAAATGCATACAGGCATACATACATGCATTAACTTCCTAATCGTGCAGAATAACCCAGAGGGACAAAGCCAGTGGTCACGGACAGCATAAAACATCTATAGTTTACTGCGCCTTTACTAGCACTGGGCAGGATGCTAAGCCTTTTAAACAGATTATTTCATTTAATCATCCCAACAGCCCTAACTCAGGTGCTACCCTCACCTTCTCTTTACTAATGAGACACTGGGGCTCACCACATAGGTTACACAATAGACAGGTGTTGGCACAGTCTTAAACACTATATTTTCTGACCCCACAGTTATTAATTTTTATTCTTATATTGATGATATAGATTTCCTGGGGAAAAATGTGAAAATGTATTTTAGAACAACTTCAAATCTGGGTTGCAGTAAGATATTTTTTATTAGCTCTCAACTAACTAAATAGTTCAATTAATCAAAATGCCCTAATATCCCCAGAAAACAATATCAATAGTGGAGGTTATGGCCTTTAATCGAGAAGTAAGAAGTTTACAAAATAAAGATGGGGGTGGGCATGAACAATGAATGAAGGTAGGAGCACCTTGGACAAGACAGGAAGATAGAACTTAGTTAAAAAAATTCAAGTTGATCCATCAGAGTTATTTATAACTCTTTATAATTTGATTAGACATATTGATTAACTTGTTACAAAGAGGGTTGAGAAGCCAACAGAGTATCCAAAAGACCGAAGTAATTAACAGAGATAATCACTGCACATACCTCACTTGAGCTCTAGAAGCAAGAACTGGGCCTTTCAAATTAAAAGCAAGGCTTGAAATTGATCAAGAAAAATAAAATAATCCTAATTTAGGGAAATCATGTCTTTTCCAGTTTCCCTAAGAAATCTTCCTAATATTTCAAAATATTATGTCAATTACTCTAAAATTTAATTTTGATCATGCTTCCCAATATATAAATTTGACTTCAAAAAACACAAAATATTTCATAAGAAATAAAATGGTATTTTATAAATATCTTTATAGGTTTTGTTTAGCAAGTGAAAGGAGCTAACCACCAATTAAGATTAACAATGAAGGAAAATTTAATATTTGAGGTAAAATTTAATATTAGCACAGAAAGATACTTATTAGGTGGTACAGAAATTTAGAATATAACTTGGTGAAAGCATAGTCTTATTTAAAATGTTTTATTTTATGCTTAATTGCATATAATATAGAACACAATTTTGTTTGCATAAAATACATAATACCTTTTTTTTACATACAGGGTGGGACAAAAGTAGGTTTACAGTTGTGAGTACACAAATCATAGAGATTATTCTTGTATTATTATTTATTAGCTATTGTGTTAATTTCCATATGAACAACTGTAAACCTACTTTTGCTCCATCCCTGTAATTATACTATAATTAAAAGTAATAGAGATAACTCAGTATTAATCAATTTTTAAATGTATAAATGTATTTGTAAACTTATACACATACTTCACTATAACACCTGTATGCTTTTTAATATTAGATATAAGCTTCAAAACATATTTAGGATTCTCTAACTTCAATAATTAATCAGTACTATCTAGCTATCACTATATTTCAAATTTAGCACCAGTAAAAGAAAGCTGCCATAATGTGGGCAAATATCTCAGACATTCAGTTTAAGCATGGTGGTAATCTTTAAATTTCTATGTAAGTCAATTATATGAAAATAAAAACATTTCCCATCCCACAGCCACAAGCTGCATCTTACCTAAAGCACATTTTAAAAAGTCTCCTGCCTTTCAGTGGCCACAGGAGGGTCCTGTCAAGAACACGAATGGAGAGCTGTCACATTTGCGATGTCAGTGCAAATCTGTCATCACTACCAGAAAAATCTCAACAGGTAGGCCTGCCCTACCACTCACTAGCTGTGTGTCCTTGAGCATGGTACTTGGCCTTTCTATGTCTCATATGTAAATTGGGGATATTAATAGGTATATGCAGTAGAGTTATCGGGATTATTTGTTTAAATCCTCAGAGCAGTGCAGGGACATAGCAGGCATTCCATAAAGGTACACTGTTATTTTTATTACTCAGTAGTATATCCTCATGTACAGAAAACCCTATACTGCTCTGGCTGGGTGGATCAGTTGGCAGGAGCATCATCCTGTACACCAAAAGGCTGTGGATTTGATTCCTGGTCAGGGCACCTACCTGGGTGGCAGGTTCGATCCCCGGTTGGGGTACGTGAAGAAGGCAACAAACAGATGTTTCTCCCTTGCATTGATGTTTCTCACTCTCTTCCCCCTCCCTTCCTCTCCCTCTAAAAGTCAATACTAAATCATCTTTGGGTAAGGATTTAAAAAAAAAGAAAATCATATACTAGTATTACCTTTTAAAATTTCACATACAAACCTGTAATACCAGAGCTAATAATTCCTTTCCCACTGCCAAAAGAAAAAGTATAAATAAGTGTAGAGTTTCAACCTTTTTAATGAAGTAGCATGTCAAATGCTTAGTGGTAAGAGTGAACCATCTATCATACTCCTGCATTCACAAAATTAAAATTATTATTCAAGTGACACAAGCATAATGCAGTCTATTCTTAAGCACTATCCTTCAACCACATTTCTACAAAAATACCTTGTTCAGTTCACCATTCTGTATTTATAGCTAGGTTGCAATTATTCCTTTGGGAAATTATATAATATATTTAAGGTAATTCCCTAAAGAATTATAATTATTATTCCTCATCTTGAAGAATGACAAAAGTACTGTATATTTGTTTTTTAACCTTGAATTCCCCTCCAGATTTCCAATATTATAGTATCCTTAATTGTTGGGTAGAATAAATAGAAAATACAGGAAGAAACAAAAGCCTTTTTAAAACACCCCAGTGCATACAGAGGATCTCCGCATTGAAAGTCAATTATTTTCCTGAGCTACAAACGTCACTTTTGCCAATGCAATCTAAATGCTAAGAAACATTAAATCACTCTGGCTTTGAAACTTTCCAAATAGCTTTAGTTTTTGAATTGCCATTTTAAACAACCCAGGGCAGTGGGCTGTTTAGAATTATGGAAGAGTACAGACTTAAATCATTTTTAAGATTTCTAATTATTCATTTCCAGTTGCATTTCAGTAGCTATCACACTATTTGTGTTAAATGGCATTTAGTTGTATAATTCGAAATCGTGGAAAACTGTAGACGACTAACGTCACTCAGGCAGTTAAATGCACATATGCTGGTATCTACATATCTACATGGGAAAATGTACGTAAAGGTGTTCACCCAACTGTAAATAGCAGTGGCCTTTGGAGAGTGGAATTAGGCGGTAGGGGTATTAATGGGGGAGTCACATTACACATTGTACATCTCTGTATCGTGTGAAGGTTTATGATCATCTTGTTTCACTTTTTCAACTTCTGTAAAGGTTAATTTTTTTAAAGAGTATTCTAAAAAAACATGTTAGTGTCATGTCAAATAGGGCTGAGAGAAACAGATGTCAAAAATCTTGGATTTTCTTCTCCAGGTCTACCACTGACAAGTTCATGAGACTGTGACCAAAATGCCCCTGCCCCCACTGGTTATGTCATTCAAAATAACTAGTCAGATTTCATGAAAACCACACTTAAAGAAATCAAATTCAGAAGCTCTGTCATTTCTCAGGTGAAAGAATAAAGTATTAATCCATCCTTACTATCACAATTATAAAGAGTAGAAAGTAGGATCTTTTATATATTTAATGTGTTAATTGTACTTTTTACAATACCTTTTTAATATTATTTCCATTCTTTCTTTCCTATCTTACCATAATGGAAGAAAATATGTGAGACTTGACCTAGTGCATAGCTCAACATCTCAAGCAGAGTTAGAAAATGCACTGTGATCATGGTCATCATTTCAACTTGCAGCACGTGCGGGGGTCAGAATAATGGTTTAGCGTCAATTTGGGAGAAGGTATAGAATTTTCTCATCATCCAAGGCAGAAGACTCATAGCTCTGTGTGTGTGTGTGTGTGTGTGTGTGTATCACAAAGCTCAGAGTCTTCTTCAGCAATAAATTTTAGCACTTAATAAGATTTACTGGAATCTAATAGAAATCCTTCACCTATCATCTTAAACTGATGTCATCTCATTTTCTCCTAAGAATTAACTCTAGATTTGCATGCTCTTACATAATCCCAAATCAAACATTGAGAGATTCACAGGTACATATAAACAGAAAAGAACTCTCACCCCCAACATGCCTAAGGACCCCAAACAGTGGGAAAAAAACAGATAATCAAGTCAAGTTGGCATTTCCTGTCTTTGAACGTGTAAGTGATAAACATCTAGATTATCTTTTCATTTAAACCTTTTTATCTTTCTTCCCTCACAAGCTTAGATTTGAAGATAGAACCTCTAGTATTTGTTCACATGTAAATATTTCCCAATAATTTTATTACATTTACTTTAGGAAGTCTACTTTGAAGACAACAGTCTACTTTGAAAGTCTGTTTTTAAATCTGCTATAAATAAGTCCTATTATAAAATAATTCATTTACTGAGTTTTAGAATCATTTCTTTACCAAAGAATATGTGGGTACTTCAAGCAAACTTTCATTAATGTGACATCTTATGTGAATTTCAGATCCCGGAGCAGGGACAGGGCCCCTCCTGTCCCTGGGGTCACTGTGCTGAGGTGGATGGTTGCTCTCAGGGCGAGAAGCGGATTCAGCGTTGGATGGAACTCAC
Source organism: Mormoops blainvillei (assembly GCA_004026545.1). Classification (NCBI taxonomy): domain Eukaryota; kingdom Metazoa; phylum Chordata; class Mammalia; order Chiroptera; family Mormoopidae; genus Mormoops; species Mormoops blainvillei. The sequence goes on along the minus strand of PVJD01000460.1, from coordinate 168,221 downwards.
GACTCTGTCTCTCCCAAGTGGGCAATTACAACATGCAGAAGTTAAAGGAGGCCTCCTAAGTATACAACACAACAATCATTATGTTTCCAGTCCCCAGAGTTTTTCCTGTATTGTCAAAATGACACTAGAATCCTGTTTTGCTTTAGCAAACACTGAGAAACCATGCTAATAGGAGACTAACACTTTCGATGTATATCTGAAATATAGAAAGCAAGGGGCTCAAATTTATATGGAACCCAAAGCAAAAAAACCTACAACTTATAATTGGGCGCAAAAGTCCAACCTCAGAGACAAAAAAATATAAGAAGAAGGAGTGGTCTTGGGTCATCAGGATACTCAATTAAATGACCTCCTGCAGAATGGCTGGACCAGTTACAGACTCCCCCCCATCACCTCGCCATCACAAATACCCCCCACCCCAGACCCCAAATAACTAGCTGACAGTGGAAAGGCATTTGGATCTATGCTAACACATTCGAGAACTACGCCAAAGAAAGTGTCTTCAGGGTTGGGTGACTTCCCTTCTGCAAATGTCGAGGTCAAAGAGAAGTGGGTTGGGGTCTGTGCTAACTCCAGGTATCCACCAGGTGGGGATGAAGGTGGGTAATAACACTGTGTCCAGGAGTGCAGATCTCCTTGCTTTGACAATTGTAGGATAAAAAGCAACCCTAATGAAATAGAGAATAAAACAACTACAACAGTAATAAGTAGACTTAATTAATAAAATAAAAGTGTTGTTCTTTTTATCCTCACCCAAGAACAATTTTTTTCATTGCTTTTTAAAGAGAGAGGGAGGGAGGGAGGGAAAGATAGAGACAGACATAGAGATACCGATACAGATACAGATACAGGTGGAGAGATAAAGACAGGGGGTGGGGGGCATTGATATGAGAGAGACGCATCCATCAGTTGCCTCCTGTATGTTCCCAGACCTGGGATCATACAAGCCCAGACCAACCAAACCCTCAACACAGGAATGTGTCCCGACTAGAAGTTGAACTGGCAACCCCCTGGTCACAGGATGACACTCCTACCAACTGAGCCACACTAGACAGGGCTAAATTTAGCTTTTGAAATAACAATAAAGTAGATAAAACTTTGTCAAGCTTGATTAAGCACTTTCTATAGTTCTGCTTTGGTGAAAACCAAAGTCAAATGCAAAATCAATACTATCTGCAACTCATTAGTCAAGGCCTAACATCAATCTACATGGAGTAGAAATTAAAGATTTGGCAACACAATTTTTTATTTTATAAATCTGATCATTACAATAGGGGTTGCCAACTCTTTCAGTTCCACAGGGTGCTCTGAAAGAAAAATGTCCCCATTAAAATAACTGGGAAACACTAATACCAGAGTTAAGACTGACTGGATATTCACCATAGGTCAGGTCCTTTGCAAAAGTCCTCTACCTTTTATGTTATTGGAGCATCACAAGCACTCCGTGATGCAGTGTGGCAGATATGCTAGCTCTCCCCTTCTCCCTGTGATGGACGCCCAAATGAGTCACCTGGAATCCCCTTCCATGAAGGACTATTGGCCCAACTGCTGATGGTGATGTTTACAGAAAGCCTCCAGCTGTCAGTCTTTTCAGGGGTCACCTCAGCTGCCAAGAGCTGTCTTGCCAAAGGTCACACCTATGCCCAGGCCAGGCCACACCTAATGACTGATCAATACAGGAGTATGAAGTCCTGGCCTCCTCAGCTCCAGAGCAACCTGTCGGGGCCCGTGGAGGCTGTCAAGGGGCCTGCATTGTAGCTCGACTTTTCCTCTGTCCTCCCTTCCATCACTTTTGATCCACAGAGCCCTGCTTAATAAATATCCTGCAAGCTAAACTTTGTCTCAGAGTCTGCTTCCTGGGGAATTCATCCTACGATACTCCCCTTCCTTCTCAGAAATAGAACATCCAAATGTCAGCAGGGCGCATGAATAAATGCCAAGAATAAAGACTCCATTTCCTACCCTCCCTTAAAACCAGGTGTGGCCAGGCAACCAACCTCTAGCCAACAGGATGAAAATGGAAACTGCGCAATTTCCAGGAAATGTTCTTAGCGGGCAGAGCAGGGCCCTTCCCTGTGCCTCCTTTCTTTCCTGCCGGCTGGAATGCAGACAAACAGGCTGGGGCAAGAGGAGCCAGCTTTTCAGGGACAGCCGAGCAACAAGACGAGAGGAGGAGGCTCTGAGGCAACCGGGGCGGGGGGCGGGTGGCGGGGAACAGCATTTTATACTTAACCCTGTGAGCTAGGTCATGTTGCCCCACTTCACAAATGGGGAAACAGACTCCGAGTTAGACAGTGTGCCCAAAGGCAAGCTGGTGGTAAGCAGCGGAACTAGATTTCAATCCAGATCTGACTCCAGAGTTCACGCTCTTGTACCACACTGAGCTGCCTCCGGGACAAAATTTCAGGACGACTTTGCTTAGGAGAAGCGAAAATGTTTGATTACCCATCTCTTCTGAGCACAGAATAAAGACATATGGAGCTAACATTTAAGTTAGCTGCAAGGAAGAAGCTCCCAGTTGTAAATATTGTGGGAGATTAAAGAAGGGAAGACAGAGAGGTATAGCTCCTTGTGGGGAGATCTGAGAGATTAGACCATGTAAATGGGGAGCAATTACCTAGTGATGCTTTGCCTAGAGATACAGATGTCAGCTCGTAAATCTCCTTCTAGGCCTGCAATTTCTTTCTAAATATGAGCAATGCCTTTTTCTGTCCTGAGCAATGAGGGAGGAAGAAAGCTCGGCCCTTCTGGAGTGATCTGCTGGACTGGGGGAGGGAATAATGGTCTTCCCCAACTCCACTGGCCAGATGTTGGCCCAGGAGAGGAAGAGACCAGGCTCCGTTATAGGTCTGAGATCCGCAAGGTGACAGCCCAGCTGAGAACGCTGATGCACAGAGGTGGGCCCACAGGAAGCACCGGGGAAAGCAGTTTTGCAGCCCATCTGAAGGGGCTTGTCCTCCCTGCTTTGGGTTCTCACATACTGGCTCTCACTGCTAGTGGTACCTTCTGATCCTTGAGGACTAAGGTCACTTACTGCACCTCTGGTTTCTCCTGAGAATAAAGATATCTCTTAGTATAGCCTGAGGCCTGCGGCATCAGTGCCTCAGGAGAGGCTCCGCCTCCAGCTGGACAGTTAGCTCAGGAAGGCCACCCACAGGTGGACCCCTCTGGGGACAGTTCGGCCGAGATCACTGAGCGGCTTTACTCTCCGAGCATTTGGGCCTCTTCCTCCAGGAGTCACTTACCTCCTGACAAGGGGACAGCAGAGCAGGCCAATGTGGTCCTATCCTGGGCCTAACCATTAGTGCCTGGGCTCACAAAATATTGAAAAGTGCCTGGTTCCAAGACTTGCCCAAATGCAATATTTCATTAAATTAATCCAAACAAATACCTGGATTTTGCCAATGCCATCACCTTTATCACCCAGTAAGCACGGTTGTCACAGTGAAAGAGACAGCATTCTGGGGTGCGGGTGGGATGAAGGATGGTCTCTCCAGTCAAACACACTGAGTGTGAAGCCCAGCTCTTGCATTTACCAGCTATGTAACCACGGGCCAGTCTCCGGACCCCTCCCATCTAATTTATATTGATAACATCACCTTCACTGCAGAGCTGCTGTCGAATAGTATCAGGGAATATGCACAAGGCGTTCAGCACAGTAAAAAGGCAAAAAATGTTTGTCATTCCCATGAACACAAAGGCAGCCTTGGCTCAGAGAAAATTTTATCTTGGAAAGAAGTTATCAAATACCCCTAAAGGTAAACAACGTAGTTCAAATTAATATTGGGAGAGGTCCCATAGTATTTAACTTTACATGAAACGTTCTGTAATTTTTACAGCCCTGTATGACCACCCTCTGTCTGGTGAAATTCATCCAAGTCCACACCTATTATCATGTATTTCCTTTTTGTCCAAACCGCCCGGAGGGAATTGTTCCCATCTCCATCCACATTTTCACAGGACTTCTGTCATCATTAACTAAGTCACTTGAAGTCTGGTTTTATGTATAGCTGCTTCTCCTCTTAGATTAGAAGCCCTTTGATACCTTGGCTGGTGTGGCTCAGTGGATTGAGAGCCAGCCTGCGAACCAAAGGGTCACCGGTTCAATTCCTAGTCAGGGCACATGCCTGGGTTGTGGGCCAGGGCCTCAGTAGGGGGCCTGAGAGAGGCAACCACACATTGATGTTTCTCTTTCTCTCTCTTTCTCCCTTCCTTCCCCTCTCTCTAAAAATAAATAAAGTCTTAAAAAAAAACAAAAAGAAGCCCTTTAATGACAAGAATCGTTAAGTTATTCATCCTTAATCCTAACTACCTAGCACAGTACCTGGCACAGAGTAGGAATTCCATAAAAACTTGGCAAAAACTGTACCAAATTTATATAATAAATACTGTGGACTGTATGGGTTTCATGAAAACTGGTGTCAGTTCCACAAACCTTGCAGCATAAAGTATTTTAGAGCCTATTTAGTGCCAGTACATTTCACTGGAGAAAATATCTTTTTAATAAGAGACTGTTGATTTAGTTTGTAGAGCCCACAGGGTCCCAGTTAACACTGAGTAGGAGAGATTTCATTTTTCATTACGAATCTGAAATTAATTCTATTTTCAGCTTTGTTGGCCTAGTCAATTTAATTCTAATCCTCATCCTGAAGAGGTAACGCAAATGAGACTATCAGAATAGAAAAACAGGCTGTAGCTGTGCTGTCCAGTGTGCGATCATTTCCTACATCAAGGAAACTGCGCGGACACTACATCAATCAACAGGTTACTGGACCGCTGCAAAGAACAGCCTCCACCGCTATGTGAGTGCAAACACTTACGTGCATTTACATTCATACTTACACACATGTATGTGGTAGCTACCATTTTACAGAAGGCATTTTGTAGCAGACATTTTGAAATGTGTCATTAACAGAATTCATTTTCACAGGAGGCATCCTGCAGCCAGAATTACCTGCATTTGCATTTATTTATACAATTAGTGATAGAAATACAGCTGATAAACAGTTGGTGAAGACTATTTGAAACAGAAATGCTATATAAGTTAAAGACTGGCTTTTGAATAATGGCAGGCAGGGTATGAGATATCTGCAATTAATGTATCTGCTTTAGTATGGGTAAGAAATGGTTGCTTGGGGCATTACAGGTGACATGGTGACTCAGAAAACGACAGAGAATAGGTATGATGAGAAACAAACAATTGAATGCCAGAATACAAAAGGTCAGAATCTAGCCAGTCTAGGTTAAAGGCTTTAGAGATGATCTGGTGAGAAGGTGGCAAACCCAAAAAGTAGTTATAAATGCTAAGGTTTGTGACACACCATTAAGATCAATTGCAAAGTAAATTACATAGATTGAATGACAGGGCTCAATTTTGCTTGACTAATTCTGTCATCATCTCCACAAAGCACTGAGTTAATGGAATGTCTTTAGGAATAGGTAAGGGGAGTTAGGGTACCGATTTTCAAAGTGACTACTTGGGTGCATAGATTAATCTAGCAAACAGCATAGAATAGTCTCTTGACAAGTGGGTCGCCCTCCACATAAACATTATGGGGAAGGTAATGATTTGGTAACAGGAAAAAGTATGTACAAAGCTTATGAAAGTCTGCAGCAGGACTGAACAAGCTAAAGGGGAGATAGAGACAGAGCAATAAACTGCTGATTTTGAAATGAAAATGGGCCACTGGTGATAAAGAGCCGCCCTGGACACAAGTCCTCCTGGATCACAGTGACCATTGTTTATTCATTCATAAACAGACACGATCCCTGCTGGTAAGAAGTTTACACTCTAGTAAGCAAGAGAAGAGGGATATGACAATAAATGCATGCTGTATAACTAAAGTACATAAACCAGTGACATAAACAGTAGTTTGGAGGCGGACAACTATTACTATATAAAATCACAACAGGTCCCTTCGAGGAGATGAAATTAGGCTGAAACTTAAATGAGAAGAACCAGTCATGCAAAGACCCAGGCAGAAGGTACAGAAGGTGCAGAGGCCATGACACGGCTTGGTTGTTCTGGGGACCAACAGAGCCAGTGAGCAATGGAAGACGCTAAACAGAAAGCCAGACAATCATGCAAGGAATTTGATTTTTTTTAATCTGCTATATGATGCCATAACCAGGTTTTTTAAAGCAGGAAAGTAACTTCTAAAAGCTCTCTGGCCACCATGTAGAAAATGGGCGGCAGAGAGGCAAAAGAGGATGCAAGGAGCCTTGTTAGGAAGTTATTGAAAAACTTCAGGACACTGATGATGTGGCTTGCACTGGAGGGGTAGGAGTGGGGTGTACAGACCTGCTGTGAAGAAGGGAAGGACGTGAATGGAAAGAATCAAAGATGACTCCTGGGTTTGAGACCGGAGCAAACGGGTGGATGGTGCTGCCATGTACTGATAGAAAGACAGGAAGAAGATTAGGTTTAAGGAGGGCAGGGAATTGGGGGAGATCAAAGGCTGTTTTAACTGTACAGTTTAACTCTCCAGATAAGAAGACGTCAAGTGTGCAGTTAGACACATGAGTCTTGAGCTCAGTGGAAGGATCAGGACTGAAGGTATCAATATGGGCATCAGAGTGAAGGTGATGATTACAGGCACAAAACTGAAACTGTGTCTAGGGAAGAGCCCCGGGCACGTCAACCTGCAAAGGTCAAGCAGAGAAGCGTCCAGCCTAAGACAGTAAGAAGGCGGCACTGGAAGGGGGAGAGCGGGGTCCCGGAAACAAGCAGAAGAACATGTTCTAAGAAAGGGATGCTCAGTTGTATCGAATAAGAACAGAGATGTGACCACCCTGGATTTGCCCACATGGAGGTCATTAATGACGCGAACAAAGGCAGGTTTGGTGGTGTAGTGGCAAGCGAAGCCCAGCTGAGGTGACTGAACACAGGAAGTGAGAGGTGGAAAAGGGAAATGCTGGACCATTCTATCATTAAGAATTCAGAAATTTAACAGTCTGAGCTCTGAGTGCTAACACGTTCCCCTAAGAATTCCTGCAGATTCCCTAACATAAAAACCAGAGGGCAAGAAAGGAATCAGTCATCGATTCTTTTAGGGTTAATGCCCTGTGGCAGTAGCGGTCACCGCCATGGACTCAACAGGAACCATGGAACACTACAGGAAAGCAGTGGCCCCCAGTGCACTGATGGGTCTGGACAGTCCCAGTTTATGCCTGTCATCCCAGTGTAATTATTAAGGACTCTCAAAGAGCCCTGGTTTGGATGATAAATGATATTATTACACTTTTTATAGTTCACTGTCTCCTTACCCACCAACAGACAAGCCCTCTCACTTAGGTGAACTCAAGATCACTATTTAAGTCAGAAAATTGCCCAAGGCTGGTCTCAGGTAAGAAGCTAAGGGAGAATATCTGTCAATTTACTTGGGAAATATTAAAGGTTTCATCATACCATTTCATTTAATGCAAATTGTCTATATTGTCAAGTACCAAATCCTAAATTATGATAAATAATGTAACAGTTAATATTAAATCATAATATATATTTTTTTATTTTTTAATCCCTACCTGAGGACATTTTTTCATTGCTTTTAGAGAGACAGGAAGGGAGAGAAAGGAACAATGATGCGAGAGAGAAGCATCAGTTGGTTGGTTGCCTCCTGTATGTGCTTGGACTGGGGATTGTGTCTGGACCCGAGATCACAGGTGCCCTGATCGAGGATCAAACCCATAACGTAGGTATGTGCTCTGGCTGGGAATCAAACTCACAACCTTTCGGTTATGGGATGACACTCCATCCAACTGGGTCACACCGGCCAGGGCATATCATAACTTTTTTTTCATGGTTATGTGCTTAGAAAAAGGCCTAGAAGAACCCATGTCAATTTGTTGATAATTGCTGCCCATGGGGAGAAAGAATGGGGTGAGAACACTTTTCTTTTTATATACTTTAGTAGTTTGCAATGCTTCATTTTTCCAGTGAGCATGTATTATTTTGGTAATTTAAATTTCTTTAAAGTTATTTAAAATGATACCTAGCCATTCGTGAAAAATAAGAATCCATGAAAGATCAGGTGCACGGTATTAAAATCCGTATCTCCGGGCCTGGCGCTATAGTTCCCGAGGCTGTTGGCTTTGACGGACAAACTGAAGTGAAACCAGACGTCCTCTGCAGCATCGAGCAATATTCAAGGCTAGAATCATAGCGAAGTCTCCTGACAACACCACTAATTCATCAGCCTCTGGGCAGCCCACCGGGTGCCCGCCGCATCCAGACCGGCTCAAATACACCTTTGCCAGTTTACAAAGTTCCATCAGATTTCGGTGTCTCAACCAGCTCATCTGTACATTACATTCTGATTAATTAAAATAAGTCCATTCCCCAGCTTCTTGGCTAGAGTGATTCTTGGCTGCCCAGCTTTGCGCTGAAAGCAGGAACCACACAGTCAAAATCTCACGCAAACCAAGTGCCTGCAGCCTCACGGGTGCGGACGCTGCTCCCAAGTCTGGCTCCACGGGGCAGAAGTCAGGAGCTCCAGGGCAGCCGTGGGAGCCCAGCTGACAGCAGGAACATCCCACACTTGTCCAGGTCACACTAAAATTCCAATTATCATTATCCACGTGGGTTGGCATTATGTAGATATAAACATGAAGTATTTCAACTGGAATTAATAAATCATATGTTAGGATTTAGAATTTTTTGTGTGATTTTTATCTGTATAGAAGCTAAAGTCCCATTCATCTTTTGGAAAAAGAGAATTTTGAATAGAACCAATTATATACAAATACATATTGAACTAGAAAAGTTTTAGAGCTGTAAGAGTCCTTACAGATGATTTAATCTATCTTTTTTTTACAAATGACAAAAGAGATTCAGAGGAGATAAAGGCAAGTCCACAATCAGATAGAAAGTTGATTGCAGATCTTGGACTAGAATCTGGGTCCCCTCTCTCAGCATCTCTACCACATTATTTGCCATGAACAAAGTAAATGCCTACAAGCACTCCCTAGAGAGACATTTATGCAAGTTGACAAGTGTACAATGATAAAATATAATCTGTTTTGAAAATAAACTGTTTACAAATGTTCTCATGGTTGTGAACTGAAACCTCTTCAAGAGTCACTCAGATGACTATGCTCTCACTGGGGAGGAGAATGGCACTGGGGACAAACGGAAAAAGGTTCCTGAGATGTAACCCTTCAGATGCTATATCTCTCAGCAGGTTTTAGCAGGAAGAAGCCAAGACATTGCTAAATTAGTTTGATTCTTTCACAGTTGCTGAATCCTTATAATTGTTTTTTAAAAAGGTACCTAAAGGAATGACATCTCCAAGATCAGCTAAAGCTAAACAAAATGTTTTCATTGTTCTTAAAGACCAATGAATCATCAAATTTGTGGGGGTTTTGAAATCTCTTTAGGAACTCTGATGAGAACTGAAACAGGGTAACGCCAGTCAGAAAAAGGACTTCGAATATGATCTCATCTGCAACGTTACCTTTCTGGCAGTATATTCCTAAACCAAGATAAGAAACTTACCTAGAACACATTTCCACAATCTCTGCAAAGCTTAAGAATCTTTATTCAGAATATGTGACTTCATGCAGATGTTTGTAAGCAGAATTTAAAATTTAATCAAAAGTATTTCTTCCAATAATGTTTTGCAAGTTAAAGCTGTTATAATCGTGTGTGTGTGTGTGTGTGTGTGTGTGTGTGTGTGTGTTTATTCTTCTCTTCCCATTACCTAATTATTCCACAGGCCCAGGCAGGCTACTCAATAAATGTTCATTACATGCAACTAAATTGCAATACAAACAGTAGAAATAAATAATCTGCATGTGAAATATCTTTTTAGACTACACAAGAAAAGTATAACCTTGGGTGGTTTTCTTTTTAAGTAACATATGCTTTCCAGTCTTGATAAAAAAAAAATACCTACATACATTTTATTCATTTTTATCTAGTAGATTCTACTTTATCACCATATAACCACCAAAACTGTCTCTGTGTTGGCCTATGAGAATCTAGGTTTCTTTCTGGGTGTGGCTTCTTCTTCATTGATACTGCCCCCTGAACAGATTAGGGATTGTCAAATTGTCATGTAATGCAGGGTTATAGTATCTATGCTTCACTAGCCCATACTTTGTCACTACAGTCTCAGAATAGGATTCAAATGTTTCAAACAAAGAGTGACGACAAACATACTCTATAAAACCCTACCTTAATTACCTCACTCAAGGAGAGTAATTTTGACAAAATGATGTTAAAGCAGGTTATTCTGCTAGAAATATTTAATATATATGTGCTCCTTTTAGTTGCAATTGCATAAAGGGGGCACAGATGATCCTACTATCACAACAAGCACTGGTTATGAACTTATTTGTTTGCAGTAAATACCAGCTACAGCACAAACAGAATAAGACATTGTGCTGACCAAGAGAACTATGAGAGAATCTGAAGCTAAAGAGAGGATATTTATGTTCAAAATAAAAAACAGAATCTAATTAGAAAATTACCATTTTGTGACCACCATAATAATTAAAGCATGACTCATATTTGATGCTAAAAATCCTCATTGAAAATTTGATGAGAAACATATTTACATAGTCTCGAAGTATCTTCCACAAGATACTTATTAATTACAAAGGGAAAATAGTAACGTCGCAGTAGAGAAATCTGGCAGGCACCACCTAAACCAAGTGACCGAGGCCAATGTCACCAATAATAGCACAAATCAACATGATGTACCTCTCAAGAATACGTACAGAGAGGAACACAACATCACTTCTATGACATTTCTGCCCAAAATGTATACCCCAAATCATGAGGCAAATTAAATAAACTGAAACTAAGAGACATTTTAGAACGTAACTGGCCTATACTCTTCCAAAATATCAAGGTCATGACAAAGAAAGAGAAAATGCTCTAGATTAAGGGAGACTAAAGAAACTTGACATATAAACATAACGTGATCTGGGATTTTCTTTTGCTCTAAAGGACATTATTGGGACAATTGTTAAACTGTTAATCAAATCTGTAGGTCAGATAATAATATTCTTTAAATGTTAATTCACCAATTCTGAGGATGTACTGTGATTATGCAAAAGGATGTCCCAGTTTTTAGGAACTACAAATTGTAGTACTCAAGGGAAAAAAGCCATCAATCAGGACTGCAACTTACTCTAAATAGTTCAAGAAAAAATACATATCTATGTACACATTCGTATATGTATATATGCATGTATGTGTGTATGTATGCATTTATGATAAATAGATGATACAGGGAGGGAGGAAGGAAGGGAGGATGGGAAGGCAGGGAGGGAGGGAGGGAGGGAGGAAGGAGAGAGGAGAGAAGGGATAAAAGAAGGTGGAAGGGAATGATAGAATATTAAGTCAAATGTGGCAGAATGTTAACATTTGGAGAATCTGAGTGAAGGGTACATGGATATTCTTTGTATTAGTTTTGGAAACTTCCTGTAAATCTGAAATTATTTCAAAATAAAAAATAAGATAAAAAGAAAGTAGAATGTATGTACATAAAAAATGGTCAAAGTATTTACTAAGAAAATAATAACTGACTATTGAATACTTATTATGTGATTAGTACTATGTGCTACATGAACTACAGTAAGAATGTATGAAATATTTTTGCCCTTATAAAAGAAAGAGGTTTAATAAAGCAAAATAATCAGAGAACCATTAAAAAGCATAGATATATAATTAAATGATAAAAATTATAGGTGTGCATAATTAATTCATAACAATTTTTGAGCCACTGTTTAAGACTTAAAACAATGGCAAACCACACGAAAAAATAAGATCTATCAGCATTTCTGGGCTTACAAATGTGCTTATAAATAGGTTATGCAAATATACATACATGTGCATAGAACTACACACGAGAATTTAGAAGCTGAAGGTAGTAAGACATTTGCTGCTTCTAAAACTTCTACAATCCCTTGAATTTGAAATGCAGGTAATTTTCCCAATCAAAGTAAGATCTTCAGAAAATGTTTTTATGATAAAGTGGAAAGTAGAAAAAATATTCCGATGATGGTAAAAGAGAGAAAGAAAAAAATGTTTAAGTAGAAATGAGTACACGCGGCCAGCGTGAACATCAGCTCACTGTTCCTATGTGCACCTTAGCCATCCCCACCAGCCCAGTGCCAACAAGCCCAGGGGAAGGAAGTCCACGAAGAGCTTTAATGGAAGCACTCACGGATAAATTTCAGCATGTACAACTGTAAACAGAAGAGCTTAAATAGGAGAATCTGGTCTCTCCTATACTCTACACACCGAATAAAATAAAAGTTGGAAAAATCACCTTGGCCTTTTGCTGTCCCATTTCCTCAACTTGGGTTTGATTCCACCCTAGGGTGAATATTATTTAGCTAGTCACTGCACTGATAAGATAAATGATGTTCTTAAAAACCAAGCTCACCTTTCAGCTCCTCCTTGTGTTTACTGATGAGGGCATTATTTAATTTTGTCTCTCCCAAAGTTAAAGCCAGAGGATATTACTTAAGCCATTGAATGACTAAGCATTACTATAAGCAATGCAAACAAGTCTGATAAGCAACAAGGGGCAAACAAGTGTAATTTAAGGTTAATGTACCTCAGATTCCTTATACAAGAGGAGTGCACCAAAGTTTCACAAACAATAGGGGTAAAGAATTTATTTAGGATTACTTTGAGGGAATCAGATGTCGAGTTAATTATCAGTTCAACTTTTTTCCTCTTGGTCTAATCTCATTAATTCCATATTTACTTTAACTGGATCTCATTTGAATTTTCTGATTTCATAATGTGTGACTAATAATATTTCCACCATGTCCACTTTGTGCCAGTTTGTGTTGTATTAGGAAATTATATGGACTTGATCTTATTTTACATGCAGACAGTATACATGGTCGCTCTTTACAACATTTCTTATAACAGAATGAAAAGAACTAAATAGCATGGGGTTTGGATCATGATCTTTGACAGGTTATCTAACTATTAGCCATTTTTGCCAACCTAAAGAAAATAACACCTTGACTAAAAGGCAAGAAGTCCAAGAGAAGACTGGAAGCCTAAAAATGTCCCAATCTCTCAACTGCCACCCCACTTCTGCTTCGAAACCCCAAAAGATGGCATAGAACCAGAAATAGTTTTGGGAGGCTCCCAGGGCTGGTCATCTTGAACCTCAGTTCCCAGACTCAGCCAACCACAGCCGGCCTGAAGGCGCCTCCGAGACGATGCGCCCCCTAGTGTCAAGCAGGGAGAACACAATGGCTTATCAGAGATACCCCCAGCGTTTCCCTCTCCCCAAGCCTGCTAAGCTATTTTTCCAATGAAATTAATGTTATTGCCAATCTCTATCTTAACCATTTTGAACTACAATCACTCTTTTAGGGTCCTGGTATTTCATGTCTACATTTTTTTCTATGCCTTGGAAAACAGACACCAATATCCTGTACCTACATACCCATCAAAAACAACACAGGCACATCCAGTCATGCACTGTTTGATTTCAACTTAAAACATTCTTTAATAGCAGATTACTAACTTAAAAAAATGAAAGAAGCTCTGAATATATCTTGTTTTGTATAGTCGAGTTTTATAATCATGTTAATGTTTGATACATTCAAAAAATAAAATTAAATCTACAAGGATGGGGGAACTCAATGCAAACTAAAATAAATGTAAACCAACTATATTTAAAATGAATAATTTTACCACGCTGAATTTTTAAAAACAGAACTAATGCAAGTAACTTCTGAACACAGAACTTTGACAACTGTCAATGCAAAAAATAAATAAATAACTGCAAATAGTCTTGAAATCTTCTTAGTAGTTTTGTTTTAATAATCATTGGCAATAGCTATCTTGAGGTTTTTTAATGTGTATTGCAGAGTTAATCAAATAAGTAAATGCATTAATATTTTTGTGAGCCAGGTCTCTCATTGTGGAAGAAGGGAAATACAAATAATGAAGAACTCAGGATAGGGAGCTGTTAAAGTAGAAAGTATCTGTATAAATTCAAAAAATTTAAATCCTTTCCTACCACTTAGCTGTATCTGTAAGAGTGTGCAGGTATGTGTACTTCCCAGCTCTGTCTGCTGAAAAGGTCAAGAAGCAATGACATTCTAGTACAAAAATGATCACATACCTTGGGTTTTAAATGCCGGTCCTCGCTACAAGAACCAGGGCTCCCTGAAGAAATGGTCGATTCCAGTTGGAGTGGGAAAAGTGCAAGAGAGATCAGAAACAGCTAATTATGCCAAAAAGTAATAAAGTGCTAAAAAAATTGCAAAAGCATGTCAAAAGGATGCAGGAAACAGCTCAAAGGGGTCCTCCTGGCCCTGGGGAAAATTTGAACACCAAAATAAATAAGAGCCCTTCATTACAGCAGAATCCTGATTAATAAATCGAGAAGGAATGATAGAGTTTTAAAAATCAAATTTGAACAGAAATTAGTAGCAATGGATATGAATTTGAGGATGAGAGAAGCTTGGTGAGGAGTAAGGTATTTATATAATCTTGAAGTGGTCTCCCACAAATTATTTATGACAACAGGAAAACTATGCAACAGAGAAAATGGACAACACTTTAATGAACCATTTTAACATGATCAAATTTAACATCACCAATAATGAGCCAATAGACATTGTGTACTTCCAGATTCAATGTCCCAAGGAGGATACCCTATTGTTCTTGAGGCTATAGTCAAAAATGCATGCCCTGAATCTAATCTTGAGGAAACATACCATAAACCCAACATGAAAGACATTCTATAAAATAATGCCTGAATTCTTCAAAAATATCAATGTCCTAAATGACCAAAAAAAAAAAGGCTGAGCCACTCTACCAGATGAAAAGAGACTAAGGAGATATGACAACTAAAGTCAATATATGAGGTAGACTGAAACCCGTACCAGAGAAAAGCCACTCTAAAGACAATTATTGGAACAACTGACTAATGTAGAATATACACTTATTTATAGTACTTATAGATAATAGTATGCATCTATATTAAATTTCCTGAATTTAATAGCTACTATGGTTATGTAGGAGAATATCCTTATTCTTAAAGTTACAAGTTTTAGTATTAACAGTAAAGGTAATAATATATGCAGCCTACTTTCAAATAATTCATAAAAGGGAATATTAATATATATCTATAAAGAGGAAGACTGATAAGGCAAATGTGTCAAAATACTATAAAGATGGATGAACTGTGTGGACTCTTTTTTCTATAAATTTGAAATTATTCCAAAATAAAAAATTGAAAATGTTTTTATTTGAATTTAAAGTATAAGTGCCTACAACTAGTTTTTGAACCATTTTAAATATTTCCATATTATAATTCAGACAAATTAAAATCAAGCTATGTACAGAGTTTATAATATATATTAGTGAAAAAAGCACTTTCAATCAAATTACATGTGATTCATAATCTACTTTTATTTATGTTTTTGTGATTTTTCAAAATGATTAACCAAATATTTTATATTTTAATTAGTTACATTTATATATTAAAACCTATGTTAGATAAAACTGGTAAACTGCTCTAAAAATCAAAATTAACTTATTCAACTTTCTTATTAGTAATTATAACATGGAAGTACCAAAACTTTTTAAATTCCTGACACTTCCCCCAAGGTTAGTGTAAACAGGAACCTTAATTTATGCTTTTTTTTTCAGTTAAGCATTTATAGGAAAAAAACATTAACTGTTCTATTTTACAGTTTGCAAAATTCAAGTTTATAACACTGAACAGGTCCACTTCATAAACTAGAAATATTAATGACATTTGTAATCCATTTACAATCATATTCTTGGATGAAATAACTGTACAGAAAACAATTTGTCAACAATGATGAGCCACTGTCATTCAGCTGTACTACTAAGAATAAAGTAGAAATTAAAATTATAGAGCTGAGCTTAAAATCTAGTTTTTAAAATGACTTGGGACTGACATCACTAACGTAAGCCTCAAAGACACTGATTACCAAGCTCAGAACTTCCCAGCTTCAGTAAAACACCATTGATCGCCGTTCACCAGGCTGAGCCTCACCTCTTCTATATGCAGGAGGCTTGTATTTCTAGGCTCCCCCGGACCCAAAGGGGAGGGTGCCCTCCATTCTTGTCATCTGGCCCAGGTTCTTTTTCTAGTCTATATATTCCTTTCATTTCAAAGTAGCAGGAAGTGTTTAGGGGGCAGGGGAATGAGAGTAGCAGTTTGCTGTCACGGTTTGTTTGTGGGAGGAAAAGATGAAACATTCACAAACTAACTTCTTCAAACAGAATTACATTTACTAAAAAGAATTAAATTTAATAGCATAACATACTGGCAGGGTTGTGAGGAAACAGGTCCTCTTTAAGCCTGCTGCTTCTCAGTAATGCAGTTCTACAGAACATATTACAGTTGAAATGGGCATCCTTATAACCCACAAAGTTCACCTCTACATATCTTCTTAGGACACCCCCCAACATGTGTACAAGTATTTACCAAAAGAACCTAAATGTCTTGAAAAGTTTGAAAAGCAAAAGACCCTAAATGTCTATCAGAAGGGAAATTTATTTAGAAAGAGAAGGAACACATGCACAAAGAATACTGTGTAAACTCTTGGGTAGACATGTGACTGTAAAGACTAAAAATGAAACAGAGTGAAAGGTTCAGTCTCTCTGACTCCATTGTCTTCAAGCCTGCATTTGTCCCATGGCCCTCAGGCTAATAGCTCCTTCTTCAGACATGCTAATCATGAGAGAAATTCTGCTTTCAGTCCAGTTTTTATAAAAATAGCCCCTTACATTTTCCCTTCCCTTAACATAAAAGAAGCCTGAACTCTGCATTTCTCAAAATGGGTTTGAGGATTAGAACCCCCATCTTCTCAGTGGGTGTCTTCTTGATCATTAAGCCTTTCCTTACTCCAAACTCTGACATTTTGAGTTTTGGTCTTTTGAAGCATTGGGCACATGGACTTTGATCAATAACAAAAAGGTAAACATCAAACTCATAGCAGTGGTGGTTAACCTCTGGTGATTATGAAGGGAGACCAGGAATGGAAACTGAAGCTTTATCCAAGATGTTCTAAAGTTTAAAGAAGAATGTATTCATGCATTACTTATTAAAAATTAGTATTCAAAGATTTTTTACATACATCAAGTTAAATACTAGGTAAATCTAACATAGGTCAATTTGACTATAAAATGATGGAACTTGAGAAACGCTGATAATTAGGCTGTTTGACTTACTTTTTAATTTTTTTATTGAATTTATTGGGAGACATTGGTTAATAAAATTATATATGTTTCAGGTGTACCAGGCTGTAATGGGGTACAGAGTACAGAGCAAGGGATCTCCGAAGTCCCCACAGCCCATGACTAGGGGATGGGGAGGAGATGATACAGCATTGAAGATACTTTGCATAACAAAAGGCAAGGTAATAGCTATGCTACCACCTCAGAAAAAGATGTGCCTGACTTTCAGAATGTATCCTAATTTGTGACATAGCCAGGGGAGGCAGAGACCCCTGCATCACTGAGTCACTCTTGCTCTGACTAAAGATGCCAGATGCATGAAGGTAAAGACATGGGACAGCTGATGGAAGCCCACTGTGGGAGGGGCCAGATATGAGGTCATGTAGGAAGTTCTGACTCAGCATTTAAGATAAAGGTGGACTGAAAGAGAAGGGGATTTGGTCCACCATGAGGTCTGTAGTGAGATAGGAGCTATGTGGGCTATAGGAGGATGCAGCCATGAAGGTTGGCCATGAGGAGAGAGGAGGAGGAAGTAGCCATAAGGATGGAGCCTTGAGCCAGGAGAGATTCTGTCATGCTGCCTCTAGTGAGGGAGGAGCTACGTCTGCTCCTCTGAGGATTCGGCCATGCAGCCTGGTGTAGTAAGGAAGCAGGCATGCAGTCTGTAGTGAAGTATCAGCCGGGCAGGAGAGTAAGGAGAGCTGATGGAGCTGTGCGGGAACCTGCCTAACCAAGCACAGATTAGTGGGAGATGCCTGGGGAGCTGAACTGTGACTGGAGACTGGAGACTTCTGCTTCTCTGAGCAACATCTGGAGAGGCCACTCTATTGGGACTTGTGCCTTCCCAGATTTCAGCATGACCCAGTGCAAGAGGGCACATGTTTCCTTGGACTATTACATGGAGGCTGAGGACAACGTACCCAGATCCTGAAAGAGAGGGCTGCTGCAAGACAATGGTGACTTTGAAGCCCACGAGTGTACCTTACAGAGGGGATGGAGAACTGTTTACTCAGCAGGCTTAAGAACAGATAAAGATATGGGGAACTACTGGGCATGGTTTTGGCTTATAGCCTGGTGGAGAGCCAGGGAAGTGCTGGGTCTCGTGGGAAAACAGAACTCCAAGCAGAAGTGCTCCCAGCAACCCCAAAGTTGGAATCCTGTAAGTAAAAATCTGTTTCCCTCAGCACTAATTGTTGGGTCATGCATAACAGCGCCACGTGCACAAGCCCCAGTTTGCTCAGTTACAATTCTATAATACATCATCTGTACACTGTTTTGTGTATTTACCATCCCAAGTCAAGTCTCCTTCTGTCACCATTTATCCCCCCTAAACCTTCTACTACCCCCCAACTCCCCTTGAATTACTTACATTTTTAACACATCAGAGCAATGGCCTAGAATCAGAGTCTGAATCTTGATCTTGCTGCATATACCAAACCCTATCGATTCCTAAAGTGAGTTAACTACCTTATTTCCTCATCTATGCTTAACATTTTTAAGAAACCCATTGGAAGAAGAAAAAGAAGGGAGGAGATAAGGAGGGGTATTACATCTTATAATGATTATTTGTCTGGCTTCAGACTTTAATTTTGGATCATGTATAATAAGATATGAGTAATGGGGAGAGAAATGTTAACAGAAAATTATCTAAAAAATCTTTGATTTAAAATAAAACAACAGAGACATCCAGCCAAGATGGAGGCAAAGGTAATTACACTTTGTCTCTTCACACAACCAAAAAGAAGGACAACAACAAATTTAAAAACAAAAAATAAGCAGAACTGCCAGAAAATCAAACTGTATAGGAGTCTGACATCCAAGGACTTAAAGAAGAAACATTCATCCAGACAGGTAGGAGGGGCGGAGACGGGCAGCCAGGGTGGAGAGGACACTCGGCAATGCCACAGCTGCAGGATCGGAGTGGGCAAGGCGGCGGCTGGTGGACTGGGCGGTCCCACATTTGAGGGCGGATAAACAGGGAGGAACTCCTGGGGAGTGAGAGAAGTGACACAACCCAGGGCTCTGGCGCAGAAGAAGGAAGCCTCAAAACCTCTACTGGTAAATACCTGTGGGGGTTATGCAGCAGGAGAAACTGCCAGTCTCACAGGAGAGTTCGTCTGAGAGACCCACAGGTCCTAGGACGTACACAAACCCACCCACCTAGGAATCAGCACCAGAAGGGCCTGATTTGCTTGTGGGTAGTGGGGAAAGTGACTGAAAGCCCGCCAAGAGCCGAACAAGAGGCATTGTTCCCTCTGAGATCCCTCCCCTACATACAGCACCACAGGGCAGGGACATGGGTTGCCCCGCCCTGGCGAATATCTAAAGCTCCGCCCCTCACAATGTAATAGGTGCTTGAGACAAAAAAAATATGGGCCAAATGAAAGAACAGATCAAAGCTCCAAAAACAGAACTAAGCAATGAAGAGATAGGCAACCTAGCAGATGCAGAGTTCAAAACACAGGTAATCTGGATGCTCACAGAATTGGTGGAGTATGGTCACAAAATGGAGGAAAAAGTGAAGGTTATGCAAAGTGAAAAAAAGCAAACTATACAGGGAACCAACAGTGAAGGGAAGGAAACCAGGACTCAAATCAATGATTTGGAGCAGAAAGAAGAAACAAACATTCAACTAGAACAGAATGAAGAAACAAGAATTCAAAAAAATGAGGAGAGGCTTAAGAACCTCTGGGATAACTTTAAACATTCCAATATCTGAATCGTAGGGGTGACAGAAGGAGAAGAGGAAGAGCAAGACATTGAAAATTTATTTGACAAAATAATGAAGGAGAACTTCCCCAATCTGGCAAAGGAAATAGACTTCCAGGAAGGTCAGGAAGCTCAGAGTCCCAAAGAAGTGGGACCCAAGGAAGCACACACCAAGGCACATCATTATTACATTACCCAAGATTAAAGATAAAGAGAGAATCTTAAAAGAAATGAGAGAAAAGGAGACAGTTACCTACAAAGGAGTTCCCATAAGACTACCCATTGATTTCTCAAAAGAAACCTTACAGGCAAGAAGGGGCTGGAAAGAAGTATTCAAAGTCATGAAAGACAAGGACCTACATCCAGAATACTCTATCTGGCAAAACTATCACTTAGAATGGAGGGCAGATAAAGTGTTTCCCAGATAAAGTAAAGTTAAAGGAGTTCATCATCACCAAGCCCTTATTAAATGAAATATTAAAGGAACTAATCTAAGAAAAAGAAGATGATCAAAAATATGAAGAGTAAAATGACAACAAACTCGCAACTATCAACAACTGAACCTAAAAAAACAAAAACAAAAACAAAAACAAATTAAGCAAACTGCTAGAACAGGAACAGAATCGCAGAAATGGAGATCACATGGAAGGTTATCAGTGGGGAACGAAAGGGGCAAAATCGGGGAAAAGGTACAGGGAATAAGAAGCATAAATGGTAGGTACAAAATAGACATGGGGAGGTTAAGAATAGTATAGGAAAGGGGGAAGCCAAAGAACTTATATGTACGACCCATGGACATGAACTGAGGAGGCAAATGCTGGTGGGAGTGGGGAGGTACAGGGCAGAGGGGAATAAAGGGGAGAAAAAATGGGACAACTGTAATAGCATAATCAATAAAATATATTTCAAAAAATCTAAAAAAATAAAACAACAAAATGGCTAGAGAATATTCTACCATGTGATCTTGACAATGCTAGACTATAGAGAATTGAAAATATCAACTTTATTTCAATAGAAGATATGAAACAATTCCCAAAGTCTAGGGAAAATACATTTAGGACATGTAGGCAGTTAGAATGATGAAGAAATCCACTTCTTTTAAATAATTTCCACTGAAAGAAGATGGATACATTAATTTGCACCTTATTCTGAACCTAATTAGCAAAACTTAAGAATTGTTCTCTCACATATGTAAATTTATTTCCTGAAATGTAAAAGAGCGTAGCCCTAGGAAGGCACCACAGGGCTAGCTATATTGGCAAATTCCATATCCTCTATAAAAGGCAAGAGGTTTAGTATTATATTTCTTTCATACATAAGTTTGTAAATTCTTCTGGTGGTTATCCCAGAAATTGCAACATATACTCTCGAAATCTAGAAGCTCAGTGTTAATCCATACTTTGTCTTTCCAAAAATAACCTGAAACACTTTAAGTCCCTTTCAACTTCAGTTCTATTGTTCTTATGCATTTGAAAAATATTACATACATTTTGAAAATTTAACAAGACATTACTATTGTTTTTATAGTCAGTGTTCATTTATCCACGTATTTATTGCTAGTCTTTCTGTTATCACTGATTTTCCAACTGGGGTAATTTTCCTTCTGTTGAAAAAACACTTTTTTAGAATTTAAACTGAGGGGATTTGTCACCAGCGGGACTGCACCTGAAGAAATTCTAAAGGCTATTCTTTTCATGTAGGTCTGCTGGTGGCAAATCCTCTAGTGTTTTTAGTCTAAGAATGTCTTTATTTCCCCTTTTTCTTCCATTATGCTGTCAGTTTTCCATCCAACTGCTCTGAGGTCATCTATCTTCTCTCTCTGGAGATTTTTCTGATTTTCTCTTTATCTCTGATTATCTGCAGTTTCATTATTACATATCTATATGTAAATTTCCTTTTATTTATCCTGATTAGAGGTCTTTTGGTCTTTTAAGTATGAGGGGAGGGTTGATGTCTTCTATCATTTCTGGAAAGTTTTTCAGCAATTACATCCTTAAATATTGCATCTACCCCCATATTCATTCTCTCTCTCTCTGTTTCTCTCTTTCTGTCCTCTTGAGTCACCAAATGAATATATGTTAAAATTTTCTGCTGATTTTTGTCTCTTTTGTCTTGTCGCCTCATACAACTTGTCATCTCTGACTGTGGCTGGGCAGTGTTTTTGAAAAATAATCTGTAGAAACAACTTGAAGTGTGGATGCTGTTATTCTCCATGGAGGATTTTTGCTGGCTTCTTCCAGACTCCTGAGGCCCTAGAAGCCCTATCAAGCCAATTTCCTCACTTAAGGTTCCCTGAATTACTTAAATGACAGGACTGAAACTAGGATTCAAGCTGTATGAGGGATACTTTGCTTCCAGTTCATCTTCAAAGCAGACAATGAACATACCAGGATTCATGGATTCATATCAGAGTCCCACTTTTGTCACCCTAACCCCTTAAGGCCCCCAAAAGCCAGCTTCTCAGCCTCCTCTAGGGACACCCTAGGGGACAAACACTACCTACTCTGCATTCTCAGCTTCCTTGAAATCTCAGTCCCAGTAATTACTTACTATCTTACTATTTGCGCATGATTTTTAGATGATTTTATTTTTGTATTACACCTGACTTTTTAGTTACCTTCATTAGGAGAACTAGCCCAGACGACCTAGTCTGTCATTGCTAGGTGTTACTAGAAACTCAAGAACAAGTTTATTAAAAAACAGTTAAAGGATTATAGCAGTGCTTGTCACCTTAGCACAGAGCCGAACATTTGCATCTAATTAATGTGTTCGGTTCCAAAGGGATCACGAATGCTCTCTCCTTGAGCATCACACGATAGCTTCATGATGAAATTTACTGATATAAATCAAATTTTTCTTTGGATTTAAGTAGATCCAAAGTACTTTTTGGAGGTAGCACATGTAAAGTTTTTAGAAGAATACCTGGCACATAGTAAGCTCTCAATAAACATGCCAATATAATTAATACTATTTCCAAAATAAGTTAATCCTTAGAGCATTTCCCCACAATCTTACAAGATACCACCAATACTCTTCATTCCAGTATTATCATAAGAAACTCCAGAAAACCAAAGTCACTCATTCATTTATCTATTAAAAAACAAAAACTTCAGACAGTCTTCCTAAATTCAAATTTTGAGGGTAGCTACAAGAAATACCACTCGAAGCCACTATAAACTCTGAGCCTTATTATCAGATATGCATATTATTATTTATAGTCCCATTATTTATAGTTAAGCATTTCTGTCTGTCTGTCTGTCTGTCTCTCTCTCTTTCTCTCTCCTGTATAACTAGACTAAATTCTAGGAGGCCAGGGTCATCTTACCTTCATCATTAAATACCCAGTTCCTACCAAAATATCTGGTTGAAACCAGGTGTCAGTAAATATTTCTTAAATGAACATGATGTATTTTATCTGAAGAGGCTTGCAGGGGTGGGTTCAGATTGGGCGGAGTGCAGTGTTCTTTGTGCAGGGTACAAAACTTGTGAAATCCCATGAAAACTTGTCCTTTCTTACTACCTGAAAAAAGGGCATAACAGCAGATCGTTACCCAGCTGTCCTATAGCCACACATCTCGCAGGTGAAAAAGGAACCGAAAAAACACTCCTCAGCAGCCGCTTCGTTGTGCATAAGGGTGAGCCGCCAGGAAGCTGCGCCATGAGCTGAGCGGCAAGCGTCCCTTCACGACTTTTAGTGTTCAAGTCTGTGATCAATTTACATATTATATGCAAAAGTGATGATAATAGAAAGAACTTCTATCGTTCTAAAAGGCAACATATGGACCACCCAGATTTTATGCTCAGAGAGCAGAACCCCTGCCTCGCCCTGCACTGCTCTATGAAGGAGTGTCACTGGGGGCACAGCAAACCCTTCACAAAGAACACTGTTCTCAGCCCAATCTGAACCCATCCCTGCAAGCCTCTTGAGATAAAATACATCATGCTCATTTAAGAAATATTTACTGACACCTGGTTTCCGTCAGATATTTGGGTAGGAACTGGGTATTTAATGACGAAGGTAAGATGATCCTGGCCTCTTAGAATTTAGTCTAGTCATACAGGAGAGAGAGAGAGAGAGAGGGAGAGAGAAATGCTCAACTATATTACAGAGTAATAAGTACTACGACGACAGAAGTATATAGGGTGCTGGGGAACAATATAGGGAATGGGTAATCAGGAAGAGTATCCCAGGAAAATCACTTCTAAACTGAGACCTGAGAGATGAGGAAGATCCAAGCAAAGACGAAAAGACAGAACATTCCAGAAACCACACGTACAGAGGCCCGGAAATCAGAGACACCATAAGGGCAGATCCCAGCAAAGCAGAAGGCGAAGCTGAGCTTACTCTATGGGAATGTCTCCACAGCCAGGGCAAGCAGGGCTCCCACCAAGGACAATACAGTGTGTCCTCTGGTTACTGAAGAAAACAAGCCACCATAAGGGAGAGTCAGGAGACACAACAAACAAGAGAATGAATGTACACCACACACCTCTCCCACACCTAAAGATCTGGAAATAATAATAGAACAGTTTGAAAGATTCTAAATATATTTAAAGTTAATAAAAAAGATAAAAGAAGTTATAGATACCACATGGCAAGAATAATACAGAAGAAAACTAAAAATCAAATAGAACTTGTAAAAATGAAAAAATATAGTCATCGACATTCAAAATCTAATGCAAGACTTCTAGTTTGAAAGCATTTATCTATGCTTCTCCCCAAAACCAAACTAAAAAGATAAGGAGTAATTTTAAAAGCTACAAACTCACAAAGAGAACAAAAGAGGGGGAAAATGTGCTAGAGAAACTTTTTTTTTTTAAAGGACTTAGAAAACAAATGATTATGTGGTGACTGATTTTAGAGCCCTAAGAAAACTGAAATCTAAGCTACCAGGGTGGGCGTGGGAGGAGGAAGGGAAGCCAGAAAGAAGCAGCCCGTTCACAGTCACAGCCAGAAACCTGGAAAGGCCCGGGCTTAGAGATAAGAGACAGCTCTGAAGGCAGGAGTGGAAGGAGGGAGGAAGTAGGACAACTAGTTGAAAGTTTGTATGAAGAGCAAAAAGAAACAGACTCAGAGATACAGAGAACAGACGAACAGCTGTCAGAGGGGAGGGGGCTTGGAGGACTGGGTGAAACAGGTGAAGGGATTTAACAAGCAAGCAAACAAACAAACAAACAAACTTCATAAACAACAGTATGGTGATTACCAGAGGGAAAGGAGGTGTTGGGGGAGGTAGAAGAGGGTAAAGGGGGAATAAATGGTGATGGACGGAGGCTTGATTTAGAGTGGTGAACACACAATACAATATACAGACGATGTATTATAGAATTGTATACCTAAAACTTATATAATTTTATTAACCAATGTCACGCCAATAAATCCAATAAAAAGTTTTTAAACTAAAGAGTGGTTAGTCCACCAGATATCTTCCACATGCCCCGGAAGTCTGGAGGACAACTCTCTGCGAAGCTGTCCATCTGAGCAGAGGGTTGAGGCCCATTAGGAGGGTTAAGCAAGAGTCTGTTTTACCATAGAAATCCTCCTACTTGGCTACTAGGACCCTGGCAGCTGGAACCCACCCATCCCATCTCCAGGCAAGAAATTCTGGGATTTCTTCCCAGGAAAACTGGCCAAGACAAGTGACAATACCTCTCGGTTCTGATATTTTATCTTCCTTCAATGAAAAAGCATATCCTTAGCTAAGGATTAGGAAAAGGAAAAAAAAAAGCATACAATGTGCTACTGCCCACAAGGATGGCTAAAACTGGAACAGACAGACAATATTAAGTGTTGACAAGAATGTGTAGAAACTAGAACTCCCTTTCCTTGCTGGTGCATAAATCAGCACAATACAACCACTTGGGAAAACTGTTCCGTAGTATTCTCTTTTAAAGCCAAACATATATATTCCCTATGATCTAGGTACATAACAAAATAAAAGTAGACATTCATCTACCAAAAGATATGTATAAGAATGTTCAGAGAAGTATTATTTACAGTAGCCCAAAACAACCCAAGAGTCCAATACTAAACATGGTAAATTATATTTATGCAATAGAATACCATGAGCGATGAAAGAGAATGAACTATTTCCATGTGTGACAACAAGCACGAATCTCATAACAGAGTGTTCAGCAAGTCAAACTGCATACAAAAGAACACATACTGTATGGTTTAATTTACATAAAGCTCACCAACAGGTAGAACATGTATAAGAGAGGAGTTGTTTTCAAAAGGCAATAATGACTTGGAAGCGTCAGGTGAGAGGCTCTGGGGTGCAGTAATGCCCTGTTTCTTGATCTGTGTGGTAGTTATATGAGTGTATTCACTTTGCTGAATTTCATCAAGCTGAACACTGACAAATTGTGTGCTTTTTTGTATATGCATCCTTGAATTCAAAAGCTTACAAAAAATTAATAGAGATGTGGTGTCCACCTATAGACAATTATTTTTCTGGTCTTATTTTCAAAATTTTGTTTAAGGAGCATGTATACATATTGTAGCGGGGGGAAAGCAACTTTTAAATAACAGCAGGGACTGAGATCTTGTGAGGTTCGCAGCAAATCTAAGTACAGTGTGCAATTTAAACACAGTGTCGCTGGTTGCTAGACATGCTGAAAATGATGACCTAGAATGAACTCACCCTTAAGGTGGGGAAGAAGAAATAAATTTTTGCAAGCCTAAGTTACAAAGGAAGGATGTTAAAGTTTACCTTCAAAATGGTAACCATGTAAAATATACTTTTAAAGCATTTCAGGTATCATTATGAACCCAAAATTCTACTGCTCTTATTTCCTGAAACTTGGTTACAAAATTTTCATCCTTTTTTTTATACGCTCTTACCGCCTTAGTTTTCAGAAAGCAAACTGAAGACACTTATCAGACAAAAAATGACAATAAATGGCATCACACATGCTGCATAAAAAAACCTTGCATGATCAACCAGAAAAAGTACTAGGCTACTGTGTCAACACAGGATAACATATTCTTTCTGAACTGCAAGATAAATTTAAATATAAGCCCACTAAATAAATTCAGTGATTTTTTTTTTTAAATGAATCTAAAGCTTCATAAGGATATGGGGGATGGGGTAGGGGGATGTTACTGTGTGTTGCTGGGCCTTTGTCCTTCCTTTTGTAAATTTCTCTTTCTTTAATTCTATTTTTTTCTTTCTCTAGAAGTAGAAGCTCTAATTTAACACTGTCTCCTTGTTCTGCGTAAAATAACTAAAGTTCCTTGTGAACATTCTACTCAGTATTCTAAAGGGGATCTCCTGATCAGAAGCTCCCATTTTATCCATATTCCCTATAAACACCTCCAACATAAGAACCAGATCATGCCCAAAATCCCTTATACCTTTGTGTGTTTCTTGGGAATTAAACCAAGGAAGTGGTCCCTGTCCACCACACCAGCAGGAGGTTTAATGTTTGCTATTTAACATGACCCATATTATTCTGCTCTTGGCCCAAGTAGATTGTCATTGTCACCATAAAAGCGGCTCTGATTCTCAACCTAAAAAGATACAGGGGAGGTGACCACCCCATTCGAAAGGATAACAAACTGGGATCTCCTGCTCCCTGGACTCATCTATTCTCTGAATGATACACTTCAAGCTCAATGCACTATCATTTTCCAGGCTTTCTTGTGAAATGTCTGTTTTAGCAAGCCCAACATTTCTTTTCTCCTTTGGTAATAACTGTTCGCCCTTGCAGAAATTAACCTTTCCCCACCCCTTGTGGCTCTGGGAGGACTGCCAATCACAATTTCTTGCACTGGCTTGACAACAATGATGTCCCATTCCTGGCTACAGGGATAGGTCCAAAGGATGGGCACATGACCCATGCCAGGCCAAACAGAATACGCTTCCTTATAATTTTGTAATCTGGTGCTAGAAAAGCTTTCTGTTGCTCTGAGGCCTCTAGCTGAGGGGTTGGAAACCTGACGCCAGCCATGGCCATGGCATCACTGTATGGCCCACCCCCATTTGCTTGAAAGAAATCTGTCAGCAAAAGGAAACAATGAGGCCCATGACCAGAGAGAAACGCGGCCAAGAGAGAAAGAGTCTAAGAGAGTCCTGACAATGCAACTGGAGTCCCGGTAGGCCCTGATGTCAGCACCAATCTGGAACTTCCCGGTGACATGAGCCACTGAATCCCTTTGTTTCCTCAGGCCAACTGAAGTTGGGTTCTGTTACCCTGAACCAAAACTCTCAAAGACCAAAAGCCTGCAGCAGCAGTCATGCCCACCTTACCAGCTCTCTGCTCTCACTGTCTCCTTACCGCTCGCCAGAGGGGTGAGCACCTCAGAGCACCGACTGACTGTGGATAAGCGGCCATGGAGCCTTCCTGAACGGCAGATTTTTAGGTCGATCACCCAGGGCTAAAAAGTGAAACTAGTGCCAAGAGTCGAGGATTATCCACCTGCATGTCACCTGAGCTCTGTCTGAGTCACACACATCCTAAGCTCTCGGGTTGGGCACCCAGGCCAAGGGGATGCGGTGCACAGTGAACCATGGACAGCCTTGGAGCTCAGCATAATGCGGCCCTGCTCTGCGCCGAAGCGGAGTGGTTGTCACAACCAAAGTCCTTCCACGTACAGTAACTAATCCTGCCTTGTTCAAGAGACCAGTGATGCGGAGTGTTGTCTTTGCTTTCAGCAAATATATCAACAAAAAGTTAACCTGGACCTAGAGCCAAGCAGAAGTTCGTAGAAGAGACCTGGTTTGTTCCACAGAGGCACTGTGAGAGCCATGAGTAGATACACCCAATGGGTATTCATGTTAGGCTGATGTCATTATTTTTCTTTGGAAAATATCCCTGATTCTCACCATCAGATGACAATAACTGAGGACAATAACTGAGGGACAAAAGCAGGCGAGGAAATTAAGTAAATTGTAACTTAGGCAACTGGGGCCTGAGGTGAGGGAGCCCTGGTATGAAACCCAGATCGACAGTTATTAGCTATTGTCCTTGGGCAAATTATTTCTCTAGGCTCAGTTTCTTCTTTAGCAACGGGGGAATAATAGCGTCTACCTTAAGGATTTATTGTGAGGAATTATGCATCATTATGTATATAAAATGCTCTGCAAAGTGCCAAGCACATAATAACAGCAACAAAACTATCACATATCAAGTTATCAGGTCAAAGATATTTGAATATAATATGTATTATTAAATATTTTAATTGACTTTATTTCTGTAAGTCTTCACATGTATAGACGGAGGCATCACCATTAAAGGGACCAATGAGAAAAGAAGAAACTTTATGTTTACTATCAACCAGAAATGCCTCACTTTCTTAAATTACAAAACTTCCATTCCTTTTGACTTCAGAGAAGTTAAAATTAATCTGATCCCAGATCAGCAAATGTAGAGAAACGTCACTTTCCAATACGTGCATTAGTATATCTCTTTTTGGAAGGCAGTTTGCCAGTATCTCTCATAAGATAAATGTACACATTTTTTTTATCCTGGTCATTCTACCTCTAGAAGTATCTGCCCCAGAAATACCCACACATATACTCTAGAAAGCATGAATACAGGAGGATGTCTGCTCCAGGACTGCCTGTAATAGTGGACAATCCAGGTGCCCATCAACAGGAATGCTGAGACACAAAACAGAGGCTGAGAGGACAAACCCGGTGTGCAGAGGGTCTTCCCACAGCCTCTTGTAGGTGAACGCTGGCCTCTGGGTCAGTTCAAGTCAACAAAGATCTATTGAGTGACTTCCCCATGCCAGACCTCATGCTGGGCATGTGAGGACAACGGTGAATAAAACAGATCCAGTCCTTTAGCCAGAAGAAAAACCCTAAACCAAATTCTATATTCTCCCAATCCAGATAGGTCCTTGTAAGATTATTTTTAATAACGCCCATGATTTTTAGTTTATACTTTCAACTGAGAGATCATTTAAAAATTTTGCTTCCCAAAAGCACTGGGGCAAACTTTTGTATGAAAAGGAAATAATCTTTATTGAGTCATTTTTGGCACCATATAATCATAGTTTGGATAATTTGTTATGTCATCTTACTGTTTATTTTTCCTGAGTTTTCTGTCAAATAGCTGTAATTTCCTTTTGATGGCTTGCCAAAAATCAATAAGCAATTTTACCATTATTTTTGTAATAAAGCACACTAAAAGAAATCAGTTTCCTACAGGATTACTGGAACACCTTGTGCATATTAAAATGAAATCTTCTTACCTATACATTACAAAAAATATAACAAGGTGCAAAATTAGGATGAGTAATAATGGTTCAGTTCTGTAATTCTAGTATTAATATACAGTAATAATCACAGATAAATTTATATAATGTAGTTATGAATAAACAAGATTAAAACAAGTATAGTAATAGAAACAAAAGCTGTTTAACATTCTTCTATATATACTTCAATATTTTTATAATTTCACATATCTCAGGGATAAATAACATGTCATAAATTAACTATGTTAATTAATATAGTATTTTTGCTTATGGCCCAAATAAAATAAAACAAAGAGCCTGAAATAAATTTACTAAATTCTAATTCCCCTTACAAGTACAATCCTTTTTATTGACATCTTAGTCTTAAGTGAGAATTAAGGTCATTCATTAAATGGGCTTCTGACATACATGCTAGCTTTCTCATACCATAGTGACAAGCAAGATTATAGCAGAAATGTACAGGGAGTTAATTTTGTTTTCTCTCATTTCACAAATATTTGTTCAGTTCTTGAATCAGAATTTTTGGAACCCCCCAAACCAGGCTAATAATCTAAATTTTAAAAATACAGAGAGAGTTTTAAGATCTCATTATAAACTTTCACTGTTCCGAACCCCTGTCTTGCTTTGGTGTATTTTCTGGCTACCTATTTTCATTTGCTGCTCCCCAAAACTCAGTCTAGCAGACCTTTTGCCTTATGACCAGAAAAGAAATTTAATATGAAAAGAAGGGTGCCCTTTGCTTCACTTGCTTCTGCTGGGGAGAGAAAGGTGAAGTGGCCTGCTCTGGGCATGTGAAGGCTTTAGCCTCTGAAGCCACTGCACAGTGTGCTCTAATTATGAAAACAAGTGAAGTATTTTTTCTATCAATATAATACAGACATTTGGCAAAGTTCTAAAATTATTATTATTTACAGTTTACCCATGTTTACTAAAAATGTTGCCTATCTCCTCAAGACTTAATGAAATCTCTTTTTTAAAATCCTTTAGTTAAAATTCCTAGGAATGCTTAAGGGAAAAGGTGAAGAGTTTGTGTTCACTTCGAATGAGCATAGGCTGCAGAAAATGCAGAGTCTCTTTGAAATGCATACAGTGAGGGAGAAAGTTACTTGACATCCAGTAACTAACAATCTGTAACCGCTTCTAGGATGTCTTTTGGTGACTGCCTCCTTGTATGGCACCTCTGTGTGACCATTCATGGCAGGCTACTGCTCGATGTTTTCACTGACTGATTGCTGGAAATATGATTTCCACTTTTTTGTGGTACCCAGAAGGGAAAAGCTAGCTGCTGAATTGGCTTCTGAGATTTAAGAGAAATTCAGATGAAACTAGAACACATATGGAATTAAATATACCTATAAACAGATAATCATTTTCTATCTATAAAATAATAAAAAATTATCACTTAAAGAGAAAATCTGCTCTAGCTCAGAAAAAAAAAACACTAAGCTCTGAATTATGTGAAATTTGAGCCTATAATTTAGCCTTTGCAGTAACAATCTATAAGGATTACCAACAACATATCTACTTTCCTTTCTTTTTCCTCTTCTGTTGTTTTCCCTCCCTAAGGCATTTAAACAGAATGCTGTGTAAGTCTTGAAAAGATAGAGTAAATTGCTATAAAACCAGATGAAATCACAAGCCTGTCCTTAGGAAAACAATATAATGGGTTTTCAAACCTCTGATCTGTTGCTCCATTAAGGCAGATACGTAGGCCTCTTGGTTACGGATAGTTCTGGGAGTGAGAGACGCAGCTGCTCAACTTCTACCTCATTCAGTATTCCCTACTGAAGCAGATGGCGTCTTGGGGGGTCTTACTCTCCCAGAAAAGGTGCCGGTGCGCAAGACGGCTCTTAATCTTCCAGAGACCCAGAACTGTTTCGCCCAACACTTCCTTGTTGCCTCCACATTTTCGTTCTTACTCACTGCTTCAGCAACCTGGGTTCTGCGCCTGCACTGTCCACGTGGAAATGCTCTTCCCCTGACCTCTTTTGACTCCCAATGCTGGTCCACGCCTCTTCGCTGGGCTCCACAGCACACCGCTCCCCACCAGCCCCGCCGAAACACAGACAGGCGTTGACTCCTCCCTTGCCTCCCAAGTCCCCGTGCTCTCTCACTTCTTCCTGTCTCTGTGCTCCGTCTCAGGTCCCTTTGCGCTCCTTTTGCCCTTGGCTAACTTAAAGAGAAGAGTGTATTCCAGGGCTCCACCTTTAGCCCTCTTCACTTCACCTGCTCTCCTTTGACCTATCACAAAAGGCAATCCCCGGAAGCGTCCTCAATCAATGCCTGTGAGGTGAGTCACCTTCAAACATGCTGAGGGCCTTCCATACAAGACACTAATCTGAGTCTCCATCCAAGTACCTTCTCTGACCACCACCCCCTTCCCATGAACGTGTTGAGACTGTGACTCTAGCTTGACACTTTTCAAGAGGCTTCTTATTTAAGGTAATTATGGTTCTCTCTGTCTCTCCTTCCTGGTTTATAGTCTCTACGTAACAGAAAGAGAATGGCTTTGGAGTCAGATAGAACTGGGTTCAAAGGTGGGTCTGTCAATTACTAGCTCTGTGACAATACTTATGAAGTTTTTCAGAATTACAAGGGAAAATGTTTATATGTAAAATATTTGAATGTATATATTTTTAAAAACACCAGGTCCAGTGAGGTTTCTTTTTCTGTATTTCTCTTTGACTCACTTCGCAAAGCTCCTTACACGCTTTATTTAATTGAATTTTCACAATAACCCACCACAGGTCTTAAGGAATAAGCTGAGGCCGGCTGGGTAGCAACTAGCAAGTGGTAGAATCACATTCTAACCTGAGTCCGACGGGCTCTGAAGCCCTAGCTCCTTATGCCACATAAAGTGGCTCCAGGACACAGAGGGGACAGTAGGCTGGGTGGATGGGCTGGGGAACCAACCACACAAATGGAAAGTTATAGCATAATGTGAGAAGTGCTGTAAGAGAGGTGTGGAGAAAATGCTGTACGATTTGCTGAGAAAAAAGACATAGATTCCACCTCAAGAAGTCAGGAAGAGCTTCACAGACACGGTGCCCTGGAGCTGCCTCTTGGAGAATATGAATCTGCCCCCAGAGGGACTGGGCAGGGCAATCTAAGCGTCAGGGTGGTGCAGTAACAGAAGAGCAAACCATTGGAATCACGCAGGGAGGACGGTGTGAAGGCCGCAAAAGTGGGGGAGGGTGAAGGAACCCAGTCGCGGTAGGAGATGATGGCAACAAGGCAGGGTGGGGATGTGCCCCCCTGTTTGAAAACCCATTCCAGAAGCAACAGAGCCAGAAAGAGTTTTTAAGCAGGGCAGGGACAGATCAGGCCTGTACTTCCGAAAGCTAATCCCAGTCATAGCACAGTGCGGGGATTCCAGAACCCAGAATCACTTGGAGAACCTTTTTTAAAATTACCTGATCTGTCTCATTACTGTGAATAATAAGTTTAATCGTTTCATTAAGGTGGTATCTGCCAGGTTTTTCAGCTGTAGTTACTATTTGTCCTTTGTACTTAATATGTATTTTGTGGCCACCAGCATGGCTCAGTGGGTTGGGCATCATCCCACAAAGCAAAAGGTTGTGGGTTCGATTCTCAGACGGCACATGCCTGGGTGATAAGCCAGGTCCCCAGTTGCATGTGAAAGGCAACTGATCGATGTTCCTCTTGCACATTGATGTTTCTCTCCCTCCCTTTCCCTCTCTCTGAAAATAAATAAAATCATTTTAAAAAAATAAGTATTTTGTGACAAAGTCCTATGTAAATATCATGTTACTCAATAGATTTTCATCACTAATTATGTCCATTGGTTTTCTAACTCCATCAATCCAGCTACAGTTAATTGTTGACCTTCTACTCAAGGAAGAGATTTCTTCTCATTACTTATTTATATCACTAGAAACACATGGATTTTTGTTTTATTAGATGGATGATAACTGAAGCTCAAATAATCACAGATGTGGGCAGTGGAAGTCCCCTCAAACTGGCTCTTGCATCATTTTAATATCTCCCCTTATTCTTTTAGCATTGCTATACTTCCTAGCACAAGAAGCTAATCTAGACTCATTTTGTGTTTGCCCAGCCCCAAGTCTGGAATAAGCATTTTTTTTTGGTAAGTTCTGACTCTTTTGTGTGGAGGATGGTATTTAGAAAGCACTCTAAAGCTGTGGATGCTTGGCATGTCATTGTCAGTTTTCTCAATGGACAGAGAAAGAAAATCAAAAGTGTGTGTATGTGTGCGTATACACAGTTATATACACATATCTATATTTCTATGTAAGATGTCTTTAAAATATAGATTTTGGGATGTTTTTAGCCAGGCCTCCTGAATCAGAATCTTTAGGAGTAAGCTCATAAATCTGTATTTGTTTAAAGTTTAGCCAGATTTTCAAAGAGAGAATTGACCAGAGTAGTGATAGTGGGGGCAAGAAGACTAGTTAGGAGGATACTCTAATAATCCAGACAAAAGTTAACGAGGGTGTGAACCAGGGCAAGACAGAGAGGACACAATCAGCTGTATCTGGTTGGGGCTGACTAGCTAATGGAGATGCATGAGGTGGGGAGTGACGGGTGCTCAATGTCTCCTGCTTGGATAACTGTCATTGTTGGGGCCTGAACACTCACACAGTGAGCGCTCGACACAGGTTTATGCAATTGAACATCTTTTCACTTTTCTCCTATAGATTATATAAAAATCCAAGTGACATTCTGGGAAGAAAATAATTCTAAAACATTCAAGAATTTATATGTCTTCCTTATATTTTATCATATAGGCTAAAAGCTGACTGTTACCCAACGCAAGAAGGTTGACTCGTGCACTCACTGTGAGCAGGCCA
Source organism: Mormoops blainvillei (assembly GCA_004026545.1). Taxonomy (NCBI): domain Eukaryota; kingdom Metazoa; phylum Chordata; class Mammalia; order Chiroptera; family Mormoopidae; genus Mormoops; species Mormoops blainvillei. The sequence continues at coordinate 133,276 of PVJD01000460.1, read as the reverse complement.
GGCTCCCGCGCTGATAAACACGGCCTGGCCTAAGTGACTGGGTTCACATACGCTGCGCGTGCAGAGTAATAGGCCCGGGAGGCTTTTTACCAAGAAGCAACCTCTGTAACAATGTCTCCTATTGTCCAAAAAAAGAGCGACAGTCTGCTAGAGATAAAAGTCATTAAACTGAGATGACTGCTTACTCTCACTGCAGCATAAAACTCACTGGAGCATGAGCAAAACATTTAAAGGGGTTGTAAGAAGAAAAGTAAAGCTAAAAGGAAATGACCCTTGGAATTCTAAGTCCTATAACAGAAAGTTTAAAACCAGGTTAAAGTACAACCCAGAGAAAAATAATCCTTCCCAGTGTTTATGTAGCAAAAGCAATTCATCAATGACCTTCCCATTGTTCAATCCACAGGGCCCTTTTCCAGACTTACCATGTTAGGCGCCCTACTGATGCTGCCGAGGGTCTCCGCGACCCCCTCTGCTCCCTTGGCCTCCAGGGCATGCCACTCTTCTGGGTTTCCTCCCACCCTCAGGACTTGTCCCATCTTTCGCAAGCAGCCTCTTTCTCTGCTGATCTCCTAAGAGTTCATCTCCCCAAAATGCTAGCCCTGGCCTCTCCTCTTTCCTCCACACGCTGTCTGGGTCGTCTCACTCGCTCCTACAGTCTCACTGCAATTCGCACGCTCTCTCCTGAGCAAGAACTCCCATATAAACACATAACAATCATCTCTTGGATGTCCCACAGACATTTCTACCTAAATGTGTTCAAAGCTGAGCATATCACCCCCTGACCTTGAACCTGTTCCCCATTCTATTTTGGTGAATGATAACCACCACCCAACCGGCTGGCTGTGCCAGAAACTTGGCCATTACCTTATATCTTCCTTCTCTCCAGCCCACCCATACCCAGTCAATCATCAGGAATCTACAATCTCCAGAATATTTTCATTGCTTTGCTTGCACACTGCTGTACTGGCCTCACAGCCGGACTTTCTCTCCAACAATCCATTGTCCACACTGCAGCCAGAGGGACCAGCCCAGAGCCTAAATCTAATGGTGCTCCTTTCTCCAGAAAGCCCTCTCTGACCACCACCCCCTCCCATGAATTGCTTAGGTATGTGTCCTGAGGCTCTCATAAACCTTGGGCTAACAATAAAAGAACTGAAAACAGATGCTCATTTTATGAATATCGCCCTTAGGGTTTTAAGTTTTTTGAGAGGAGATACATATTGTTCACAGTTGGGTCCTCAGTGCCTAGCACAGTGCATGACACATAGTGGACACTCAAGAAATCTTTGTGGCTTCTTAACTTAATGATCCATTTTAGATTAAGGCTCAAAAGATCGATTCAATTGGTTTTGTAGGACCAAGCTGGATAGTCATGTGTGCTGAGGGCCAAGACAGATTGTGTGTGTATGTGTATGTGTGTGGCTATACGCAAAATGGACCATTAAGATCAGCTAGTCCGCAGTCAGAGAAAATCAAAGCATATATTAAACAGAGAGAAGCAGGGATGAGAATCCCCGTGATACACAGGGACACTTGCAAGAAAAAGAAATAGGGGAAGACTAGCTGCCTGTTTGCCTTGCAGTGCCTGAGGGGCCTGCCATACTCCTCCCTATAACTGGGTTCCAAAAGATTCTCATTACCTTATGGTCTTCGTGCCTTAAGATGATTCTCAATAGCCTTAGAGTAATTCTCTGACCAGCCCATTTCTATTTCAGCCTAATATCTCTGAGTGGTCCAGAGAAAGCTTCTTCCATCAGGGCGATAGAGCTGGCCTGCCCTTACCCTTCCCCTTCTTCCTGCCAGTGGGAAAGGGAGTGGCAGAGAACTAGCGGGCAGTCCTGGAATTCTACAACGTCTGGGGTGAGGCCATCCAGGAGCCTGCCTCCCATTGGGGAAAGAAAGGAATGATCTGACAAAGGAGTAGAGGTCAAGGGACAGCCTCTTTGACTGCACCCTCTGCTTCCCATGCCACTTCCACCACCTCATCTGTCTCCAGCAGCTAGGCTGAAGATTGTAAATTCATTTTTAAAAAGCAGGAAACTTTGGGAGAGAACAAAGATATATAGATTGTTGCTGGTCCCTAAACCAGCAGTTACTACATATTGCACTGGCTCCTGAAAGTACAAAAAGTTACATTCTTTAAATTCATAAAAATCTGTATATCCTTCATAGACTCTCATAGCATCCTCACAAATGTGAATTAGAAACCAAAACCTCTGATTTTTATTACTTTTAGATTAGTCTTTTTAATGATTGTTTCCATTTCTAGGTCCCCAAATGTTCAGAATGGGCCCCCTGCTAAGGGAATTCAAAGGCTCTAGATAGCTGAGACGATTCAATGGGAAAAGAATCACTTTTTAAACAAATGGTGTTGGTACAACTGGATATCAACATGCAAAAGAATGAAGTTGGACCCCCTACCTCACACCACATATAAAAATGAACTCAAAATGGATCATCTGCCTAAAGTCAGAGCTAAAACTATAAAACCTTTAGAAGAAAACATAAGAATAAATCTTCACAACCCTCAAAAGGATAAGCAACAAACAAAAAGTAAATAAATTGGATACCATCAAAATTTAAAACTTTTGTGCTACAAAGGACACCATCAAGAAAGTGAAATAGCAGCTTACTGAATGGGAGGAAAGATTAGCAAATAATATAGCAGTTAAGGTACTTATATTGACAATGTATAAAGAATTCTTAGAACTCAAAAATAATAGGACAAATAAACTGATTAGAAAATGGGCAAAGAATATGAATGGACATTTTCTCCAAAGAGGATATACAAATACATTTATAAAAAGCAATCAATATTATTGGTTGTTAGGGAAATGCAAAATTAAAACAACATGAGATACCACTTCACATCCAGTAGGATGGCTATAACCAAAGAGACTCACAATAACAAGTGTCGGTAAGGATGTGGAGGAATTGAAACTCTCATGCAATGTTGGTGAGGTTGTAAAATTGTTTGGTTCCTTTGGAAAACAATTTGGCAGTACTTCAAAATGTTAAACATAAGAGTTACCATATAATTCAGCACTTTGATGCCTATGTATATATTCAAAAGACTATGTGTACATAAAGTCCGTGTATGCACTCTTCCACTGACCACATGGACAGGCTCACCATCTCTTTAACTTGTTCCAACCAGGGCCTGCTTGGTTCTTTCTGCAGAAGAAAGAACAGTGGGCTAAGTGCCAACTTAAAAATAAAATGATTCTGTTCATGTAAGAACTTAATAAATATATGGACCATATATATTATTAAAATTCAATTTCACTAGTGGGCAATATCTTCTGGGTGAAAAAAAACAGTCTATTGAGTTTTTGATGAATAAGAAAATGAGAAAGAATAATATGTAGCCAATTTAGAGAATAAATCTTAATAAAAATCGGCAGGCAAATAGACTATAGCTTGTTAATAAAAATAACAATAAGATCATTTATGAACAGACCATAAACTTTCATCGAAACCTTTCACATCATAAGCTTTCCAATGAACAGAATGAGATCAAATGAACAGTGGATGGTACCACTGAGTGACTTTGCTTAAATATCTCCCCCTCTCAGAGCCATACCTGTAAAATGAAAAGACTATAACTCAGAGTTGGAAGAGAGGGTAATTCAATAAGATGACTATATACGAGGTCTATGGAGAAAAAGTCCAGACACTGTTAATATAACGAGAATAGTTTGTACAACATTGATGTAACCTGACAGCCAAGGAGAGTGGACTGGAATGCTCGTATGTGAACTATGACAACTTCACTGCACTAGTCAGTGGGTTGGTAGATGCCATTGAGTGAGCATGTGTACTGTGTGGCCGTCACAGTCAAAACGACTGAGCAAGTAGAGAAATGAATTTGCATCAAATTTTGCGTTAAGCTTGAACAGTCTTCTGCGTAAACTATTCGGATGATTCAGAAGGCCGCAGCTGTGGGAACTGGTGATTGGCAGCTTCATCAGACAATGTGCCTGCTCATGCATCACCTCTTGTGTAGAGCATTTTGGTGAAACATCAAATCACCCAGGTGACTCAGCCCCACTACAGCCCAGATTTGGTACCTGCAACTTCTGGTTTTTCCCAAGACTAAAATCACCTTTGGAATGGAAGAGATTTCAGACATTCGGTGAGATTCAGAAAAATACGATGGGGTAGCTGATAGCGATTGGGAGAACTGTGTGAGGTCCCAAGGTGCCTACTTTGAAGGCAACTGAGGCATCATTGTCCTATGTACAATGTTTCCTGTATCTTGTATCTTCTGCAATAAATGTCTCTATTTTTCATCTTTTTTTCATATTACATGGCTGGATACCTTCTGGATAGATATAAAATCAGATACGGAGCAGGCACTCAACTCAATATGGGTTTGATTCTTTGTAGTTACCCCCATGTTTCCCAATTTCAAACTCATCAAGGGACTAAAGAACATGAAATCACATCTCCAGTCCTTCACATGAACCTGTCTGCCTAACACTCCAGGCCCAGGTGAGCAGCACTGGTCTTGAAAGATGCAAAGCTTTAGGAGAGCAAGGCACCTCTTCATCTAAGGAAGAGATGGAAGCAGATGGGGCCATGCAGGACGTAGATACACACAAGCTTCTGTGATGGGCACCCACTATTTGCCAAACACTGTGAACACCTTGTACGTAACCTCCACAAGCTATTATACAAGGTAGATGCTTTTTAACTCCCATTTTATAGATGAAAAGCTGTTTCACTGATGACAGCTGAGACCGAGGTTGAGTAATTTCCTCAAGTCACCCAAATGGTAGCAGATCTAGGTTCAAAATCAGGTCTCTCTGACACCAAAGTCCATGCTCCCACCACTATGCCATTGGGTGGGGAGCAGGTATGAGGGAGAAGGATGAAGGAGGAGATAAATCATTCTAGCATGAGGTAGGAAAGAATACAGTGATCTTATTATAAGTGAGTGAGATGCAAACAATTTGTGATTTTTAAAAAAAGAAAGAAAACAGCCCTGGCTGGTGTGGTTCAGTGAATTGAGTGCCCACCTGCTAACCAAAGGGTCGCTGGTTCTATTCCCGGTCTAGGGTACATGCCTGGGTTTCGGGCCAGGTCCCCAGAAGGGGGCGTGCGAGAGGCAACCACACATTGATGTTTCTCTCTTTCTCCCTCCCTTTCCCTTTCTAAAATATAAATTTAAAAAAAAATTTTTTTAAAGAAAGAAAAAAATAAGGATAGAAAGGTGGGTTAGGATCAGAAAGAACAGAAAGCTAAGGAGTTTGAACTTCAGCCTGTAGGCAATAAGGAATCATTGTTTTGGTGTATGTCTGTTTTTAATTAAATACTACTACTGCCACTACTAAAAGTATTTAATGAGCATCAACTAAGGACCAGGCTCCACTCTAAACCATTTCTATACATTCTTTCTAATAGTTACAGTTCTGCAATTTAGGTATTGTTACCCCCATTTCACAAATAAACAAAGCCCTGAAAAGTCAAGCCACTCTCCCAGACACCTTCAGTAAATGGCAGAGTGGGGTCCATATTGAGTGTGTGTGAGACCAAGGTCAGTGCCCTTTCCCCCTGAAACAGTGTTGCACAAAAACCTCCCTTGTTATAGAAAGCTGAAAAATAAGAGAAAAGACAATGGAACCAGGGAACGAATCAGAAACAATGTAGAGATCTGCAGTAAGAGGATAAATGTCTCAACTGAGTCACTACAAAAATGGAAGGGAGGTGACAGGGAGCAGATGTGTTCACAACCTTTTCTTTCAGTTACTCCATTTCTCTGTCACGATCTACTGTCCAAAAAAAAACCAAGTTAGCAATTATTCCAGTCTCTATCACTGTCCTTGCATTCAAGCCCTGATTTGAGCCCTCTTACTCACCCAATAGCAAACAACGTTATCAAGGGCTAAAATATAGTATCGTCCTCTAACCTGTTATCTGTATTCAAGAGTAATCATTCAAGAGAATAAAACGAAGCCTCCACATCCAATAAATCACATTATGTTTCACGTATCAACAACTCTTTGAAAATGTGACTTAAATGCATAGTCTATCAAATCAGGAGGACACATATGCTGAGCTCTAACAAGCTCTGCCAAAGCCTACATTATTATTAAGGTTCTCAGAGACCACATGGTTTTATAAAATGGAGCAAGGTATCGATATTTGTTGGGCTGCTTTCTAGTGAATATTCTAGGGAAAGTAGCACAATAAATAAAGCCATAGGAAATGTATGCATCATGAATATATCTTTCAAACTAATGCAAAAGCTAACTGGACAATTATTTACATTATCTCATTTGATAGAATCAAGAGTTAGAAGTTTTAATATTCATGTAATGATTACCCTCCCCCCCAAAAAAAAATTTTGCACTAAAACCTCAACTATAGTCCTTCTCTTTCAATGACAAACTTCAATATTTTAAGTGGAAATTCAGTTGTATTACAGATACACAGAAGTGAGTTGAAATCCATAAAGAGTACAAGTTTCCTATCCATACACACTGTTAATACATAAATATTCCCAACATTTTACGATCTTAATTTCAAACATCTGTTTCTGAGATTAAAATGAAAGAAATGGCACTTAAGAGCTCCCCCATTCTAAGGATAAAAATATGGTTTGTACACTGCCTTCACCAGAAAAAAATAGTTACATATATAAGATAAAGCAAAATAAAAGCATAAACATTCTAATTTCACAGCTCTTCATTATGGAATGATTCTGTGTTTTATGTTTTTTAATCTGTTGGAGTTAATTTTATTCCTTTGTGCAAAGACATACATGGATCTAAAAGAATTCTGTTCACCTCTACATACTCAGACCAGTCAAATATAGAAAATAGAGGAATAAAGTCCTTTCTTTGAAGGCATGCCTACTACTATGTCACACTATTCAGTGTAAAGATAAAACAACATTAATAAATAGACCAGACGCTAAATTGACATTTTTTCTTTTCATCAAGTGAGGCTCCCTGCAAACCTAGTTATACAAATAACTTCATTCATCTTTTCTGCAAATCTGAGTGTTTCTTTATACCAGATATTGTCACATCCCCACTAGTTCAGCTGCCAGTCATAACAGCAATTTACTGCAACTCCACCCTTTTCCCACCTTCAGTTTCAATAGTGCATTTTTTTTCATATTATAGAAAATTTAAGTTACGTTTTCCAATTCTCAAAGTAGTTAAGTGAACTGTCACAGAAATATTATTTAACCCCAGGGAATTTTCTGTTTAATTGCCACTCTCTCCCTTCCCCTCAAAGGACTACATCTTATTTTGATGGTATAATGGAAAGCACTGCATTAAGAAAGAGTAAAAACATAATGGGTTTAAATTTTTAAACATCTAACCTCTTCACAAGTCACTGTTAATCATTCCCACCTGTGACTTTAATAATCAGCCGGACAATTAGAGAAGCGAGAGCCCAGGACTACAGAACTAGGTAGGGAACGCCCCAGTCACAGCCTCTGCCGCATCAGAGAGAAGAAAACAGCTATTTTGTCATATGTGACATGAAGAAAGTTTTACATGTTAGTTCCACCACGTCTTGAGAACACTAGAGCTTCCAGTTTTTAAAACCTTCATCTTCTAAAAGTCAAGATTTTTTAAAACTGTATCTTACTGCATCTTCAAATACTGAGTTTTTACTAAAATTTTCAACTTCAGGTCTTGGGTGGGAAAAAAAGGCCCCAGAATAAGCACAGTACCGGGGCCGGGGGCAGGGGGGCGAGCCAGTCTTTTAAATCATTCTCCCCAGGGAGAACTTAGGACTATTAACATTACACCGCTTTACCATTTATTTCATTGTGAAAGGCAAACTTGGAGCACAAGTGGCAATATTCTGAAAATGTGATGGAAGTTGTTCTACATCGATGAACACACAAGCTTAGACGGTACAAATATGGTCTCTGTTAGTTGTAGTTCATCCTCAGCAAGTCATTTTCCCTGTGGGCTGAGGCTCCCATGCCATGGAAATCGTCCCTAACTGCCAAAGGCTGAAAGGGACTCCCTGTGAACAGCATCTGGACCACACCTCACTTGGTCACACAAGAAGCTGACAAGGGCTGGAGGAAAATACAGTTGGTCCAAAGAAGAGAGGACAGAGCCAATAATCAAAATATGTTCCTCTACAATTTGATAGGGAAGACCCTTAAAATGGCTCTTCATCCAACCCTGTTCGTGTAATTAGTCCTGGCCATCCGCTACCAGATGTTGGTCATTCCATGGGCTGACTGGTAGGATTTTGTCGTCCAGCAGCTGCCAGCCTTTTATAACCTCAGCAATGTTGTGGAAGCATCCATTTAGTGTATAAATAAGCTTTTTGGCATTAAAACGCTGCCAAGTGAAATATTAGAGAACAAACTCCCCACCCACTGCAGAAGAAATTTCCCAGTTTCAAAGCATCTGGGATGAAGATTCCAAATTACCTGTAGCAAAATTTTCATTTAGTTTTTTTTTTTTTTTTAATCCTCTTGCTTGCTGAGGAACCTACTGAGAAGCCTCCCAAAGGTGACACTCACAGTTCAGGCTATTGGTCCTACATTTACCTAGTTAGGGAAGGAAGGAGAAGTGTTGGATAGTTACCCAGGATCCTTCCACTTGTAGCAGGAATGAACACCAAAAAAGCATTGGGACACTCAACTCCTTAGAGATCTAAAAACCTTCCGGAGGGACACACAGAGCTCGCCCTCCCCACTTGCACCCCAACCCTGTTTCTGCCCTAGCTTTGGAATCAGCAGCCCTTCTGTTATTCCATGCGGTTCCAGAGATTCCACAGGGCTCTGGGATCTGACCCCAGGAAAGCCGGGTTGGTCATCCTTCTCCCCACCCTTCCAACCTCCACACTCAACCTCTCCCCACCGCCCCAGGCCACCTCCTTACCTGATAATGTCGTCGTTGTGTCCCAAGAAGAATTTTTGGCTGTGCTCGCGGGTGTTGTAAACCACCCCGACCCCAGCCACAAAGTAGACCACCTCCTTGCCGGCCGTGTAGTACAGGTTGTTGCGGCACTGGTGACCCCGGTACCCGTACACCCACTCCAGCCGGAGCTGGCAGCTGGGAGCTGTCCGATCCGCCATGATAAGCCGACCCCACTCGCCCCCCCGGCCCCCCCGCGCGCGGGTCCTCGGCCCCTGCGCGCCGGGTCTGTCCTCGCCAAGGTTCGGGCTGCGGAGGACCCGCAAGGGCTCAGTGTGCAGCGCTGGGCGCTGATTTCCGCGGCGACGCACAGACACAGCCCAGCGCGCCGGCCGCCACCATCATCCGCCGCCGCCGCCGCCGGAGACGAGCCGCCGGTGCGCGGCCACCAGACCCCGCCGGGCGCCCCGGCTCCCTCTCCCCCGGCGAGGCGTCTTCCGAGGCGCCAGCACCCGCGCGCGCACGCCTCACTGCACCTGCGGGCTTCGGCCCCAGGGAGAGGTTCTTGGGGGGGTTACCCCTCCTTTTAAAGCAGGGATCTGCATATCCAAACACTGATTACCCAGTTCACTCACTGAAGTTTGCAGTGCACGGGGGGCTTCGCAGCAGGCAGCGGGATTTATTCTGTGACAGCTTTGATTTGACAGGGAACCCGGCTAAGCTTTGCCATCACCATCCTTGGATCCGAAACTGACAGTCTATATTCAGGATGCAAGAGCGAGGGAGAAAGAAACAGATTTTTTGCATAAGTCCCCCAGTTCAAGAAAATGATCCCCGAACTAAACCAAGTGTTTTTTTTTACTAGTCAACTATTCCCTCTTTCTCCCTCCAGATCCATCTTAATATATGAAATATGCCCTAAATGCTGTTGGCTGGTTTTTGCTGGTATGATGTGAAAGAACATTTGCTGTTTCCCCATTAAGCCAAAGTGAATAAGCAATGATCATGCTTTAGATGCTCCAATTAGTTGTGTATGTGTTTAAAATTCATATCCTCCGTGAACACTCTCTTGGCCAGAACACCATAAAGAACTTAGCACTTCTCACTAATCACCAACTCCAATTGTAAGCGTCATAAAAGATTTTTCTGAATCGGAGGAAATGAGACGCTAGTGCAGTTGGAGGCAGGAAAGCGTTACCTACAGATGCTCTGGGTCAAGAAGAAACAAAATAATTAACAAGTGGCAAAAATCTCCCTAGGAAGGTCTGCGCTTGCTACGGGATCAAGTGGGATCAAAGGTCCCGCCTCTGGCCCGGTGTAGGGCGGGGATGCCTGCAAAAACACTGGGGACCGCGGGCCCCCTGCACAGGCACGCGCACGCACACACATCCCAGGCACGGGCAGCCGCGGGTACGAGGGATGTCAGCCCCCAGGGACACCCCGGCCCGCGCGCTCTGCCGCCCTGGTGGTGTGCGGGACTCCCACACCCGATCCAGCCTCTCCCGCGGAGCATCCCGGCTCTCTCTGCCTCTAACCTCTGCTCCGAGCCGGCGCCGCCAGCACGTCCCGGATCTCGCTAGGGCGAGCGAAAATCTCTGCCTGCCCTCCCCTCCCCGCCTCCCGCACCGAGGGTAGGCTTCGTCCCTGGGCGCAGCGCAGACAGGTTCTTCCTCCACCCCGGCTCAGGGGGCGGGGCCACAGAGCGGCTTTCGGGAACCTTGGCGGTGGGTTACTAGGTGAGATCACCGCACTTGGAAACCGCGACGCCCCAGGGCTCTGGGGCCGCCCCCTCCCTCTCCCGGCTCAGGTTGCCCCCTTCCCCGGTGCATCCTGGGAAGTGTAGTCGTCTGAACACCCGCTCAGGCGGAGAGGTCGCGGAGCCAGGACACAAGTCCCAGGATTCCGCGCGCCCAGAGGGGCCGCAGAGGCCGTCACTCGCGGTACCTGCGGTTCTCTCGCTGAGCAGAGGCAGGGGTACTCTGGACGACCGCGTGCAAGCGCTCTGCGTTCCCTAGTGACAGGCGGCCACTCCCTGTGCGTGTGTATCTATGGAGAAGAGCAATGGAATTGGAATAGACAATCTCTGCAGCCCACCTAGCGAGTTTTGCACCAGTCCCCGAGGGTTACTACAGCCGACTCAAGCCCAATTTGTTTCCTACTTCAGTTTTCCTTTTTATTCAGATGGGCTTGTTCTGTTAAAGTGTAGGTCTGCCAAGTTTAAGAAAATGCTGTATAAGAACCAGGCCTTCCCATGAGCCACCTCCTAAATTAGAGGACTTGGGTGTTTAAGGATAAGTAGATTTAGGAAACCAGAAGGTGTTCAAGCCATGAACAACTAGCTTTGGCCCTAAGGCGCGGAAACTTACGATATTTCTCCTACCCGAAGTGAACTGTGAATTTCACTGTATTTTGACGTATGCTGTTTTCAAATTGTGGCTACTTCAAAATCCGAGTGATTCAAAGGCTGCAAAAGAGGATGATACAAGGGACGTTTAGAGTATGTCCTTTCCTTTCCCTTTCCTTTCTCTCAGTGTAATAGCTTACTCAGTTCTTAACTACCTCAGGCTTCAGAACAGCTTTCTGAATGGTAAGGAAAGCCTCGGAAAGATTAGAAGTGTCAGTGTGGATGAGCAGTTGCTGCCTGCAACGATGAAGAGGATGTGAACTGGTCTCATCGTTCTTTTTAAGGAAACATGAATCTACAGATCTGTCAGGTGGCACTGGGCTAGCTGATAAGGGCACTACAATGAAAAGAAAAAGAAAAAAAAAAAAGACATGACCTGAAAAAGATTTGAGACATAAGCAAAAATATAGATGATCAATATTGCCATGCCATATTTGGCAACGCAGTGTCAATGAGTTACATAGAGACAATAAATTCTACATAGAAATTCAGCAGTTGAAGAGCTTTTCCAACTATAATGTCAGGAAACACTTCATGGAGCAAATAGGAAACATAGATAGAATTGAGATAAATAAAGATAATTGGAAGCGGGTTCCAGATAGGTCTAAGGAATAAAAGAGTAGGTACAGAAAAACATTTAGAGGCACTGAATAGAATTGGTGCAAGAGAAAACTCACGTAAGATGAGAAGACATAAGCCTGAAGTTAGACTGTGATTAGAGATGAACCTAGAGGTTTGTACTATGTTTTTAAAGTAATGGGGAACAGTTTAATTGTTTTTTTTACAGAGGGGAATAGCGAAAACAGTAAGAGTCAGAGTCTGTGGTGTTAGAAGCTCGTGGTAGTGCTTGAGGTATTACATTAGAGGTAATGGGAATGGGCCAGAAAGGAAGGACATCTTCCCGAGAAAACACTAAAGTATTTGAAAGGCGCCTCCTAAACAAATGAAAATGGACTTAACACGACATGTTCATTTTCTTGGTTATCTTTAACACAACTAATGACCACCATACTGCACCAGATTGTAATTTTAGTTAAATGAGTGGGAGGAATAAGTTCTAGGTCTGCCACTTAGAGTGTTACCTTAGGCAAATCACTAAATCTCTGATCTTGTCTATTCATTTAATAAAGTATAACAATCCTCACCAGGATGGCTGTGAGAATCAAAGAAAATAATATACATGTGCAAAGAGTTAATTCGTAAAGCATTATACAAGTGTTAATTATTACCAAAGGGTAGTATATATTAACTTCTATTCGAAGAAAATGTGAAATAAGACTTCACAATAACCTTTGGAAATAAGCGATCTAGACAAGCAAGAGTAAAACTCATAATAACCCTATGTTAGTATGGTAAACAGCACTTACTATATTCTAGGCAGTATAAATGGTGCTTTACATGTATTAAACAACATACTATTTATCCCAATGAGAATCCTATGAAGTGGGTACTAATATTTCCCTTATTTTATAGATGAGGATGCTAAAGTCAAGAAAGGTTCAGTAATTTGCCCAAGGATGCACAACAGTAGTGACAAAGCCTGCATTTGAACTTTGGGCAGTCTTCCTCTAGAGTCTGTCCTTAACCACTAAGAGTTATGAAAGAAACTGGTTAGATGATAGATTAAGTTCACCTGTGAAAGACAAGCCCAAAATAGCAGTGACTTAAACTTAATGAAACTTTATTTTTTACAAAAACCTGGAGGTAGTACAGGCCTAGTGTGATGGCTCTGATTAAGAGTCCTTGAGTGCTCAGGCTACAGGCAGTATGGCAACATTCTACTCTGCTGTCCTGAGACACAATCGCCCAAGATGGAGTACCAACCACCCTGTGCACATTCAAGTACATTTCATAGAAGAGGCACAGGATACACGATGGCTAACTTCAGAAAGAAGGCTCTGAAAAACTGCCTCTAGTCTTTTCTATTTATAGCCTATTGGTTTGAACTTAGTTACATGGCCATACCCAGCTGCAAGGAATTCTAGGAAGTAGTCTTTATTCTAGGCAACCATGTTAAAATAGGAGATTCTTATACTATGGGTAAAGGAGAGAGAGTTCTTTACATTCCTTATCTCTTTTAATCCTTGCAACAACCCCATCAATAGGTAACTCCATTTTAAGGTGAGGAAACTGAGAACCAGAGAAAACAAGTAATTTAATCAAGATTAGACAATAAGTGGCTAAACCACTACTCCTATACTTCCCAACCCAAGATATAAATGTATTTATTATTAAAAAATTAATGAGAAAATATAGCAGAGTGAAGCATGATTATATAATTTTCCTGCTCAAGTTTCTTAGGTAATGAGGAGGGAAATATTCTCAAGAAATAGTAGTAAAAACATAAGGTAAGTTGAAGAACACATGAACATTCTTACCAAAATACTTCAATTTATAAAATTAAAATGAAGCCCTGGCTGGTGTGGCTTGGTGGATTGAGCGTCAGCCTGTGAACCAAAGGGTCACTGGTTCCATTTCGTAGTCAGGGCACATGCCTGGATTGCAAGCCAGGTCCCCAGTAGGGGGCGAGTGAGAGGCAACCACACATTGATGTTTCTCTCCTTTCTCTCTAAAAATAAATAAAATATTTTTAAATGATATCAAGAACTTAAAAATGGTACTAAAAATAAAAGAAAAGCCAAGCTAAAGAAATAATCAAATATAAAGAGTTTCATATCTAATGAATATTTTTGAAATAATAAGGAAAAATGGAAAATCAAATTACTAATATAGAGGAAATACTAGAATTATCAAAAGAAATGCAGAGGAAAATGATAAGATAATTAAAATAATTAGAGAGATGATGCTTGACAGAGCAAAACTAACCCAACATATTAATCACTGGTATTCCTAAATTAGAGAAGCCAACAAAAGGAGCAGAAAAATATTCAGAAATGAGATTAAAGAACTGCATCTACACATTAAAGGGGTACACTATATACCAGGAAAAAAATAAGATAGAATAGTCTCTACAGATACATATCTTAGCAAAATCAACTTCGAGAATAAATATTTTAAAATTATTTGTCAACTTTAGAGAGGACTATTATACCATCTCTGCCAATTAGTAATTAAAGGAAAACATATAAGCATTTATCTGTCTTCTTGGAGGAACTGAAGTTTATCCTTAGGTGAAAAAGGAAAGCTATTTACCTAAGAGAGCTAGCCAACAAATGTAGAAAAAATGATAGATTCAGAAAATTATCCAATAATGTCATTGATGCAGGCAATGGTCACAAATGTATACTAAAGTGATTAGATCAGAGGATAGTCCCACAATGCTCTAAAATATACAGAGAGACCTGAAGCTCACCATCTCAATCAAATTATCAAACTTAGTATCACAGGTACCAGAACAACTTGCTCCTTCTACCTCCTATGATGTGATGCCATATGAAATATTTTTGACCAGATATCTAACCCAAGTCTAATCAAGCCTTAAGACCTAACTCTCAGTTTATAGAAAATATGGAATAGGCGAACAAGTTAATTGAAGACACAAGGAAACAATCAGGTAAAGCCAGAAGATAGGACACTGTAGAACACGACTGCTTCGGCCTCATCAAAAAAGTAAATGTAATGAAACAATAAATACCAAACAAAGAAGCAGTGGATTATTGTTGGCTAAGAGGCCAAAGAGATACAACAACCAAATACAATGTGTAAATCCTGACCGGTTCTTGTATCCTGGGTTCCTGCGTTTTTTTTGTTGTTGCTGGGTTGTTGTTGTTGTTGTTGTTTTAGGTCACAAAAGACAATGTGGAGAGAAGGAAAACTGGGAAATTTTAAATACAAAATAGATAACAGAAGATATTAGGAAATTACTGTTTTTATTCTTTGGAAAGTTTTATTCTTAGGAAATACATTTTGAAGTACTTACGAATAAAATGTCTGCAACTTACCTTCAAATGATTCAGGAAGAAATACGCATAGGAAAGATAAAGCAAATATAGCAAATATTAGCAATCACTAAATCTAGGTAATTTTTAACTCTCTCTGTATGTTCGAAATTTTTATTATAAAAAATAGGAATTTTTTTTTTTTCCGAGGAGCTAGACAGAAACAAAAATGGAGCCTGGGTGTAGAAATCAGGCTGGCCTCAACCTTGCCCACTGCAATCTCCAATGCTAGAAAAAAATGGAGCAGTATCTATAAGTTCTGATAGAGCAGAAAAGTGTAACCTCAAAGTTACACAGCTAAACTGTGTAAGTGTAAAGGCAACAGACAGGCCTTCTCAAACATTAAAGAACTTAAGGGCACAGTTTAATGGGCAAATGACTAAAGACCCCAATAAGCCATTAAAAGAGGTAGAAATTTTCCTCCCAGAAAGTCTGGAGGTAAGCAGCTTAAGAAAATTGTCAGATAGCCAGAATCCTCCCATCTTGTTGTTATATGTTTATGTATAACGACACACAGCACAGATCTTTCACCTCATGGTTTAAGACGACAGATCAAACTTCAGCTTTTACATTTACATTCCAGCTAATAAGGACAGAAGATGAGCATGTATACCCTCCCTTTAAGGATATTTTCTCTAAGTTTCATATAATACTTCTGCTTACATCCCAATGGCTAGAACTTGGAGTACATCTAGGGGCAAGGGAGGCTAGAATTATACACTCCATTCTTGGGGGAAACCTGTACATTTAAGATCAGAAATATTTCACTAAGAAAGAAAGGGAAAAGTAATGTTGGTGTTAACCAGGAGTTTCTGCTACCACACTCATGAGTCCTTTTTGACAAACTACCTGACAATGACATTCAGCCACCCAAGAAATGAACAAAAGAATCAGAAATGGAGAAGTCATGGTAAAAAATGGGAGTGAGCATTGAATCCATTTAACAGGAAACATTTCTCTCCATTCATTCTTCAGTTTCACTTAAGTATTTTGTTGTTGTTGTTGTTAATGCAAGTAAAATTAGTTGAAACCTTTTTTATTTTAAAGGTGCTGATATGTCATTTTCATGAAATTATTTCTATCCTTTCAACCATTTGTCCATGCATCTAACTGTATCTGCATAGAGACATTATAATATAGCTCACCAACCATAACCTGATTAGTTCTGGAGCAGTGAGGTTTAGAACGATTTGTTGCTTTCTTATCTTTTCAGTGTTTCAACATGTTTGAGATGGGCATTTTGTTAAAACAATAAATAATTGCCCTTAAATATATATACTGATGATAAATTGCATTTTTATTGAAATGACATTTGGTGTCATTAGGACATACCCTTCGGCTGATTCGTCCACACTCTGTCAACTGGCAAGATCAAGAGTCTGTCAGATCCCTGAACAGAGTGAGGTCTATGAATTTAGCTGTTAAACCACTATATTCTCTATAAAAGCTAAGCAGTTTATTCAGAGCTATGCCATGTGGCCTCACTGTCATTATTAGCATGACACCTTAAATACCATTTAACTACAAAAATTAACAATGATATTTCAGCAGCTATCAATTAATGAGGTTAGAATGCACATTTTTAATCAAGTAAGAGATTTTATAAATAGTACATGAAAAGATGTTCAACATTATTAGCCACCATGGAAATACAAACCAAAACCACGGTGAGATCCCACTTCACACTCAGCAGAGTGGCTATAAACAAAAAGACAATTACAAGCATTAGGGAGAACACGGTGACATTGGAACCCTCATACGCTGAGGTGAGTATGTAAGATGTAGCTGCTTTGGAAAACAGTCTGGCAGTTCCCTCAAAAAGTTAAACATAGAGTTACTATGTGACCCAGCAATTCCACTTCTAGATATATACCCAAGAGAAATAACACACATACACACAAAGCTTGTACATAAATATTCTTAGCATGACTGATAATAGCCA
This sequence comes from Mormoops blainvillei, assembly GCA_004026545.1. Classification (NCBI taxonomy): domain Eukaryota; kingdom Metazoa; phylum Chordata; class Mammalia; order Chiroptera; family Mormoopidae; genus Mormoops; species Mormoops blainvillei. Next base: position 116,188 of record PVJD01000460.1, on the reverse strand, counting down.
AAAACTGAAAATAATCTGAATGTCCATCAATTGATGACTAGATCAATAAAAAATATATATATATATATAAAATATCTGTAAAATGGGATTTTATCCCTTGATGATAAGAAATGAATTACTGATACAAGCTACAACCAAGAACCTTGAAAATATTATTCTAGATGAAAGAAGACAGTCACACAAAAAAACACATATTGTATGATTCCATTTCCAGTTGGACTGTTCAGAACCAAATCTATATAGATAGAAAGTAGATTAGTGGTTTTCTAGAGCAGAGGTTGTACAGATGGGGAAATGTGAATGACTACTAATGCGTACAGGATTTGGGGGGGTGATAAAATGTTCTAAAATTAGGTTGTGATGATGTTTGCACAACTCTGAGTAAACTAAAATCCATTGAACTGTATACTTTAAAAATGTGTGAATTTAACCAGAGGGAAAGGGAGTGATGGGGTAGCAAAGGGGGTTAAATATATGGTGATAGAAGATGATCTGACTTTGTGTGCTAGGCACACCATGCAACAAACAGATCACGGATCATAGAAATCTACACTTGAAAGCCATACAATCTTATTAACCAATGTCACACCAATAAACTTAATTTAAATGGAAGAGATGATAATCAAAAATGGGTGAATTGATAGTATGTAAATTTTATCTCAATAAAGCCATTTAAAATAAAAACAAAATTTGACTCATTTTACTTGATTTGATTTCCTACGTATTATACATACTAATCATTTCTTTCTACTTGATTTCTTACATGCCAGTCATTTTTAGAGCAGAAATTATTTCTTATTCATAGGGGGAAATAATTGCTTTTTAAATTAAAGTTTATGGTTTTAATCTATCATACAGAAGTTATCCTAAGTTTAATGTTTTTATAGTAATATTAAACATTTTGGGTAAACTATACCAGTCACATTGGAAGATATAAAACACTAAAGCTAAAGGAAATGGGCAATTATCAGGGATTGTGGAGAAAAGAACTTTTGAAGTTTTTCCCCATCTCTTTTCAAACATTTTTAACAAAGGATAAAGAGGTTCTGTCTACTGAACTGTACTATATGCTACAGTCTAAGAGAAGATCAAAACAATGAAAAGTTTCCATGATTTTTTATTGAAGATGTAGTTCCTCTATATTCTCTATTCAATAAAGATAAAATAACCAGGTCAGACAAGTAAGAAAAGGCCTCTTTAACCCACGTTTGGAAAGGACCCATTCTAAAAAGCATTCCTAGGTTGCCCAGAGAGTATCTTTCAAATGTAACTAACTATGACTCTACGTAAAGTCTAGTTTCCTGAAGACCAACTTGCAACGTACAGACATCTCCAACTTCAGCACATCATTCGATATGTCTTAATCCAAACATTAGCCCTGGTAATAATTTTCTGCTCCTGGTAATAATCCTGTCATAGTGTGGCTTTGTAATAAAGCCCCTACTAAAACCCTCAAATGAGGCCTCTAATCTCAAAGAGAGCATGTGAAAAATTAGTCAGACAGCTGTGCTATATAGCATGTGCTATATTTTTGGTACATTTTAAATGTTTTAGGTCAATTATAATAGGGGTAACATCTAACTGTTAGATCTGGATCACTGATATCTTAATATCATTACATGGTCTTCCCCTAAGTGGGCCCTATAGGCAGGTTAATGGGCCTTCTCAAAATGTTTGCAGTGTTTCCTAGCAGGAGCAATGAGGGGTTCCTACAGAAGATGTGAATTTGTGTTTTAAAACATTAAAGATGTACAGCAGTCTCACTGGTAGGTTTCTGTAATCACAAAAACAAAAATTATTATTACTTATTAATTTTCAGTAGTTTTGTGTTACCTTCAGATGTACTTTCTAAAGCATTGTTCATGCTTAGGAAACTGTAATCATCTCCACCGAAGAGTCACAGGATTCTAGAGCTGGAATATCTTAGACATACTTTCATTTTACCACTAAAGGAGGCTCAGGAGATGCCAAGAATGAAGAAAGCACATAACAACAGCTTTACTGAGTACTTGCGTAGTCCAACAGATCATTCCTGAGTTCTGCTGTGGCGCGGGGTTCTTACTGCCGCCCGGAAAGTGTCAGGACGGGGCGATGGGGAAATTGTTTCAGTTCGGAAGGCAAAGCTCTGGAGCCAGACTGCCCACACTGTAGTCCTTACTCGGCCACTCAGCAGTCTTTTGGTCTTGGGCAGGTTACTTAATCACCCTACGCCTCAGTATCCTCGTCTGCCAAATGGTACCTGCCAATCTCATAAGACTTGTTGTAAAGGCTGAATAAGTTAAATACATACAAAGTAACCCAGGGCCCCACAGGGATTTCCATTTTTCTTATGGAGCAAAGACTTCGCAGGGTCAGGGAGACAAGCCCACCCAGAACCCATCCCCCCACCCCCCTTTTTAGGCCGTAGTACCTGGAATTAGCTGCACAAATGGCCCCGTCTGTCTTTGGGCTGCTTGCTAGAGCGTGCTCTCCTGGATTAGAGGATGACCTGAAGGGACAACTATTTGTGGAATGGGAAGGCATGTACTTGGATGTATGGGCTGAATGCCCACAAACTTGTGCACAAGGTCCCTCAGGGTGTGGACATAGCAGAAGGTCGGGGGAAAGGGAAGCAGTCTGTAGGTGGGGTCAGGGGGGATTGGGGGGACACTTCTACTGACACATTCAGGCATGAAATTCAAGAGAATCTAAGAATTCTACATTTGAATCCATTCTTCCAGGTTTTTACGAAAGCACATTTGACAAGGTAAAAAGAAAGAACATGGTATTTAATAGATAGTTTGCTCGATTTCTAAGTATGTAGACATATACAGTGGCCTCCTTTAGTATTCTTGCCCTGCCTCCACCAGTGTGAGGGGTAAGGCTGGTGACTTCTGCATAACAAGCATTCAATACATGTAACTATTACTATCATTGTTATTGCTATAAAAAAAGTGACTTTTCTTACAAAAGGTAGCAAAATAACATCTCTCCTTTCCCCTACTGACCACAGAAAACGCCGCCTGCCAAGAGAACGCTAATGAACAAGCAGTCGGGTTAGAGATTTCTAAAGGTCCAACAGGAGCCAAACCACTTTGCAGATTAATGGCTATGACAGGGAGGTAAGCAAAGCTCTCTGCAAAGAGCAACTGAGAGAGACTCCATGCTAAACATGAACTCAGCAACAGCGTTTATAAATACGAAGAAGAGGAAATCCGCAGGGAGGTTTCTCAGCACCGAGTTGCTGGGGAAAGGGCCCTTCCGACAAGACGCTGACCAGAAGATTCGGAGAAGAGGGGCCAGACCTGAGGAGCCCAGGGTGTGGTTATTCCCGTGGCCTTCGGCGCCAGGTGTGAGCGCCAGTTCTTCGCAAGGTCCAGCTGCAAGTGGAGAGTAGAGCCCCACTGTCGTCTTCACTACTCCACCTTGATTACGCCAAGAAAATGCAAGTCCAGACGTTCGAACAAATCCCTTCGTTCTTTGATAAAGTCCTGAGTTTTAAAACCTGCTCTGAAGAAGAAAGAATTTGACTCATTCCTTACACCCAACACCTAAATAAATTTCAAATGGATCAGAAGTATAAATGTAAAAATAAAATCATCAAGTACAAAAGGAAAACATGAGCTAATTCACTTACAGCCTAGAAAAACATTTATAACTATCATGCAAAACACACAAGTAATATAGGCAAGAACCAATACATTCAATTACAAAAAAAAATTACAAATCTTTGCATGGCAGAGAATAACATAAGACAGTGAAAAGAAAAATGATTTACTGGGGAAAATATTTGTCATCAATATCACATAGGATAAATATCTCTAATATATAGCTTCTTTTGATAAATATGAGACCACTAGCTCTATGGAAAAATATGAATAGGCAGTTCACATAAGATGAAATAAAATTGGCCCTTAATCATATGAAAAAAGAAATGCTGAAAATAAGAGAAATGCAAATTAAAACTACATTGATTTTAAAACATAGAAGATAGACTATACATTCTCAAGGATATCCCTAAGGATCCAAAGAATGAAACAAATACGTCACTGATGGTACCCACAATACCCACTCTTTTGTAGCAGCGAGCTTTTCAGTTCTGTTGACCGAAGGCGAACGATCCGAACAGAGGCCAGGATCATGGAGCCAGTGGCACCGGGAATGCGCGCCAGGCCTGGGCCCTAGCCCTGATCGCCCTCTGCGTGGCCTCGGGCCAGGCACTCAGTCTCTTCGGGTCCTGTTTTACCGGACTCTAAAGTGAGGGGGTTAGAACAAACGATTTGTGGGATCTCGTCCACCTCTAAAATGGTATGGTTAATTAATAGCATTAGTTTGTTGCTGGCAATATGTTTTTCAGGCCAATAGTACAATCTAACCACATATTTACAAAAATTCTGCTTGAAAGACTGGCGAAAACAAGGTAGAACCAGTGCAATGCTACTCTAGGGCTCTTTAAAGAGACTGGACTAATCTTGCCAATACCCTTAAAATAAAGCTGCTAGTCATGTCTCAATAAAACTGGGGGGAAGGGCTTAAAGCAATTATGCACTATAAATGTTAAATCTTCATGTAAATATCTCAAGAAAAAATTCAAAAATAAAAAAGATGGCTCATCCTCCAAGGTCTCCCTTCATGGCCTAAAGAAGTTTAAACAGTGATGTGAACTAAAGTATGAACCTTTAAAACTGAACTAAGAAAACTTGGGAGGCAAATTTAGCAAGGCCAAGAGTAAAAACTACCTTTTCCAAGGCTGCATACATAATTTCCATGGCCAAGGGCAAAATGAAAACGCAAGGCCCTTGTTCAAAAATTGTTAAGAATTTCAAGACAGTGACAGCAGAGCACTGGACTAAACTCAAGCCCGTTCTGAGCATGGGACCCCATGTGACTCTGCAGGTCACATACCCAGGGAGTCAGTTGTATTTATGGAGCCGCTCATGTTTTCCAGGCCCGGGGCTGCATACTTTACAGATAATTCATTCAATTTTCACCATAATCTTGCAAAAGCAATATTAAAATCCCTGTTTTATGAAAAAGGAAATAAAGGCAGAGAGAGGTTAAAGATTTGTGCAAGTTCTCACATCCTGTAAATGACAGAGTTCACCTTAGGCCTGACTCCAAAGTCACATTTTCCCCAGTGGTCTTCAAACTTGTTAGTGAACATTTTGAATGGATATGCTGATGTATGTATAAATATACAACCATAAATTATATTCATATGTTACTGTATTACTAAATTATGTATCTTATCATTCATGTAAAACAAAGACATTTAAAAGATGCCATAAATAGTAATTCTGATCATTTCTTCTGAGACCTAAACCAATCACGTTCCAGGATCCCTGCAGTACCCAAGGGTTTAGGTTGCCCTTGACCCAGACAAACTTAGACTTAACAGCACATAAGATGTTAATTTTCCTATGAAGTGTGAATATTTTAATAGGATACTCTTTTTTAAAGAATATCCTATTCATTTACTTTTATAGAGAAGGGAAGTGAGGGAGAAAGGGATGAGAGAAACATTGATCAGTTGTCTCTTGTACACACCCCGACTGGGGACCAAACCCACAATCCAATCATGTGCCCTGACCAGGAATTGAACCCATGACCTTCGTGGGACCATTCCCAACCAACTGAGCCACACCAGTCCAGGCATAATAGGTTATTCTTAAATGGTAACACTCGAAAAGGTGAGTTGTTCATAATGGAATTTTAGGCCGTGTGAAAATCAAGGGACTTCTTTCTTTTTTTTTTTAAATCCTGGAGATTGACTTGCCTTGGAGAAATCTCATTTCACTCATTGATAAAACAACCTGGCTGCGCCTGACTGGAATTTTTGGCTTAGTCTAGGTTATCTGCAGAGTTACAGAGCAAAGGTTAATTAGTTATAGAACACAAGAATGAAAACATTCACTTGACAAGTGCTTACTGAGTATCTATGATGGGCCAGACACCGTGCTGTTTCCTGGGGACAGGGAGGGAGCGCCATCAGCAGGGGCCTGCCGGCAAAGAGCTGGGTATGTTCTAACGGAGGGGAGGAGGCTCCGCACCAACGGGAACAGCCTGAGAAAGCGGCGGGCCACCCTTTCCTCCTTGAACGTAAACCTTGAGAAAGTAAGGGCTGTGCTTACAGGTATATTTTACTCAAAAAAAGTTCAATACACTACACCTTGATGAAGAACCCAAATTTTCCCTTAAAATGTGAGAATCATATCTACACTTCTTTCTCTAAATTAAGTTTTTATATCCTCCTGAAATACTGGGAGGTTTTGAAGTGTACTACAAAATTTGTTTTTTAATTCTGCGTTTATCTCTTTGTATATGATAAATAGTCTGGTTGAATCCTGAAGGTGCTGAAAATTGACAGCTGAAGACAAAGGAGAGTTTTATATCTCTTCCACCAGATGGCGACATAGAACTGTGTTTTTCAAACAGAGTGGCGTCTCCTGTCCCAAGAGACAATCTGTGGTATTTAAATTAAATGGAAAATACAGAAATTATTCCCTTAATCTGTAAGAAAAAAAGTATAAATAAATGATATTTACAGAACTAGATTTTTCTAGTCTTCTGATAGCTTAAAAGGTGGACTATTTGGATAGCTGGTTTGCTTTGTAAAAGTAACAATAAAATAAAAAAGGACTTGAGTAGAAAGAAAATTGGGGTAGCAGATAGATATTGGGCTGAGTATGTCAACCAGTCTTCACGTTCCTTTCTTTTGTTGCTATGGTAACTCCATAGCATTTACACCGATTCCTTGTTTTAATACAGCTCTGAAATTGGTAGGATATCAGATCTACAGTCACATTACTAGATTCAAATCCCATCTCCACCATTTACTAAGTATGTGATTCTCAACAAGTGATTTAATATCTACCTTTGTGTCTCAGTTTCCCCAGTTGTAGAACGGGGATCATTTTTAAGTGATAATAAGCATGTAAAACATTTCGCATAGTTCCCGGCACTCACTGTGCACAAAATAAATTTGTAATCATCATCACCATGGCCTGGTCTACGCTGTCTAGGAAGACTCGACAAAACATTTTTTTCATCATATTTCAGGAAGAAGCATGGCTCTTGGTATTGGCCAATCCCAGGCAAGAGAAAAAAATACTTTTAGGGATAAACAGGATAATATAATCTGCATATTTTTGACTCACTGCTAACATGTCAAATTGTTCAGGTTTTTTTGATACAATTCAATAATATGATTGATGGATCATTCTATTCTGTTTAATTGCCATTTAGAATCTTTATAGTTTGTGCTTTAACTAAAAATTACATAAAGCAGCCCTGGCTGGTGTGGCTCACCAGATTGAGTGCCGGCCTGAGAACCAAAGGGTTGCCGGTTCAATTCCCAGTCAGGACACATCCCTGGGTTGCGGGCCAGGTCCCTGGTGTGTGGCGCATGAGAGACAACCACACACTGATGTTCCTCTCCCTCTTTTCCTCCCTCTCTTCCCCTCTCTCTAAAAATAAATCAATAAAATATTTAAAAAAATAAAAATTACATAAAGCAAATTTATGAAGAAGGCCACATTTTTACCACCTATTTCTTCTTTTCAATAGGTTTTTACATGTCCCAACCTATGTTTCTATTTCAGCATTTACCCTAGTTATTAGGGAAAAAAAGAGAATAAAATACACACTATTTTCCCAATTATACAACCTTAATGAGCAAGTTCAACCTACTTGTGTTTGCAGGAAATGTTGGTTTTATTTTACTACTATCCTCGTCTGCCTTTCCTTCTTGATATTGTTAATAATCTTAGGGTTGAAGCGGTGTTTTCAACATGCATCCTTTCCACTGTCATTATTTTTTTTAATTGTCAAAATAATTTTTCATTTAACAACTAATCTGCCTGCTCCCAGCTGGTTGAGATTCAGTTAGTCTGTTGATTTGGTTGGTCTGTTTTGTTTTTCCTTCTAAATTGTTCCATTTATCTACAAAATCCCGATTTCCTTGTGAGCACCCCTCAGCTAATGAATTATTTACCCTTTACTCATACTTGCCTTTTGCATTTGAGTGCTTTGCTTTTGATGGAATCATTTCTCATTTCCGTCTACTTACTGCCAGTGAGACTCAAGTCCTTGGGTAGCAACGAGGGTTGGCACTGCACCATCCATCCACATTCGGCATCTCCCTGTGTCAGCCAGATGTCGGGAACTGCAGGAAAATCTGGGGCCACAGGCAGAGATCCCCCTAAGGACCCTGGGCAAGGACAGTCAAAAGGACCCATCGTCAGTATAGCAAAGCTTGTGTCCCATTAGCTGGATAAGCTGATACTTTCTAAAATCATGCTGCAGTTTGCACATTTTACTTTCGTAATCAACGTTACTCAGCCGCACGCTGAGATTTTTGAGAGCTGTTTTTTGAAATTAGATAAACTTTACCTGTGTGATCTTGGGTACTTATTTCAGTGTTTCACTTACTTACTAGGAACTTTGTTAGAGGGAAGTAAGCCCATCCTTTCAAACAAAGTATTAGAGGAAAAACATATTGGCTGTTACTTTGTTGCCAGTGAAACACACTTCCTGGTATTCATGCCCTTGATGGTGGTCTTGGCCATGTGACTTGGTTTGGCCAATTGGACATTAGCAAGTGTGTGCAAGTAGAAGCTCAATGAGCACTTGTGCATGGGATCATGGCCTCCTGGAATGCTTGATCTTGGAGCTAGACCTCTGAAGGGTGAAAGATCATGTGGAAGGAGCCCCTGGAGGCCATTTGGACATTCCCGCTGCAACCGAGCTACAAATGGAATGCCAACAACGTGAACGACCTCAGGCACATGACATGGAGCAGAAGTTCCTCCCAGTGCAGCTGAGTCTACCCGCTGAATAATAATAATACACTGTTCTTTAGCTACTTCGTTCGGGGGTGGCTTGTTACATAGCAATTGGCTTCAAGGAGATTTATCATTTAGTGTGCTACAGAGATACCCATATTGCCTTCCTTTCATCTCAGCCAAGAAGCAAGGTCCTTCTTTGTCCTTATCATTTCAAGTCTCCTCTAGAAACACATGGAAGTAGGCGCTGGTTCTCTTTGTTTTATCCCAGAAGCCGATATGGTCAACAGAGCTGTCTCTGATGGAAGAAGCCACCTTGCCCAAGCCCCTGACCGCAAGGTTGAAGGGAGAGGGTGGCAGGGCATTCTACAACGATGAAGACCTGCAGAGAGGACAGGGGATAAGAATACTAAAAGGACTATTAAGAGGGGGCAGAAGAGGGCGGGAAAACTGAGAAAGCCTTGGTATGGACTGAGAGGTGTCTTAAAGAATTCCTAACACAAAATCTCCATCCTCTCAACAAAGGTGAAGAGCAAGGATTGCAACATGTGAACAGCTATATTTACTTGAAACTCCCATTTCTCAGTCAAGGCAGGTGAGTGAAAAGTCAGGGTGGAGTAGCAGTTTAGCAGAGGTTGAATGTTCAAGTGGTACATGCTCTAGCAGGGCTGTTTCCACAGAGCAATGACAGGAAAAATGCTAGGAGTTTCAAAGCAATATAGTACAACTATATTCCTATAGAACTAAGAGCAATGACTTGCGCCCCAAGAAGCAGCAGGAAGATGACAGAAAAGGGTCAATTTTTTTTTTTCACAATAGTAAAGTAAAACTAAAGTGGGATAAGATCTGTGATGAAAGCCCCCTGCCCTGACCGTAAGTGACAGGATGTATAGTGGCATGCTGCTCTGAGAAGCTCCCTCCAGCCAACACAGATTAGTGTCTGGAAGGCAAGACAAAGCAAGTGTTGAACGGGGTATCTTCTCTGTGCATCTTAACCAGCGGCCCCCTCCCCCCACACCGCCCCCCTCTCCTACAGGCCGCTCTCCTCATGGCTTGCTCTAGGATAAAATTAGGATGGACTGTCATTCCCTTTCACCTGGGGAGAAATAAATTCAATCCAACCTGTCCTGGCATATCTGTTCTTCCTCCAAGCTGTGAGCAAACTCTGACCTCATTGTATTTGGGGGTGCACAGGCCCCATCTACTCGGGATAAGGCTTTGCTTCCCTTGCTCAACACAGAATGGGACAGGGCATGGCACCATTAGACACACAATAAATGCACCGAATGGAGGCATGTGCCAGCCCGTATTTTCCGCCCTGTATCTGCTTATTCCAGCTGCTCCCTAGGACCTCCGGCCTTTCCGGACATTGTTTCAAACCTGGGGTTCACTACAAGGAAGAAAGGACTTTTTCCTTTTACTCTCCTTTCTTTAATAGACTGGGGTTTTTTTTTCCTTAAAGATGTTATTTGTTTTTAGAGAGAGGGGAAGAGAGGGAGCGAGTGGGAGAGAAACATCAGTCCCCAGCTGGGGACATGACCCACAACCCAGGTATGTGCCCAGACCAGGAATTGAACCGGCGACCTCTCGGTTTGTGGGCTGGCGCTCAAACCACTGAGCCTCACCAGCCATGGTTACACTCCTTTCTTTAAATATTAAGTCTCTGCTGTGACCTCTGGCAACACTAAGAACATGTATTTATTTTTTCCTGAGAAAACTGACCCAGGGACTAGGGATGTACTCATTTTCTCAACTTGGTGGGCACCCAGTCCGAACCTTAAGGGGCCACCTCTGTTCCTGGAAGAGATGTCCCAGGCTAGAGCTGCCACAGGGTCCCCTACACTACACAGGCCTAGGGATCCCCCTGCTTGAGACACTAGAGCCATTAGGAATTGAGGGTGGGTAGAGAGATGGATTTTATCAATTTTAGACATTCATTTATTTGAACTTTACTCACAGGGCAAGGTAAATTGATTTGGAAATTGAATTCCTTTGGACTTTGCTGTCTTGGATTTGAGTATGTAAGTAGGTCTAATCATTAAATTTTCATCCCTGAGAATTTCTAATGGCAGAGGGGTTTACATTCACACCTGGGGCCTCATTGTAATGCATTTTATTTTTGGACTGTCTTATTGTTATCACTCTCTCTTATCGAACAACCTCTGGGGAAAGACAATGTGCCCGGACTTAAACCGGGGTCAGAGAGAGAACAGGGAGTGAATTTCCACTTTGTGTAGAGTACCTTCGGAGCTTAAAGGGTGGTCTGACCCACCTCAGAGCCTTCTGTGAGCAAAACCTAAACTACCCAGTAGATTTGGGGAGGCCTAAAGTTTATACAATTTGCAGGAAGGGAGATGTTTAAGGAAAAGGAAACATAAAATGCTGAATACAAAAATTAGGTATAGGATCACAAAAGGGGCCCGAGTGAGAGGCCGCAAAGCATCAGTATCCTTAGCTTTGTGACAAATCCACCTCTGTCGCCCACCAGCAGCCTGGAGGATACCCCAAAGAAACAGTGGCTAGTCTACCTCCTGATGGGGTGTCGATCTTCCCAAGAGAGCCATACCCTGGCTAGCCACAGGCTTAGCAGCTGTTGCAAACTCGCCTAAAATGGTTTGGTTATTCGCAACATGAGTAACTATGGCCTCCCTTGCAATCTCACTACCAAGTTGTAATGCAAGTAAGCCCTGGATTGACTTCTGCCACCTGTATAAATGCCGATTAGCAGGCAGGTACAAAGCAAGCCTACGACCCACCCCGGGGACTCCGGGAAGTCCCAGGTCGGTTCTGCACGTGGAAGATGAACTAGATGCAAACATGACAATATTCTGATGACAGGGTATAGTCAGATTCAGGAACAAGAATCCTCCACTAAATATCCCAGAGCTTTCTTCTTCTAAGAACAAAGATGTTCTCTAACGTAAGAACAGTATCAGTATTAAAAACAGAAAATTCAAGATCAGTGCAAACCTATTATCTAATCCTCATTCCATATTCAAATTTTGCCGTTGTCTTAGTAATGTCCTTCACAGCTTTTTTTCTGAGGGGGGAGGGACCGTCAGGATGACACATTGTATTTAGTCATCAAGTTTCTTTTGCCATGTAGAGAGATTTTTTTAAAAAGATAAATAGGAAGATGGTAGAAATGAATCCAATATATGAGGAGCTAAAACAAACATAAACAGATTAAACTTTCCAATTAAAAAACAGAGATCACCAGACTAAATTTTAAAGAATTTAGGTATATGGAGATACATCTAAAACATTAAATAATAGAACGACTGGGGGGCGGAGGAAAGAATGGAAAAATATACACGGGCAAAGTAAAATTTCTTTACTAGCCAAATTAAATAAAATGAATATCCGACAAAACAAAGTTTAAGGCAAAATTATTACTAGATGGAAAAAAGGTGGCTAGATAATATTTTAAAACTTTAATTCATCAGAAAGATATAAAAATTCTAAACTTGTACAGACCTAAAAATGAAGCTTCAAATAACATAAAACAAAATTGATAGAATGCACCCCAACTCATTTTATGAAGCTGTCATAACCTTGAGACCACAAACATAGAAGGACGGTATAAGAAAGGGTAATTATGCTAGTCTCACTCATGAACATGACTGCAAAAATCCTAAGTCAAACCTAGCAATGTAAAACAAACACACAAACTAATATATCATGACTAGTTTCAGTTTATATTGTGAATGCACGTTTGGCTAAGTAAATGATTCAATTCATTTTCCAACAAAATAAAAGAACGTGTGATTATCTCAATAGACATGAAGTGCTTAACTCTCTAATCCTTCGTTTCCTCCTCCGAGCAATCGAGACAACCGCCCTTACCTCACAGGGTTACTATGGAGATTCTGTGAGATAATGCAGCTCAAGCGCTCAGCACACGGCCTGGCACCACATTACACCCAACACAAGCTGTCGTTGTGGGCAAGATAAAGTCATTCCGCCTGGGGAAGAACAAACGGTGGAAACATGTAAAACCAGCCGTGCAGAGTCCCATGCCTAAATCACGGCTGGTTCTTGCCAAACAGCCGTTCTGGCATGTTCAGATCCGGCTTTGCTCCTCATCTCCCCACAAAGGACTCCTCTCTCCCTTTTCCCACGGGTATGTTCACACTCATACACCCATTTACACAGGGGCCGGGTGCCAGTGGGGTCCGGGGCAAACACGCTTCCGATAAGCTACAGATAACGCAGCTGAACGGGAATGATGCAGGGGGACAGGCCAGACCTTGTCAGAGCTTCAGAACTCTAAGATGCTGTGGTCTCAGTTCCAGCAGCTCCAGCCTGGCTCACCGTCTTCTGTTCCCTGCAGGGACAGTTCTGGCCTTAGCTATAACAATACCCCTGTAACAAGTGTCTACTTCACAGGGTCACCTTGAGGATCGATGCTTTATCGAGTACGAAGTGCTAAGGGTGGCACCTGTTGCGTACAGTAAGAACTCAGCAAATGCTGGCTCAGTCACAGCCAGTGCAGAACTGGTATTGCTCTTGGTTGGGCCCCAAGTGCTGTGAGGACCTCCACGGCGTGGCACACAGGCCCTCCTCCAGTCCCAGCTCCCAAGGATCTGAGTCAAGAGGGGATTCATGTGATTATGTGCCCACAGCACGGCTGCACCCTTGTGAGACAACTGTGATAGGGAAATGACGTAAATGCCAAGTGTCACAACTAAAAAAATAACATAAGGGCAGATTCATATTTGCAAACTGTTCTATGGAATTTAAATCATTTCCCCTCCTAACTGAGGAATGCCAGACATTCTGCCTGCTCTGTTCCCTTTCCAAAGACCAGTGGCACCCTCTTCCATCGAGCCCTTTTTGCCCAAGCACGGGGCTTCCCCAGGACCCTGCCTCAGCACCCCGCCTTAGCACCCCAGCCCAGTCACACTTGGGACACCCTGGGCCTTTTAAGTCATTACTACTCTGGGTAGTTTTACCTCCTGCCAGTGATGGAGACTTTGTAAGAAACAGGGGCTGAGTGAAGAGGGAGCCACGCTCTCATGGGACGGGGCACTGAGGGTTACGCATGTTGTCTCTCGGCCACATTATGTTCTGGCCATTAACTCAGGCTCTCAGGACTTCCCCAAAGAAACAGATATTAGCACTTCTTGGGGGCCTTTATTTCAAAAGAAAAGATTCAGTTCCTTAGATAAGCATTTGGTTAACTCATAAATTGATAGCATCCCCACAAGCTCCTTTCTCTGCTGCGTGTACTAGTGTCTGAAGCCGCCCACCTACCCCACGTGACCTATGCCTGCCAGAGGAGGGAGCCCAACAGAGGGCAACAGCAGGACCAGGCACAGGGCCCTTCCTTCCCACGCACCTGCCGCTGCTCTCTGAAGCCAGGTGCTCCCCAAACAGCACCTGGGAGGGAAACCCCACGGACAACCTTGAATACATTGGCCAATGTGCTTTAAAATGCAAAGAGCTTCAAGCCTGACTCCAAGAGGAGGTCCTTTCGAATCACCATTGCTCTGTATTCGAAGAAAAAGTGGTTCTTTCAGAAAAGCCCCCCTCCCCTGTTTCTCAAACCTTACCCCTCCTTTGGGCCAGCGCTTTTCAAGTCAAATATGCAGCATTTGAGTACCTCCCCCGCCCCCAACACACACACACACGCACACACACACACACAGACAGGAGCTGGGGCCTTTAGCACACAAGCTAGTCCTGGATGTTGTTATTCTTTGATGTGGTTTCCTCAGTCGTATGCCCATCACCCACTCACGTCCACTCTGTAACGGCCTGTGGTTTGGATGGACCAAGGACACCCTGGTTACCTGATTTCTCTTATATTGCTGTGGTTCAGGGATGTAAAACCTAAATTAACCCATTCAGAGTGAAACTTAGGGCTATGTTCTATGTTTGGGGGAGCAGGGGTCCCTCTCCCTCCTCACAGACCAGGAGAAAGCTCCATCCCCAGGAGAAGCCAGCCCGAGGCCAAAACTGAACCTGGGAGGAGGGCAGGACTGGGAGAATACAGACGTGGCACCCGCAGTCCTGAGGAGACTGAGCACTTCTGCAGCCAATGAACGTTTAAACTCGTCCTCCCTCAACATGTTTTAGTTGTGTGAACCAACAGACTCTGTTGTTTATAGCATTTGGATGTGGATTTTTTGTTTTGTTATGGAACTGTGAAGACTAATAAAATCAACTTTGGGGGGAAAAATGCAGAGCGCCTCCTCCTGGCAGCGGGAGGGAAGGAATTGATTCACGGAGTGCAGAGTTCATCGCCTCATTTCTTCGATCTCCTTCCAGGGGTAATTAGACCCCAGCTCAGGTGAAGCAGACATACGGAGTCTAGTGCAGTCTCCCCTCCACAGGGGGCGCTTCCAGCGCGGTGGGCACTCAGTAGGTGCTTTGCCAAGGTGATGAGGGAATACTTATCTGGCTGGATGGTGAAGGGGCCATGATTCCAAGCAGTCTGGGCGCGGAGCCCCACGCTCTTTCCCAGAAGGGGCTGAGTCAGCCGGATGAAATAATTAAATCGCATGCACCCAGGGAAGAGAGTGGAGAGATGTGACAGACATGTAGCAGATGGCAGCTGGAAAGGCCTGGCCTGTGCCCCAGCAAACACCCTTTTTCCGACGAACGCTTTCTGGCCATTTTAACTACGGCTGTGGGACCAGAGGCGCCGGATGGGGGGGTAAAATCCTGAGAGGCTGCCTCCCTCACAACATCAAAGCTTGATGAACAGCAACAGGGCAAATAATTCAGCCTGAGAGGGAAACCATCAAAGCCATGGTGACTGAACACTGAGCGGATTCTCCAGCGAGCGCGCCGGGAGCCAAGGCCTGCCTCAGCGGAGCCGGCTCCGGTCCCGCCCGGGCCCTGGAATGCAGGGCGCCCCGCCCCGCGGAGAAAGTCCCTTTGGGCTTGCGTAAGAGAAAAAGTCCCTCTTCCTCCAAAGAGTCCGTTTCAGGAAACTCCACTGATGTTCTGCCTCCTCCATTCCCACTCCCGGCACAATGGGACCCCAAAGTGTGATAAATATCTGGAGGGCTGAGTGAAGGCCAAGTGGAAACTTGTGCAACAGCACCCCCCGCCCCCAACACCCCGCCCGGCCCGGCAAACCTCCAGGCCCTGACGTAGCCGCCCTTCAGGATGCTGCGCTGGCTGGGACAGAGCAGGACAGGCTCCCCGAGGGGCAGCCACAGGCTTTGTGGGCGCAGGGCGGGCAGGAGAGCCAAGGGAGGCCCTTCCAGCTTCTCTGGGTCCCGGCGTCCTCTTTCCTGCTGTGACGCTGACAAGACCTGAACAGAAACGCCCCGACAGCGGCTGTGAGATGGGAAAGGGTCAACTAAGGCAGCTCGGGCAACTAACCCTGGTGCCTTACAAATCTGGGCACTCCTGAGGAGGCGTGTCTTCAGGCTCCCCGCAGAGAAGAGCCAAAGTGAGGCGCTTGAAGTCTGCCCACTCCCCAAATCAGCCCACTGCACAGGAGTCTCAGAATTGGGTGGCGCTGCCTCAACTTGAGTGAAAACAGCCGGAACGGCATGGAAGAGAAGCATGTTTCTCACACATCTTGATCCCTAGTTAAATTAAAGGGTGAGAGTAGGTCCTTCCAATTCCATTTCCCGAATCTCTTTCTTTCGAAAGAGGGCCGAGTTTTTAACAAAAAACACAAAGCTCCAAACAGGATGTAATATTCCTTCTCACAGCCCTTCTTTATTTTTCAAGTTGAAAAACTAATTTTTCTAGGGCAGCTTGCGCTCTTAAAGTTGGGTCTAAACCTTGAAGAGCTTTGAAGCTCACATTTATTTCTCTCTTGGGAAATCTTTATTCAGTCCTTGAAAGCAACAAAAGAGCACTTTACTCTTAAGTGCATGATCTAGAGAACTGGCCAAAAATAAGGGGGGCGCGGAGTATAATTTGGGGATAGCAAGAAGCAAGTCATTTTAAAACATACATATAGATACACTACAGGGAATGAGCTTCAGAAAACCAAAAGCAGGAAACCCCCATGTAAGGATCGATGAGCATTAAACATATACTTATTTGTAGAACTAAGAGAGAATTAAGGAGAGAAGAAAGTAAAAACCATTTGCTCAGACACTGTAGATACAGTAAAATGATATAAAAATGGAGTGAAGGGGAGAATGGAGACCACATACAAAAATGTTTTTAAAAATTCTCAGTACTCCTGGGCATTTTTTGTCCCAGAGAAATGAAGATTTACCTTCACACAAAGAAAGACCCGCGTGTAAATGTTTATAGCAGCTCAATTTGTAATAGACAGAAACAGGAAACTACCCAGATGTCCTTCAGTGAGAGCACGGTTGAACAGACTGGTACAACTACCCCATTACTACCCAGCAACTAAAGGAAGAACTATTGCTACACACAATAACCTGGAAGACCTCTGGAGAATTATGCCAAGTGAAGAAGGTTACATCATGTGTGATTCTACTTATACAAAGTTCTTGAATTGACAATCTTACATCAAGGGAGAACAGACTGGTGGTGCCAGAGGCTAATTGGGGGGTGGGGGGAGGGGAAGCAGGTGTGACTATGAAGGGCAACAGGAGGGAGTTGTGCGGTGAAGGAAGTGTTCTTCTGCTTCTTGAAGGAATCAGTGCCAATAATCTGGTTGTGATACTGTACTACTGCTTTTTAAGACGTTACCACTGGGGGAATTACTCGTATTCCTTACAACCGCTTGGGAAACTACATTGTCACATGCATACACAAAGGCAAATTAAAAAAATAAAAGCTTTTCAGTAATTCTATTGGTGGTGGTTTTAGTATTGCTTTCGGAGTTGATGTGTAATATGGGGTAAAGCACACAAGTAATTATAGGATCTTTTAATTCTACGTTCCCTGTATCCTTGAGAGCCATAATTCTGAGTGAAAATGATTATAACACGGGAAATGCTAGGTTGCAAAAACCCAGCAATCCTGAATTTGAGTACGAACTCATGAATTATTTTTCTTTGTTCTGTCTACTGATATGCTTAGAAACAAGGATCAACCCGGTAAGGAGCTGGCACACAAATTACGGTTTTACAATACCATTTTCTACTAAAAGAAAAGAGAGTTTCTTAGAGAAACGTAGTCGCAGGTCTAGGGGCAAGAAATGTCCCAGATGAGTCTGGGACATCTCACCATGCCAGGTAGGGAGGAAAGTAATCAAAGATTACTAGGGTTATATCAAAAGCCAACCTGAAAGGGCTTCCCCTAGACAATGATGGGACATTTTTAAGTTTCAAAAAAGGCTAATTTTACTGATGGTTAGGGGAGTCTGGAGATTTGATGGACAGAAGTTCTACCTAAAGCTCAGTTCAAATAATGGGAAAGACTCAAGTATTTATCCTCTTTTCTATATGAATTCCACCAGTATGTGAAATATTTAAGTATTCCAACAACAAATGAAAAGAATACCCAGAGACATACAGGATCGTCATACATCACCAATCCTGAAAGTGCCAAAAACTTCGTGAGAAGATCACGTGTCCATTGTCTAATGTGATCCACTCCATTTCATCAGCAGATGCCATGAATTATAAGCATGACCAATCTAAGTATCCCAAAGAAAGCACAACACTGAGGTGCCGTGAACCGAGGATGCATTCCAACTTCAGAGGTGTTCAGATGTGACAAAAGTAGCCTTTCGTCAGTGACTATCCTGAGTCTTATTTTATTGCTCTTTTCAGTTTAGAGGCCAGTATTATTGCCACCCCGTATCAATAAAAATTAAGAGTAAAACAGCATATTCTAGCAATAAAAATTAATGTGCAGAATCCTCAAAATATTAGTGTAGGATTTTTTAAAAATCCAGTTTGCCCTGACATAAGTTCCCGATCCTATATGGCCTGTAACTTCTGCCGGTGAATAAGCCTTGACTGGAGTTTTCTAATCACATCTGTTGACATCAGGTCCCGACGGCCCACAGAAGCCAGTCTGCTGCCTCTGCTTCTCTTCCCGCTGCCCATCGCCTCCCACCCTCGGGCCTCAGTGGGCCCTCCGCAGGCGCGGCAAGGAGTGCGAACATCACCGAACCCAGGCTTCGAAGTCAGGGGTTGCCGAGCCTCTGGAATTAGACATGAACTGTCCTGCTTTTTTTATGGGACTCTGGGATTGCTGGTTGAGTGTGGTTCGCCTGTCATGTTTGGTTTTGTCATGAGTAGGTTTAACATTTGGGCCACAGTTTTATCTGTTGAGAAGTGAACAACTTGAGTCTAATCCTAAGACAAGGGCTAGGGAATGCCATGGTGAGATAAATGACCTTGGGTGCATGTGAGAAGCGGGGCAGAAAGCTGGTGATGTCTCAGTTCACCAAGGGGTCACAGAAAGCACCAGTGGTTGATACCGTGTTAGGCATCGCCCCTGTTGAAAAATTTACTGAAAACTCATGGTATGGGGTCAACAGGAAAGATAAAAACAGGACAGGTATAACACACATACCTAAACCATAACCCTATGTTGGTGTCAGCAAACTGGCCCATGGGCCAAATCTGGTCTGTCATTTATTTTTGTGTGATCTGTGTAAAATTGACTTTTACATTTTCAATGTTTTTTAAAAAATCAAAAACGCAATATTGTGTGGCATGTGAAAATTATATGAAATTCAAATTCATGTCCAGAGTTTTACTGGAACACAGCCACGACCAGTCGTTCACATATCATCAACAGCTGCCTCTGTATTACACAACAGAGGAGTTTCGACAGAGTATGACCCACAGAACCTAAAACATTTACTATCTCTGGATCATTACAGAAAAAATTTAACCACCTCTCTCTCAGAGCTCAGGTTTAGCAAGCTCTCTGATAACTTCTTTATACATAAAAGATAGCACATGGATGCGTAGCCACCAAACATTCCAAAGACAGTACTCCGTACACCGTAGTTTTCAAAGCTGGTACCCCAGTCAGGCATCAGAACACGAGGCAGGGACCCAGACGGAGTGCCTAACGTGTCTCCCGTACTCTCTCTTGCTCTGCAATTCCCCTGCATGGCGTGCACGCAGGAGAGGAAAAAGAACAACTGCCCACCGTGCTAGATTTAAAAGCATTTAATGACATAGCATATATTTAACAGATAGGGCAAAAGTTGAGAGGTACAGGTCATACGACTGAGCACCAGGCCTGAGTGACCGGCCACTTCCCTGCTCAGGCCCAGCCTCTGGAGTTCATTCTTATCAATGCCGTTTTGATTGTGCAGTAAGATGAAAATTTGTCATTACAATCGTTACAGTGACAGAGAAATGCACACTATGTATCAAATAGCAAGGTAATGAAGCAAATTATAACACAGTGTGGCAACGCACGAGCAAGTAACCATTAGAGTAACATTACTTTGTCCAGTAAATGCTTCAGTTCCACTTGTACACTTACCAATGATTTAAAGGGTTTATTATACATCTAGTTTTATTATACTTTGTACTAGAATTATCTCAAACATACAATATAATGTATTTCAGCAAAAAAAAAAAAATTTTGAAATTACAGATTATTTAAAACAGTATCAGTTTTCTATTCCTTCTTGTATACCGACATTCTTGACCGTCGTCCCAGTTGATGCAGAAAAGCCGCATGTCGTGTGTTAGTAAGTGCTGCTGATACGAACAATTTGGTCTGTACAGTTAACACGGAGCTGCACTATGGCTGCAGCGAGATCCTAATACACGATCTGTTTAATCAAGGTAAATCCCATCCTGGGCACCTCTAATAGTCAAAACTCAAGGTAACCACTGGAAGTAAATGGCAGAGAATGGTGTCAGGAAATTGGTACACTTTGTCTCTGGTGAGTACAGGAAATATTGTTTTAAGCACCGCTGCCCTGCATACCAACAGCACTAGAGGCGAGTTATTTCCAACACAGCCTCACAAAATTGAGGAACAGTTTAAATATTGAGATCTAATCTATATAATTTCACTTAAAAAAATCTGGTCTTCCCTCTGCACCTCAAACTTTTGTAACTTGGAGATAAAGTGTTTAGGTGTATTTTCCCCCACCCCATCCCCAGAAATGCTCTATAAATTAAAAAAAAAAAAAAATCAACCACATTGAGGAACATTAGGCACAGAGAATAATGTGTTGGTTCTGAGCTTGCATGCTGGAATTTCACTGAAAAGGTAAGAGAAGGGCAGGAGGTGAAAGAAAGGAGTTCACTTCTTTTTGCCAAAAAGGCTGAACCGCTTCTCTTTATCTTTCTCTTTGTCCTTCTCCCGTTTGCCGGGACTGGACTCGCTGGTGATGGTGACGACACTGGTGGGCAAGGTCTGTGCCCGACTGGATGCTGGCGTGCTCTGGGTGCTGGCAGACACCTCGTGTTTATCAGAGGAGATGGCGGAGGTGATGGCCTGGATCCATGTGTTCATTTCCTCCTGGACAAAAGGGGAGGCATGGGTGAGACTCGGCTAAGAGGGACGGGCACGAAACGCTCTCACTCCAATTGCATGACCACCTGAGGCTCTGCCAAGTCGGGAGGCCTGGGAGCAGCGCTAAGTCAGGGGTAAGCGGTTCCCAAACAAACCTCCCTCTGCTTCATCAGGACGCTAGAGTGAACACGGTTCAACTCTCACAGGAATTTGGTTTATAGTACCTGAAGGTCATCACCCTGGTATGTGGTCCTACGAAGCTGGAAGAGCTGAAGACTCTTCTCCATCTGTGGAGCAGTAGGTCCCACCCCAGACGTTACTCCCCCCATCCCGCCGCTTTAAAAAAAAATTCTAATATATTTGACATGTAAGACTGTAAATTTTACAGAAGTTTTGGCAAATTTAAGGCACTGCACATGATGTTTTCTCTTTCCCCTCAAAGTGGAGTACAACCATGAAAGGGATGGTTAAAGGCAGTGGGGTGCAGCGGGGAGGCTCCTGACTGGGCATCAAGATTCACGTCCAGTCCTGGGACCACCTCACTGTGCCTCACCCACTGGGGGACAGGTGACATTCACTGCCTTCTAGAAACATAAGGAGAACCAAACCCCTTCCAGTGTTAGCGACTGTGGAGGCCGGATGATAGACGCCGTCACCAAGTATTACTTCTATTGAGAACATTACAAATAAGGCTTATCCCACATGGCACAGGCACTTGTAAACTCTTAAGTATTTGAGAGAAAAGAATCTTAGAAACTTACATCGTCTTTGGCTTGGAAGAGGTACTCATTTCCATCATTTAGTCTGTAATTTGAAGCAGAAAGGAAGTCACAATGTAACTTAAGAAAAAAAAAAAGTCCCCCAACTCCCACATCCTACGTGAGGTACAAGCAGGCCACGGGAGCCACACCAGAAACGCCTGTGCACACATCACCAGCTGTGCGCAGGGCCCCCGGACATCAAGGAGCCATATAGCTGGGCCAATATAACATTCACAGGCAACCTGGTATTTCGACCCACTGGGAGGGTTTTAAAAAAAAGTCCCAAATGAATTAACATCTGGCTTTGTTGGGGCAAAGAATACTTAGATGCCTGACCACTGGTCTAAACTGAATTCAAGAGAAAGGTCTTTAAAATTTATAAGCCCTTTTGAAATTCTGCTACTAAGCTTGCATCCCTCACATTTACAAATGCCAGTCTGAATAAACATACAGAAACAGCCTCTTAGATTTCTTATGTATGTCTTGGAATGAAAGAAAGTGTCCTTGCAAGGCCACCGCTGTGACACTCCTTCACTCCACTGCAGGCAAGGGAAAGGGGGTGTGCCGGTGGGGAGCAGGGTTAAGTGCTCTCCGCCAGTCCCCAGCCCCGTCTGCAACAGGGAGGCAGCCAGGGAGCCAGGCTGTCTGCGCCTTGCCTCGCAGAGCGTCCAGCGTTCCAAGTCTTAAGAGCCCTGCAGTGCTCGTCAACAGAGCTCAGTAAATCACACCACCTGACGCACTCATTTGCAGTGCGTTGGCTTAGTCCAACTGGCACAACGCACACGTAACTGAAGTCAGAGCTTTCTGGGTCCCAAAGAAACAGATTGAAGAAATATTAAACGAAGTAACACCCTGACCACCTTTTACATTTTTAAAAAATAAAATGGTTTTTCTGCCCATTTTTCTGTCCTAAGCATTACTTCCGAGCTAGGATCCACTCTGCGGGGGTGTGAACATGTTCTACTGGGTAGAGGCATCTGGAACTAGGCAGTCCCCGGGGCAGCGGGAACACCCACTGGGCCCTCAGGAGAAAGCACAGCAGCCGAGGCCCCACACACGCACTTCCTGTTTGTTTCCGTTCAGCTTCCGAATAGCTCACTTGACCCATCACCAGATAACTCATTGGCAAGTAACAGTATCTCCCGAGTCCGCATAAGCTGAAAAGGTGGGGGAAACTATTTTCTAAGCTTCCCTTAAACTGAAATGTGAATAGTTTATCTCCTCTCCAGGGAACAGTTGAGATCCAGCTTATAAAAACAGAAGCGCCTTTACTTCGATGCTCGGTGCACCATTAACCATGGGGCAGCTGGTGACTGGCCAGTCCCCGGTCATCCTAACCAAGACGTGTGCCAAACCTGTCTGTCACTTTCTTGGTGGATTTTTAAATGGCAGAGGAGAAAAAACAACTGATCACAGTATCTATCTAGGAAAACCAACCCCCAGAGTGGAAATAAAACACACACACGCTCTTCCGGTAACCACAAGGCACGGTAACTCTCACCTGAGCTTGAACACGTGTTTCTTCTTTTTGTAATCAAGGGCCACTTCACAGACGGCTTCTTTCAAACTCACAGGGACCTCGCTGTGGTAAGGAATTCCAGAAGCAGCTGTCTTTGCGTCTTTGTAGAAACCCATTTCTTGGTTATTTATGACACAATAAACATTGTGCCAGGACCTAAGCAGTCAAGAAAGGAACGTCAAGGCTCTACACCACACTCCTTAAAGCGTTAAGAATGTGATCAACACAAAAACAATCCTCAGACAACGTGCTGTGACCTCATGTTAAAAACCCTTCCTAAATTCTGCTGGAACTTCTAAACAATGGAACAAAATGCGCCCCCGTGGGTTCCGGGGACAGGGCACCTGTGGCTGCGGTGGCAGGTTTCTGAGGGTGACTTCTCCCGCTGGATTGGCGGGGAAACTGGGTGCTTTCTTCTATTTGATAAAGGTGCTCCTGGCTCTGACAGATTTTTTGGTGTTGGTAACACCCTCTCAGGCAAGGGGGCTCGGCCAAGCTCATGGAAACATACTGTCCTTGGGCAGCTTCTCCCTCAGCTCCATTCTGTATGGGGCTGGTGGCTCCACAGAGGCAGGTCCGGGGCTATGAGTACGAATGGAACCTTCGGATGAATGAGAAAAAGGCGGCCTTTGCCCGTGATAAGGCAAACTGTCAGAATATACCGACTTTATTGGAACAAGATACTTTGTAGCCATCCGTGTGTATTAAATCGATGGTGGCAGCTCTTAGGTGGGACCTCTTGTCTGACAGACAGCCCGTGCAAGTGCACAGGGCGATTCCCGGCAGCCCGGTTTACTGGTAAGCACACAGGCTGTGAAGTTTCTTCGCTCCTGATACACAATTTATTGACTTTCTACAGAAGGTAAGCTTTCCTAACCTCTCAGGGCCTCAGTTTCCTCATCTGTAAAATAAAGATAATACAAGTAGGGCTTTTGGCAGATAACATGTACAAAGACTGATACGGAGATGAGGCAGGGGAAATGGCAAAGGTCTTTAAAACTCCCCCAGGGAGGAAAACAACAAGGAATCGTTTCCTTTTAGGGAAGACTCAACCACAGTCTAGTAGCGTTCCTTCTCAGGATGAACTACCGAGGCTTATCTTTGCTATTTCCGTCCATATGTAACTCCTCCCTCCTCTCAGTGAGTAAGAGGCACCCCGCCCCCTTCCAATGTCAGTCCTAAGAATGTAATGCCCAGAAAGCTACGACCAAATCAACTCCATGAACACACCCCCCCAGTTCAACTCAAGATCGGCCGGCCTTGACCTTTATGGGCTGACTTCCCATCTTATTGCCTCAGCCTTTGCTGCTGTTACCTGCTTGAGGCTTTCTTATTGTGGGCCTCCCACTCATGCTTCCGATTGAGAAAGCCTTCCATCTGGGCCGAAGGCATCTCCTGGGTTCTGGCCGGCAAGGTGGCAGCGCTCTGGGCCGGGAGGGCAGTCTTGGCTTTGCGATCGGAGGTGGGGGAGGGGATGGGACTGGACTCTTTGGAACTTGTCCTCTGTTCTGCAGCGCCATTGACCATTTCGCTTGTATCCACCGTTTCTGCCATCTAGGGACAGTGGAGAGGCTATTCAGCTAACCCTGTGACTCAGGGCGGTGACCACATACGCTCTGACTGACTCGCACACGTGGCTGTGTATAAATGCCTGGCACAGATCGAGGCAGTACAGTAAAACCATTGCACATCCCACAAAGCCAGCTGGACACCAAGGACATTAGAAGGTGGGAAGGGATTAATGCCCGCCCGTTTACGGGGAAACGAGAAAAGCGAAATGCCAGTATGAGTTTTACTGCACTCTGCTCCTCTGACCAATCCGTTTTCTCTAATGTAACTCAGATCATTTCCTCTTAAGGTTACTTTAAAAAACGAAAGGACAACGGTAACAATCACACATATTAAATATGAGAGAGTGGACGTTATACAGCAGCCACCTTACAACCAAGGACGCCACCAGAAGGGCTGGAAGTTTAAGCGAAAGGGCATTCACAAAAAGATCGATAGACAACTCTATCAGAACTACACAGCATTCCCCCAAAGTAAGACAAGGAAAGACCTTTGGTTTCTGAAAAGGCTCTCTGGCTCTCCTCCCCCTCCCCTCAACACATCGTCATAAACACATGCAGAAATTAGGACGACAATCATGCATTTCACATCTACCATCCCAGTTAGACTTTGGAACTTAAGAGCTGGAAGGAAATGAGGCAAGTCAACAAACATCAATTTAACCACATCTGCCGAAGTTGTATCGTGAGTGGGTTGTAGTTTGTGTTAAAGGAGCTGGAAAAGCCAATCACAGTCACTCAACACCACACGGCTATTTACCCCCAAACAAAGACAGAACCAGGGCCTTCCCCATCACGTGCTGGTTGATCACGGTGCCTTGCTGCACTGAGACGAGAAAGCCCAGAGACAGCCAGGCTTCCAGCGGCTCTGACCCTTCAGGCTGGAGACGTCTTCGGGAGCTGTTCCTTCCCAAGCTCATTTATAGTGTAACCCTCATGGCTTTGCGGCTTGGGAAATGCAGTAGGGTCTCGATTCATTATCGCTTTCAGCCTGTGTACCATCAACTGTGTACCATTAACTGCAGCAGCCCCTGGCTGATACACCCAGGGCGTGGGATTAGCGAGTTACTAAAGCTGGGTGTGGCTGACACTTTAGTGGATTACAGACAACCTGGCTCCCTTCATACACGAACAAACATGGAGGTGTCAATGGCAACGATCATTAGCTATGTCCCCCACCACTGCTGCCCAGAACCAGAAGGACACCAAATCAGCAGTAACAACCTCAACGGCATCAACGGTAGACTGGCCACCACTGCTTGAACACTCAGATATGTCAACTCTCAGGAACTGGATCTCTCGTTGGGGTCTTATCTAAGTGGCTGGATGGGAGGAGGTCCCAAGTTTGTATCCCGTCTATACAAACTATCACCGTTAGCATCAGGGCTTAGGGTGAGACTAGCGGCTAGGCAATTTAAGGATAATTTTTTATTGGAACCCTTTACCCGCAGTGCAATATGGAAAATGGACCCTTAGGGCAGAAGGCATGGGGGAGGGGAGATGCATGGCGCTCACCCTGGCCTTGCGAGTGACAGCCTGTAGACCCAAGCTTATGAGCAACAGGCTATTTCAATAGTTCTCTCTTTCATTTTTAAAGGAGAGATGCGGGAGGGGAAATTACAAAAAGCAAAACCCTGGGTCAAAAGAGAATGAGCGGACTTTAAAGTTGACAGATCTGTTCTAGTGGGAGATTTCAGGAGATTTCTGGTGGGGAGTGTGAGTTTGGTGTGGAAGGCCTGTGCCAAGCGTGAGTCCAGGGAGACACGGGGTTAGTGTGTACAGAAATCAGGTTAAAAAAAATTAGTGCTGCAGGTGTGACTTGAAACTGCTAGTGACAGCAATAACCTGGACAGAGAAATAGTTACTTAAAAAGGCTAAAATTTATGGTACTTGGTCAGACTTCAAGGGTCGGTGAAGGCCGGGGAAGCCTCTTCTGGGGGAAATTCTGCAGCAAAAATTTTTTTCTTTGGAGTTAGAAGGAAAGAGAAAACCCCAAACCAGTATGCAGAGACAATTAATGTTTGTGCAAATGAATCACTAACCAAGAAAACAAGGAAAATAAAAGGAACAAAATGAATTTTAATGGACATGTGCTTAAGCATGCCAACAGACAACACACCACTAGAGACAAACATCAAAAGCAAATCATAGTGCTATGACCAAACAGTGGGTTCACGTGAATACACCCTCACCCCACCCCATGTTGCTTCTCTTTAGCGATTAGTCCACAGTGCTTTAGTGGCCGGGGACACCTGAGACATTTAAATTGGAAGGTGAACACAAATGCAACGTGACAACTAGTAGCACAAGAAACACCCGATTGGTTTTCGAAGTGCGTGAAGCAACACTATTTTCAAGTTCATTAACCTGAGTCTCTGCACCATAACTCAAAAGAATGAAAAGACTTTTCTTCTTCCAAAAGAACCCAATTGTAATTAAAATTTTGTTCTGGCAAGCTGCAATTTAAAAATCTAGATAAAAATAGGCATGAGAACAAATGCCAAAAACATTATAGTACTTCTTTCTTATGTGCTTATGTGGTCATCGTATTTTTTGTTGTTGTTGTTTTTGGTCTTCTGAATACAAAAAGCATAAAATTGGTTATTACTCCTAAGGATACAAAATTTAAACATATATATGGAAACATCACATATACATATAGATCAATGACATATAATTTGGAGCCAAAAACACATGCCAGGGCTCCATAAAGACCAAAGACAAAGCAGTGGTTTTTTCCTAAAAATGGAATTTGGTGTGTTTTAAGGCAGAGACCCAATAATGGTGCATACTACCCCCAGAACATAAGAAGCTTGGCATCTATCTATATACCCATCTACAATCACAAGTAGATAGATATGTACATAGAAATAAGGAAAAACAAACAAGATGCTATATGATGTTATCCTGACAAAAGAAAAAAAAGACATGCATCATGAAATGAAAGACAAATTAGACTTAACTCATGGAGAACACATATCAAAACAGGTTTCTGATTCCACTAACACCTAAATATGGCAAATGAGTAAATGAATGTCTCATGAGGCTTTGATGTAACATGGGTTTGGGTTTTGTCTTTATCAGTATAAGGAAATCCCCTCTTTTGTTAGCTTTTATTCCTAAAGAACAGAATTCCTGCTAAAACATTTTCAGTCCCTGCTGGTGGTCTGACAAATGCCATCCTAAAAGAGTTCTTACTAGAGAACTCCACAAAAGAACTTCATTTTCATAAGAAAATGAAAAATGAATCAGAATATCCGTAACGAGACATACAACGGAGTTTCTGTCTATAGAGACGCTAAATTTTACTTCTGAAGCTAGGAGGCGTGCAAATGCTCCTACAGGTGGTCCTCCAGGTGCATCATTCAAGTCATCAGGGTGAAACAGAATGGCTTTTGCTCCATTTGTTTGGAAAACTTAAACAGTTTGACACCCTGAAGTCATCGGCTGAATGGACAGGCCTGGAAGTCTGGGAGGCAGGCTTCCGAAACATGCTGGGAACTGCTGTCGCCTGCGGCGCCCTGGCGGTGCCGGCAGAGACCAACGCGAGGGTGCAGCAGCTGTGGGCGGGCACTTTACGCCCAGGGCTGGCTGCATTACCTGCTGCCAGTAAGCCTAGAATTCCAACCCAGGACTTGGCAGGAAAAAATAAGAGAGAAACTGGTTTGTCAAAAGTAATAAATGATCTGAGGGTCTCAACACGTTTGAGATTCTGCACCTAAAAATTCAAACAGCTTCCCAAGTAGATCCAACTTCCTTTTTTCTTCCCTTGTCATTTTCAATAAATGAATGCATCCTTCATGGAATGTCACACAGCTGACTTTAGGTTTTAATCTTAGCACTTAAAGGCTCCTTCCGCATATACCAGTCTTCCTAGTTACGTAAACTATTGCAGGTTAATAACATCTGTAAATGGGGCTACATATAGTGTAATACTGCACCGTTAGTATAACTGGATATGTCATACCTGTCGGATTCTAGTTTTCTTCTTCATTTTGCTGTTATCTCATTAAATTGCAATTACTCATGTAAGGCTTTCGCTGTAAAATCTCAATAAAGTGAAAAGCTCACATAAATAAACAAAAAATAAGTATGCTGCTTTAAGGCAACTGAGCATCCATCAGTTAAAAGACTCAAATAAACATGAATTAAACGCAAACAAATATGAAACCAAGGAAGGCTATGAATTAAGTAAAATTGTAACACTGTGGGTGAAGTGGAAGCCAAAAGGTCAAACCATCAGGTTTTGGAAAGAGTGGTTCTTGACAAATGGTTGTGAACTTCACAGTCCGGACCATGGCTGGTCACTGGCTGTCCGTCTGCTATTAAAGTTTTTGTAGTTTTGGTAGGTTTGAGAGCGGTAACTAACCCGTGGAGATCCCTGTTCAGCTGGTAAACCATTCTGGGAAACTTGCTCTCCTTTCGAAGTATCCCTGTTAGGTGAAGAAGGAAAGAGGACAGGGGAGGAGGAAGAAAAGGAGAAGAGGGGGAGAGAAAAACAGTAAGAAAAATGGAAAGAACATCAGTCAATTTTATTATAGGTTTTCTTTTAGGAAAAAACATATGCAACCCTCTTCTACATAATTTCTTTTTAAAAATTTTCGCAGTGTTTCAAACCAACTCTAGAGAGGGTAAGACCGCAGAGACCACCCTCACCGGACCCCTCCCAATAAAGGCAGCATTAGGGTTTATCATGGAGCTCTTACCACAGAGAAATAATCAGCCTTTCAGAAGTAGACTAATTTCTGGCCTTCATGTAAAGCCACCCACAACTTTCAAAAAGCATCCCCACAAAATCACCAGTTTGAAATGTGGGTGGTTCACTCCCTCCGTTTAATCACAAAGAAATCCTGAGCGTATGGGTGTGCGCACAGGCATGTGTGAGCACATGTGTGCAGCAGAGTGCGCCATCTACATCCCAGTTCTGCCGCCTACACGGCAATGTGACTGTGGGCAAGTCAGTGTTCTCGAACGCTACCCAGGGGTCCCTGTACAGGCTCTCAAACTTGTACAGAAGCAGAGACGAGAAAGCACATGTGGTTAGGCCTAGCACAGTGCAGGCTGAGACGAAATGCTCCCTAAGTCTCACTTGCCACTAAAGCGAAGCCTCCATGACTCACCACTGCTGCTGGGACTCGGCCTCCTCTGAAACCTTCGCACTCGGCTCCGGTGAGGGCGGCCGCCTTTTCCTCTCCTCTTCCTCTTGCTGTCTGCGCACTTCCAGTAACTCCAACTGAGGGAACACAGTGACATTCAGCAGAGCCCCAAACCCTACCTCTTCTAAGGAAAGGGCTCTAGGTGAACTCAGGAAATCCTCTAGCCTGCGTTTTCTACACCGGATCACACTGGCCAACGAGAGGCTCTAACATCCTCAGCAAAATGGCATTAGGATTATAGGAACTGCAGCTACCAATCAAAACTGCAAGAAACAGAGATCTGAGTGATGAAAGAGGTCTATTTCGTGGTCTATGTGCCCTCTGGACACTGGGTTTAATTTCTAAATGAACTGTGCAGCTCTCAACTCGGCGTCGGAAGAGTTACCTGAGCAGGAGGGGCCGTGCTGGACCTCCCATCAGAGCTCAGACAAACGCCACTGAGACAGAGCTGCAGTAATTCTCAGGAGGCTTCCTGTGATGTGGTAGGGATTTGTGTTCACGCAAAACCCAAACAACACAGAAAAAAGCCACAGAATAGTCTACATGAAACTAAGCCATTTCATGAGCAATATGCATGCACCAGGAGTATTTCATTTTGGCACAAGAGTACGCAGGTACATTTTAAGTCCCCAGAACTGGAGAAATTGGAAAAGACATCATTGTTGTAAATCATAAAACATCGGTTTCTTATCAGGAGTGCAAGTCTTAGGGACAGAAAACACTGATGAACAAGCTCTAGGTAGGTCCAAGGCCTTTACGTCGGCAGAAGAGGTTATCAGGAACAGTGTGATTTTCAATGACCTAGGGTCAATCTACGATCAGCAGGAATTCTAATTCTGAGATTCTGAAGAAAACTGTAAGGCTATGGTATGCTCCCTGAAAACCAAAGCTTCTATGAGATGTAGGGCCAAAGAGCAAAAGAGAAAAGCAAACCCTTAATCAATCAACTCCCAGGTAGAAAGCTACTGTAAGTGACCATAAATCTAGGTGCCCAGGAATTGACTGAGGGGTAGTGGCCCTGGAGAGTTTCCCCAGGTCCTGTACCAGGCGAGCCACCGAGGTCAGAAAGATCCTTACTGCTTTTAAAAGCAGAGTATTATTACAAGAACCCCCCGCGTAGGAGGCAATCAGGAAGAGGCGCTGCCTGTGAGAACCAACAGGCCGAGCACCCGGCACCTAGCAGCCACTCACCGTCGTCAGCCTTTCCAGGGCAGAGAACCTCTCGTCCCAGGTCGCTGCAGACTTCTCAAAAGCCTCGTGGCGTTTGATGAGTTTCTCTACCTCGTCCACGCTCTGGCCTATTTCTCGGCTGGATAGGTATGGCTCCTGTCCAAGCAGCCAGGCCTCGGCCACACTGGCGTCCCTTGAGAACTGATGGACCTCCAAAACTGCATAGGGTACCAAGAGTGAGTACTGGAGAGCAGGGTGACTTGGCATTCAGGGAGGGATGGCACTGCCCTCTGGCGGCAGCTGCCTGCACAACGAGTTTTATAGTCTAGATCCGTGCTAACATAAATGTAATGGGAGCTATGTATGCAATCCCACCTTTTCAGTAGCCACGTTGAAAAGAAACAGATGCAATTAACTTCAAAAGCATACTTTAGACAAGCTGATATATCATTAATTTTCATACACCTCCAGCTGCAATGCTTGAGGCCATTCAAGGAAGAAATGGACGGCAGGGAGTATCGGGGTCCCCAGGATTTGCCAATTGTCTCCTTTGGTCATCCTGGTAGCCCCTGACAAGGCCACGAGGAGAAGATGCCACGACTATACTAGGATGTGTCCACCATACAAGCTAGTGCTTAGTTCACAGTGGGGTGTAATATGGATTTTGCTGAACTAAAATGAACCTGCCCTGGAAATTCTCAAAATTTATAGATCAAATCCTCACCCAAAGAATGGTCAAAAGTGGGATTCCCCCCCACTCCCCCCCACGAAGAGGGTTCTGGGCACAACTGGATGAGATGCCTTCACTAGGTCTTACACACTTTTTAGAAAAGGCTCCTGGATTCCGTATCTAGTGAGCAATCTTGGTGTCTTGAGAATGGGGTATATAATACAAGGACAGAACCCAGAGCCCCAAGCACAGAATAGCAAAGTCTACAAATGATGCTTGAGTGGGGTTACTTTCAGGGTTCATACTAATTATTAAAATGTGATTCCCAAACTGTATATTATAAACTGTTACTTCCCATATTCCTTTATAATAAAAGAAAAAAAAAAGTAGAGTCCACCTTAAAGGGTCATTGTGTAAATGACCCTTTACACAATAAATATGGAATAAATATGAATAAATATGAATAAATATGGAATAAATATGAATAAATATGGAAAAATATGTAAGGCTTAGTTAGAATAATGCCCAGTTCCCTGTAAAATGTTTGTAATTGTTAGCCTTTTATTTTATTTTGTTCTAATCCTTCTAAGGATGGCACCGAATCAGGCCAACTTTCCACCTTCTTGACTCTGCAGTTAACAATTTTTCTTAAAGATAAGTGGAGGAGGAAGGGGCTTCTACACTCTCCCAGAGAGACACCAAATTCTGCCATCCCCATGCTGTTCTGAAGAAAACCCCACTCCCATGCACAACACTGAGACCAATCCTAAGATGAAAAATAAAAAGCAATAGCTATGCCACCGGGAACTACTTAAAAAGGCTTAGCATGAAATGGTGAAATAGGGCATTAAAAAAAAAAAAAAAGCAGCACTTAGAATTCCGAACATCATTCAGTGATAACACCATATCTAATCAACTAAAGCGGGAAAATAAACTCGCGTGCTTTCACTGGGACCCAGAAAGAGCAGAGGGAGAAAAACCAAGTATGTCCTTACTCAGTCTTAACCACTCCCATCGGTCTTCCCACTTGTCAATCATTTCTTTTCTCTTTTCCGTCAACTGAAGTAACTTTTCCTTGATCTGTGAAGAAAGAAGTACCGCAGGGATATCTTAATAGAATGTACTGCATCCTCCTAGTCTTTCCTGTGATCGGCCACTTCACACAAGAAAAATACTTTTTTCGTAGGGACCACGACTAACCCAGGAACTGAGGGCCGCTTAGCCTACCTGCATACTGGGAGAGCACCACAGAGCAGAAAGGGGCCGAGAGCAAGGCCGGGCTGCACCCACAGCCGTCATGAGGCGGCCAAGAACGCACTGAGCCCCTCCAGCCGCTGGGACTCCCTGAGGCAAACACCCAGGGAGGGAGGGAGGGACAGCAAGAGGGGCGACGCCCTGACCTCTGAGAGAACCTCTGGCTAACCCGTCTACCTCTTTATTATCATCATCCTAACTGAAGTGGCAGCCGCCCACCACAGAGCAAACTGACTGAGGGCACATGCGATGGAAAGGGGTGCCGCCGGGGCTGAGTGCTGACGAAGGTGAGCGAGGACGAAACCTCAGCTCGGGGCCTTCAAAGTGGTCTGCAGTGCAAGGGACTTGGACTTGCTGGCTCTGCCCAGAGTCTGAATAATTACCTTTTTCTATACACACAGGAAAGAAGCAAGGAGTTCTGGTGTATACATATATATGAATGTCAGTATAAGTTTTTCTCTATGGGCACACACACACATGCTCACAAAAAGTCATCTTACATCTTAACGCCAGCGGCGGTCACCCCGTGGCGCCAGAGCAAAGTGGCATCCTACCTCCTCAGATGCGTAGTGCTTTCTTGCCAAGAGAGATTTCCCAAGTTCAATGCAGATGGTGAAACTGTCATTACGAGCATCAATTTCAGCTTTGATACCTTGATGATTATTCATTAACAGTTCAACAGATGATACATCCCTAAAATGAGACAAATAATACCTCCTTTAGATCAAGCTTTTCACAGAAATATGCTGGTTTCAAAACACGTTATTAATTTAAAGGAAGTTGTTTGACGGCACAGTTTATCTTCAAGGTCTGATTCAGTCTCGGTCACAGGAACTAAAGTACAGTGACAGTATAATTCAGGACCAGCTGTGTCACCTAATGTTTAGAATAAGTTTACTCCCAAGTGTGTGTGTGTGTGTGTGTGTGTGTGTGTGTGTGCGCGCGCACACGCTTGAGAAATTCAAAACGGTTGCTAGGCGGATGCCGGAAAAACCACCGTATTTCAGTTCAAACTTACTCTGAAATGCAATTCAGACTCCCTTCAAGAAGGTACAGAAGCAACATGTGTTCCAAACTGTACCCCAAAGAGTCAGCCGCCAAAGGTTCAGGTCACGTGTGTCATAGAGCAGCTGCTATCTCCTTATCTAGACATGAGGAGACACGCTGAGTGGGAACCGGCTGAGAAATCCGCCCCTGGGAGAGCTGAGAGGTTTTCAGAATCAAAACCTAAGATGGGGAAGTCCTGATGTAGGAAATACAGTAGATACATAATATATATAATAGATTTCTTCCCTTGGGACATAGTTCGTTTGTCAGTGACAGTGGGGGCAGGGTGAACTGGAAGCTGTCTGTGTGCCTGCTCGTTCAACGATCAGCCTCTCTGCCGCCCTGCAGGAAACACGGCCGATGGGAAGATACAGAACAACTAGTAAATAACTATGTTAAGACACCGTTAAAGCAGATGTTTAGGGTTAAGAGACACCTTTAGTAATGTCTAGGAAAAGGGACAGATTGTTTTTTAACCTATCAGGCACAGAGGAAGAACTCAGGAAAGTCACCTCATCGCAATGATGAGGTAGAGCGCCCATGGGCGAAGGGCCTGGGTGAGGGTAGGACAGGGGACAGGTTGGGGGAGACAAGAGGGCTTGCCAACGCTGGGCCCCTCGTGCCCTGGCAGGTGTGTGCAGCAGACAAGTGAAGCAGTGGCAGCCGCCACCCACGGCCCAATCCCTGCTCTGGCCCGTTCTCTCTGGAAGATCCCAACTCATATCACCCGGGGTCAGCTCATGCTATTCCCTGCCCAGGAGGCTGCGTGTGTTACCTTGGCTTTTCCTGGGCTTCGATCTGCCGGATGACATCCTCCATCCACAGCATGAGGTCACGCACCATGCTGAAGAAGCGGAACTTGTCCCCCGTGTCCACCAGCCGCACCCTGCGGCCCTCACAGGCGTCCAGCAGGGCCTTCCAGGCTTCCAGGACCTCGTTCTCCCGCTTCTGGATGTCGTCGGCTTTATCACCCGCATAGGCGGCCTGGAGGCGGGCTGCGTCCTCCTGCAGCTGCCTCACCTGTGAGCCGCGGGGGAGACGACCAGGTCAGATGGCTGGGCCTTTGCTCTATCACCCACACGCCGCACAACGTTCCGTTTACACACTGATGGGAGCACCAAGCCACAATGGGGCCCCTGACCCCAGGAAGCCCACGATTTCATCAGGAAGACCCAAGTCACAAAAACCCAAGTTTACTATAAATGTACTAAAGTGCAATATTAAGTTATGCATAAACGAAAAAACAAATGAAATGCTACAGAAATGCAGGCAGGGGACTTTGGTCAGGAACGGTCCCCTGGAGGTGGCCTGGGATATAAGCATGACACAGAAAACACATGGTGTATTTAAAAATTAAACACCTAATCTGTTCCTTTAGGGTAAAGATGGTATTTTTATCACGAATGAGAAACAGCCAGGAAGAACACATTTTGAGAACATCTTCTCCAGGGCTACGTGATGCTGCTGAGAACAAGATATGTATCATCTGTAAGGGCTCCCACAATGGGGCATTTGAACTGGAAAAACATAGAAACGCAGCATCTAATACAGTTAAAAAAAAAAAAAGACTGATGTCAAAGACGGTAAAATGTTAACTAGGCAAATTTCAAAATGCAAACGGGTCTTATGAAAAGACGCTACACTGAGATAGTATAATTTGTCATCTACTAGTTGGCAAAATTCAGGTGGGGTGATCTATCTGCCGGTGAAGCTAATTCAGTGTTGATAAAACGACAGGCCGTAGTCCTACAGAGGAAAATGGGTTAGTATCTTTCAAAATCACAAAGGCACGTCCTTTTGATTTTATGATCTCACTTTGGGGAACTTACTCTATATAGATTCCTGCACATTCAGTAAATGAAATGCACATAAGGTTATTTACAGCAGCACTGTCTACAATAGCCAAAAAACTGAAAATAAAGCAAATGTTCCTGAGTGAGGGGCGGGTTAAGTGATGGTACCTCCATATAACAGGTGCCTACGCAGCCATGAAAACAAATTAGGGAGGGCTCCGTGCACTCATACGAGGAAGGCAAGACGGGGACTGTCAGGCCTGAGCGAGTGGATTCCAGCCCTGGATGTTACTGGACTCTTGACAGGTTCCCTCCTCTCTCTGGGCCCCACAAGGTGAAGAGGTTTAATGACAAAACGAGGGATCAACTCTGTCATCTTGGAGTCCCTAAAAGTAAACGACTTTATAGGTGCAGAGGGAGCCCCGCTGCTGGGATGTCTGCTGTAACTTTTGTCTCTAGGCATTTCAGAAGTCCCCCATTGCTTCTGCTATACAGTAACAGAGAACATTCACAGAGCGCTTGCTATGGCGTCCGTTTTGTAAGCGTCACGTCAATCTTCAACACTTCAGGGGGCTGAAGTGTTGAGAGGTGAATTAAACTTGCAGCAATGCAGAGCCAAGGCCCCACGCACACCAGGGCCTTGCTCTGACCACTGCACCATTAGGATCGGTCACACTGTGCTCCAGGACGTAGGGGCAATGGAGGCCCTTGAACATGAGGCCGACAAGCTCTTGAACACTACGTTTTCGCAGGACTGGGAGTCCACACCAGCTGTGAAGGAAAGATTGGAAACCCTTACAATGCATGGTGGGCCCTTTTAAATCCTGCAGGATTCAGAACGGAGCCTCACCCGCTCCATGTATCTCTTTTAAATATTCCCTCGTCACCGTCCACCTCCTTGGTGGAATGGCTGTAGCACTCACCTGAACAGAGCCCCAGCTGTGATGCCCCTCTGCTTCTAGAAGGGGGCAAATCAAGGGTAAGTGAGGAGACAATGGCAGTGAAGATGGTCCCTTCGCAGAGCAAACCCCGAAGCCCACAAAGGAACGGTGCGGCCGGTGTGCCAGAGCAGGGGGCGGCCCACAGCTGAATCTGGGCCGCCTGTTTTTGTAAACAAAGACTTACTGGCACATAGCCACGCCCTTTTATTTTCCTATGGCCTGTGGCTGCTTTCTGCTGCTACGGCAGAGCTGAGGGGCTGCAACAGGAGCGGCGTGACCCAAGGCTGGAAGTATTTACTCCCTGGAATTCTACAGAAGAAGTTTGCCAACCCTACCCTAGATCATCAATGTGCTTTTAACAGACAAGAACAAAATCCCACTATACCGAGGGCTGATATCTATAATGAAACCGGCCTCTCTAGGACCATGACATTTGTTGGTCGAGGCGGGGGGAAGGATACAGTTTATTTTTTATGTGAAAGACGTAAGACTAAACAAGAAACTGTGCAGAGGTTAAAGAGCAACCTAGAGATTCTTACTGTTATATGGTCATCACTGTGTCAAACATTTTTTAAACAAAGTCTTGGTGTTAACCGTTTCACACTGGGGGCGGGGGGAACAGCGGGCGTATTAAAATGTTAGACTCTTGTTTTCCCTCTTTCTGGATACGTAACTCAGACCCTGGTTGATGGAAAATAATGAGGCATTATTTTGGAAACTGTTCTAAATGGATATGCTAACACAGACTCTTGTTGAGAAGGTCTGTCACTTGCCAATTGTTTTGTGTGCATCTGATTTATTGATTTTAATCACGAGGATGTGCCTCTGACAATGTCTGCAAGTACAGAACTTTTCTGACCAGTAAATTCTCCCCAATAAATGGAGCATGTCTATGTGTTTTCACGCACATATGTGATTTAATTCAGGCCATTCTTTGAGGCATGTTTTGAGGATGGTGAGAGATGCTCAGAGACACACAAAGACTCCCTCTGGAAAGAAAAATTCCTGCCACCCCAGGCAGCTCCCCACCCACCTGGGTGCCCAGAGCCTGGATGTCGTGTTCAAATGTGGTGTGCATCCTCTGCAAGGTCTCCACTGTGTTCTGGTCTCGCCCGAGCTCCTCAGGGAGTTTCTTGTGTTTGTCCTGTATGCGCCCAAAGATTTCCTTGGCATCGTGGTAAAACTTGTGCAGTTCATAGGAGGCAGCGAGAATCTGTGTCCTCGTGTCAATGAGCTCCAGCAGGTCGGCCCAGGCTTCGTTAAGCCCATCCTTCCACTCCGCAATGGTGGCGGCATCCGAATGTCCAGAGTTGATGAGCTCGTCTGCCATGTGATTGACCGTGTCCACGCGTTCCTGCCCAATGTTCCCTGTGTCTCGAGCAAATTCCCGGAACCGCTCTTGTAACATCTGAAACGGAGATGAGCGTAAAGAAATCAGACAGACTATTGTGAACATTTTAGTTCTTGATCACATGAACGTCCTTTGGAAAGAAACGAGCTGTACGCATGACTTGACAACAGAACTTGGCTCTAAAACCTCCTATCAATCAGGCTTCCTTCTCATTCACTGTATTCGAGTAAGGCACTGGCTTCATGTCCTTTTACTACAGAAGGGGGCACAGAGAGGTTAAACAACCCAAGTCAGAGTCACCCAGTGATAAAGTCACGAGCTGAAATTAAATCCCATGACCTTTGCATCCAGAGCGTTTTATCGGTTCACAGACAAAGAATGCAAACGGCCTACGCCACGCTCACAGCTCACTGCACAACCACTCGCGCTCTGCCCGGAATACTTGCCGTGACATGCTCGTAGTCCTGCCCCAATTCGTGTGATCCTGCGACCACCTCCCTCTCAGCGATCCACTGCTCCAGGTCATCCACCTCCCGGTTGAGCTGGAACAGCCTATGCCTCTCGTCCAGCTTGCCTCTCCTCTCCTCAGCAAGGTCTTTCAGACCTGCGTACAGCTTATCCACTTTGGACTGCCGCATGCTAATGCGCTCGCTGAAAGGGGGGACAGGCCGGGGAGTGGGGGGAGAAAGACCTTTAAGCGTTAAAGAGCATGTTATGTAAAACTGCGTGAAGAAAACATCTCGTTAACCTATTTAGACTAAAAAAAAAAAAAAACTCTACAGTTTGACTGCAAATAAAGAGCCAAAACGTAAACAAAGCATAGGAATTAAGGTGGAAGGCTACCCGGACACGACGGAGGGAGGGGAGAGAAACTCTAATGGCACTGCTGGCTCTGTAGGTCAGGATTTCCTTTGACGTTAAAAGTTAATGTCAAATCCAGGAGCCGCCTTACACTCTCAGGTGCCATGCTGCCAAAGGGACAACCGATACCCTTGTCTGGCACGCACCTGTACCTGCTCTGGGCTGTAGGCTCTTCTCTGCCAGGAAGGTAGGGCCTGCTGCTCCTGTTTCGTGGGCCTGGGTGAGCTGCACCCCTCCTCCTCCCTCCAACTTCTCCCCAGAATGACTGTCTTGTAACATGAAAGCAGAGAAACAAAGGACTTGATGCTTGTCCCTGGAGACTGGGAAGGTCACGTTCCTGGGAATCCTGACCATGAACTCCTGAAAGACCCCATCTTCAACTTGCCTTGGCTAACATACAAAGCGATTCCTTTCCTTTCTGAGTCCTAAAAGGCAGTTACAAACACAGTGAGCCTAAAATGACTGCCGCTGAAGTTCATACAGGAGCCTGGTCTATAGCTGGGAGTGCCACACACTCGCCTCTTTTATCTTTTTATTCCTGAGGCATTCTAGGGCTTGATGTGTAAGAGGTAGGAGGCAGTATCATTTTTGTTCTTCCTGAGAGCCCTTTTATTTGATAGGTCCATGTGTCCACCGTCCATTCCTAATTACTAGTAGCTACTAGTAATTAAACTATCTCCTTCCTCTTAAAACTAGAAATTACTTTAAGCTGGATGACTTTTTCAACACAAGGGTGGGTGCTTTGATAACCTGTATCTGTGCAAATCAACCTACGCTTTTGACTCATGTCACCAATAATCTTTCAATAAGACCTCGACCACAGGAGATATTTAACTGACAAGAGCAATTTCCTATATAACAATTCACCTTTCCTGTTCAGCACAGGCCTACTGGGTATGTTTTAAAAATGCTTCATGACGATCTATGTTATCAATCACTCCGGGTGAGCGCAGCCATTTCCTTTTGCATGGGTTGAAGTAAGAGGCCCTTACCGGGAGGAACTGATAGCCTGGTCTCGTCTGTACAAAACGGCACTCACCTTTCAGGATGGCTGTCGGCCACCAGGGCCCGGCTGGTCTTGGAGAGCTGATGCACTGTCTCTGCGTAGTCCTCCACGGCCTGTTCCAAAATCTGGTGCTTCTTCAACATGGAAACTGCACTCTGCTCATCCTGCAAAGAGTGGGGACTGTCAAACCACGGCTGCCCCTCACGCCCTATTAATGCCACTTTCAAGGGAGACAGAGGCTGATGACACGGTGGGGCAAGAGGAAGGGCTCTGAGAAAGGAAAAAACTGGAGCGTGACACAGGTCGTGGAACTCTGAAGCATTTCAAGAGTGTCAATGGACTGGACCATGCGGAAGACCAACTCGAGGACAACGGAGAACGGCTAAGACCCCTCTCGGGCACAGAGCAAAGTCCGGGCACATCAAGTGTGCACTGGCTGGCCGAAACTCCGCAGTGGGACAGATATGTGGGTCTAATGGCAGTTTGGAACCTGAAAATACTTGCAAATTACCTTAAAAGTATTGTCAATATTGTAAAATGTAGGTAACCCTATAACTAGAGAAAGCAAGGAAGACGGTGGCAAATTTCTACTTAATAAATAAACAAACAAACAAACAAGGTGACCCATTGCTAATGACATGCCAGGATCCAGACAATAAAATTCCAGCCACCTTTAGGTACCACGGCACCCTTTGACAGTCAAAGGCAGCAATGAAATGCTTCACAAAGACACAGCCATCAGTAAAAATGCTCGGGGGCCGAGTCTGAGACTCTCCTGGGGCTGGGATGTGTCATCTCCTCTCAGGAGGGGCAGGAACCCTCTCTCACCTTGGCCTTCTCCTCAGACATCATGTACAGCTCCTGCTCGCTCATCCATGCCTCAGCCTCGGCCGCGTCGAAGTAGTACTGCTGGGCCCTGTGTGCCTCCTCGAGCCGCCTGTGCCGCTTCTCCGTCTCCTCGATGAGGAGGTTCCACAGCTGCTTCAGGTCAGCCAGCCTCTGCCGGATGGCCTCGTCATTCAGGCTGCTGCTGTCGGTGACAATGTGCTGGCTCCTCTCAAAGATGTCATCGATGCGAGGCTGGTGCCCCTGGATTTCTTTCTGGAGGGTCTGTGGGAGCAGGGCACACACACAGCAGGTTTGCTAAATCACAACGGCATGCCGTCTGTGCCAAGCTGTGAGGGCCAAGGAGAAATCGCAATCCTCCAAAGCTCTCTCACTCTCCCACCCTCTCGCCTTCTAATTTGGGGCAGTTATTGACCAGACTGAGCCGGCCCAAGGAGAAACGCTTACCTGATTTTTCTTTATCAACAGCTGCACGGTCTGGAGGTTGTGGCCATGATCCGTGGAAGTTGCCAAAGGCATCCTCTCTCCAACCCATAACTGGAGAGAATTGCAAATAAGTGGTCAGGACTGCCCAAAAAGAACAAATAACTAAGCTGAGCAGGGAATAGCCAGGGGGCCAGCTTGAGAGAAGGGGTGTCCGCCCCCCTTGGGACAGGCCGCCGAGGGGCCAGCCTTCTCTGACACAGGGCAAGCACCAGTCTCTCAGACCTTACTTCACCCTCAGTGCCGAACTCACTGTGAATCCTCATTCTTTATTTATTTTTAAAATTACTGTTCTAGGGTCTTTAAGACATGAGGCTAGGTTTAGAAAACCAGAAAAAAGATGGAGTTGCATTTCATGTGAGAAGGGAAAAGAACCCCTTAGAAGGCACATAATATTGGCTTTGATAGCTCAGCTCACCAACGTGGCCCAAGGCGAGAGCAACAGAGAAGGGCAGGCCGGGAGGTTGATGGAAAAGCTCTCCATGCAGAAAGGGTCTACTCACGATCTCGTCCTCCACATCCCTGTTGAACTGATGGATCTCTTTGGAGGCCAGGAGGTTGTGCTTCCTCTCATTCAGGGGCTCCAGCAACTCCATGAACTTGGTCTGCACGGCGAGGCGCCTGCTGTCCACCTCGTCGGTGCCCTTCCCCTCCTGGCTCAGGGCCTGGGCCTGGCCCTGCAGCTCTTCGATCTCCTTCTTCCGCACCTCCATCTGGTTCTCCAGCATCTGAGGCCAGAAAGCAGACCCAACTTCACACCAGAGGCAAGGGCAACAGAGACCGTCCTATAAAATGTTTGCTTCGGGCACTCGCCAAAACAGAGGATGGAAGAATATAAATTTATACAGCGGGCAGCCCAAGAAATGGCTCCTAATGTGTACCAAGCTATCAATTAGTAGTCCACCCTGTCGGCTGACTTTTTTTTTTTTAATCCCTTTCTAGGACTTCTAAATTTGGGAGAACATTCAAGTTTATCCAGGAACCTGGGAGGAAAACAACAGGGAAAATAAAAAAGTTAATTACAGGGAAAGGACAGCCTTCATCCGCCTGTTTGAAAGCTGTAAGGATGCTGGAAGCCAGTTCAGCCACCAGGAAGAGATAAAGGTTCCAGCTCTTTCAGGCAAGGATAGCTGATACTACCATCTTCCCCTCAATTTCTTCAGTCAGGAGGCTGATTTATTTTATTTTTTTATGTACTTAAAAATTGGCTGAAAACATATTAATTGTTTATTTATGTGAAAAAAGAAAAGAAAAGAAAAACTGAGAGCAGAGATGCTTTACTCTAGAAACCTCACACTGGGAAGACCATACACCCTGAGAGCTAAGAGACCAGGGGGCAGAATCCGTGAGCAGGCTGACTCCCTTTGCAGGCTGGGGAGGTAATTAGCTATGAATACAAACCACCCACGAGAAAAACTCCCGCATGCTTAATGACTTGACGAGCAAAGATCAAATCATTTAGCAAAAGGAAGGGTAGGTGTCACTGAAGAAGTAAGCCCAGGTGCTCGGCTAAGATGCTTTCGTAACAGCTGGTTCTAAGCAGAACTAGTGGGCCCGGGTTCTGGCCACACGATGCAGACCCGGCCAGGGATTCACCCAAAGATTCTGCCGCCCACTTGCTTTCTCAAGCTCACTGCAGCTGTTTTCTTGTAAATCTGAAGTAACTTCATTTGCCTATCATAGAGCACTCTATCATGATATTAAAAAAATCAAATTTCTTGCACCCTGAACAACTCTGACAGCTATCACATATCTAGAAATTACATAACAAAGTATGTGAACATGATTACTTTCCTTCATGAAAACTGCAGAACTGAAGAAAGTGAATATCTGTTCAACTGTTAAATGGTATCATCCATCACCTAAGATGATGATGATAAAATAAGTATTCCCAGGCACCAACACCCGATAATACTTCTACTAATAGTGTTTCTTTCCAGTTGGTTCTGGGAATGTCCCATGATGCTAGTAGAGCACTCTGCTGGGTTAAAATCCCTTTACATAGGCGGATGGCTGAGAACACAGTGGATGGGTTTAAGCTACGGCAGTAAAACATACACAGGTCCAAGGAGGTGGTTGCCTTGCCCACTTGCCTGTTGCTTTTTCAGCAGGATGTTGACGCTGGTCAGGTCTTTGCCGTAGTCATCAGACTGAATCTGGCTCTCCAGGCCGTGCAGCCATTTGTCCAAATCCGCACAGCTCTGCGTGAAGAGCTCAGCCTTGTTTGCATCAAAGAGCCGCTGGGCCTTGGTCTGGGTGGTGGATTCGAGGACTTCCCACATTTTATGTAAACCAGTGAGTTTCTCCTTCACCACAGCTTCTGTCTCGGGCTTCTCTGAAATGAGCTGCATTCCTTCCTAGAAAACACAAACCACTGTAGTTATAAACAAACAGTTTGCTAGAGAACAAGTGTCACTGTGAAAAACAAACCGAAGATCGTTTGATCTGTGACCCAGTCAACACACATACACACAGTCCTACTTGAAGCTGCTGCTCGATAAACTCGACAGCAGCCTAGTCCGTGCAACCAGGTGCGCAGAGTCAAGCAAGAAGTGATCACTGCACACTGAAATAGTTCCATCGGGAGCAATGGGGCATTGCTAATATTAGCATTATTAATGCTAATAACCTAAGACTCTGTCCCCTCCCAGCCACCCCCAAAGACCATAAAGCATTACTTTAACTGTTAAAGAGTCTGAAACAATATAAAAAGTGTCAAGGAAAAGAAGGAAGGGTGGGGAACTTCATCACATTCACGTTCAGTTGTGCTTGTGCTGCACAGACTCTCCCTGCGCTGAAACAATACATTTTAAATTATTACAGTGACTAGAATACAGTAGTCACACAAGAAAAAATAGGGAAATTAAAAAATACGTAATATTTCTAAATTCTGTGTACCTGGATCTAATCAGTCTCTATTGTAGTCTTATACATGGAATATGATCAAGACAGGGAGGACCTTGCCTAGGGCTCACAGCCCGTCAAGTGCAACAGGTGAGATGCACAACAGAAACTACACACCTAGAATCCCAAAAAGATAAATGGAGGGGTTTGTACCAGCTGGCTGGGTTTTTGCTGGGTCGAAGTCTGGAACTGGTAAGTGGACAGGGGATTACTATTGACTATGCGACTTTTATAGGTGATTATGACTCAAAAGGGGCTGAGTTCCACCCAGTTCATTTTCTCACCATGGCCACACTGTGGAAATGGCAGCCTCATCAAACATTTTAACTCACCTTCTCAATTTTGTCAAGCCATTCTTTGTTGGATGCGAGTTCTGCCGTAAATGCTTGATGCTTTAACCATTTACTGTGCAGATTTCTGG
Organism: Mormoops blainvillei; assembly: GCA_004026545.1. NCBI lineage: Eukaryota > Metazoa > Chordata > Mammalia > Chiroptera > Mormoopidae > Mormoops > Mormoops blainvillei. The sequence goes on along the minus strand of PVJD01000460.1, from coordinate 71,339 downwards.
CTTCATCATAAGACATATCCTGGGCTGTAAGCATCTTTTCATTGATCCAGAGAGACAGCTAGGAAAAGAAAAAAGCAAACCAGGAAGGTTTCAGAGGTTGTGATCACGGACACCACCCCTTTTTCTGTCGGGAAAGAGCAGCGTTACGTCACACTAGGCATACTGCACCTGTTTCCAAGTCAACAGACACCCAAATAATGACTTTACAACTCTGGCCTGTCACGGCAGGTATCTCCACTGTACGGGGCCTGGACCTGAGCCTTGCTCCAAAGCTACACATCTAACATTACATCCAGAAGTACAAAAGCTCTCTGAGCCAGCTTTCCAACTGTTTGGCACTCTGAACCAGCTTTCCCCCCTCAAAAGGCTTGTGTTTAAAATTCTGCCCTAACCAGTCCAAGTCACAACCTCCTTTCACTTCCAAATAAATACTCGTGCCAGCTATACCATGTGAACCACGATAAACTGTCTTTCACTCCACTTGGTTTTTTTTTTTTACTCATTTAATTCTATTATAAAACAACCAAAACCGCTACTCTCTTATCTCCCCCTTACGGTGTATCTATGGAAATGTCCAGAAGCCCGAACGACTCACTCACGGTAGGGGTAAAGCAACAATGATGCTCTTTCCTCCATGTCTGAGTCACCTTCACCCCCTTTTTCTATAGCCACTGTTTCTCTAAAGGGCCTTCCATTCAGACCAAGATCACTTCACAGTGCTGCATTTTGAGATCCAGCATGTCAACTTGGATCTGGCCTCTGGAAAGCCTCACAGAGCCTGCCAGCCGCTGACAGATCTGAGAAGGGAGATCTCTCCTGAGGCTCAAGCTGGGAGTCAGCCCAACCCTGGGCCCTGGACATACGTCTCTTGCTGGATCTCATCCCAATCCTCCGGTTCCTCACTGCAGCCGGCCATGCCAGGGTCCTAGTTCCCATCCCATACACAGTGCGAACCCAGGAAGAGCTTTCTGTTGGCCCAGGCAGAAGATATATGAAGGAATATAGTGTCGGTCTGGAAGGAGAAGCAAACATCTTCACGGACTGTGTCCCTTTCTCCTGCGTGACCACGAGAAGCCCACTTTTACAGGAATTGCTGCCACAACAAATTTGCACCTGAACTCCTTTATGACCCTATCTCCAGAGGTTCAGAAATGGCATACAACGCCAAGAGACGCCCTCACAGGGTCAGTATTTCCAAGGCCATTCACCTGTATCTTGGGCTGCTCCTGTGGAAGGCTTCCCTGTAAATCTGCTTAAACAACAGAAAGCCTGTTCTTTGGAAATGACGTCAAGGGGGGCAATGTGGGCCGCAGAAGGACGCCTGGCTTTGGCCACGGGAGCCCCCAGCGCCATCTCTGCCTTTGTAGGCTGCTCTGCCACCACGCAGGATGGGCTAGGGGTTGAAAGCAAAAGGTAGAGAGGGCTTTGATGTCACTCTACTGAGGGCAAAAACCAGAAAATCTTATAAAGCCCTTTGTAAGCAAGGACCACAGATCTATTACACAATAGAGACACTAAATTTCCTGCTTCCAAAGAATTACCTCTTTTCCAGTTATCTGAGCAGCTATGATCTGAAATGCTACAGGCATTAATGCGACCTAAGGGGGAAAGAAGTTAAAAGGAAGCCAAACAGTAAGATCCACCCCCCCCCCTGTATTTTGTACACGCACACACACACAAAGATAGAGAGATTAAACATAATAGAAAGCGCTTATCTGAAGTGCCAAGGACATTCGCATATTTTCACTATTCATAACCACCTACCCAAGAGAGATTAAAAAATAAAAAAGCTAGCTACATAAAAATTAGAGGCTTATAAACAAATCTGCTCTTTGCTGAACACACCATCCTACAGATAAAGTATCATGCGATGAAACAACCATGAAATGAATCTACGATCTACAGAACTTGCTAGTTCATCAGCCCATCATCAGCACTCTGGAATTAGGGCTACAGTTATTATTTGCGGGCATTTATAAAGGTCATTTAAGAATACACTGATTTTCTGCAGGAAAAAGCACTGTGCAAACTGGGAAAATGCTTTGATCCCCCAAGTAAGCTAAAAGCACAGTAGGGAACTTGCTATCCCTGTGCCACACACCGCCCCCCCCACCCAGTTATACTGCCCTCCTTTATTTAAAAAAAAAAAAAAAGCATCCGTTTCAAAAAACAGGAGGAATAGAAAAGAAAAACCTTTTAAACCATTCCTTTTTCAGGATATCATATTAAAATAACACTAAAATTATGACGCTCTTTGTGTCCCCTACCTATAACTGGGACTAGGTGGGCCCCTGCTCACTCCCACCGTATCGCTTATCGCTGCTGCAATAAATGTCCCCACCCGGGCAGTGTTTATGGGGAGGGGCCACAGCGGCAGGTTTCACAGTCCGTGCCTCCTCTAGCCGAGGCACCCACGAGGGAGTGAGTGTGACAAAGAGAGACAACTTGGGGCCCTAGGCCTTGAACAACACCCGCGGCAGCAATGGTGTTAAATGTGACCTCTGGGTGTTACGTGCACCTCTACCAGTACAATATATAGATTTTCAAATGTAGGGCTGGTCTACACACAAACTCCATTCTCAGAAATTCTGGCTTAAGAGAGGAGTATTTTAGTAAGGTTGAGTGATAGAATTATATATATCACCCCCTTGTTGTACTTGAAACTCCAAGGGTTTTGAAACGCCCCCAACGTGGTCTAAATTTCATCACTACGTAAAAAAATGTGTCCACTGATATGGGACATCTGACACACCCCAGCAGATACTATGGTTGTACTAATTTAATGAGACTCAAGGAAAGAAAAGATAAACCCAGAGATGTAGCCAGTCATAAGGAGACCTGCAAATCGTCTCCGGGACAGAAAAGCCCCGCTGAAACCTTCATGCATTCTCTAAGGGGAAACCGGGCAGGACTGAGAGCACTGGGTGTGCCTAAGAGTCACTGCTGTGTAAGGAATGGACTCCTTGCAACCACGGATGCCCATTCGAAACAAGTGTTAACAAAGATCTCGAGACTTACTAAGACTATTTGCAGTGATTCCACTGAGAAAGACTATCATTTTATCTATTTACTTTTCCTACACATTTCTATTTATGAACCCAAGCTTACGAACATGGAAAACAGGGGCTATAAATTTCAAATGGGTTTCTCCCAAGGGTTTCTTTTGTCCTCTCAACCTCCTGCTCATTTCCTGGTATTCATTCTCTCAGATTTAGCCCAAGTTTCACCATGGTCAGGCTGATGAATTTCATCTCATTAACTTGCCCTTTAAGCAAGAGCATGGAAGCCCATTGATTGTCTATCCACCCCAAATATGACCTGAGCTTAAGACAAGTCATTGACGGTGCTTCAAGGGAAACATCAAGGCCACACAGGGACTTCCAATCTGTGGAAGGCACAGACCAGGCTGCAAGCATCTGGTGCCTTTTCCTCCCTCCAATGCTCAAGGGCCACCTGGTATTCACTGTGACACAAAATGCCTTGCCACACAGCTAGCTTTAGATCCCGTTATACTCTCCCTTTAGGCCACAGCCTTGGGACAAGAATGCCTCTTTAAGTGAGCATCCTATTTAAATGGATTATTAATGCCAGAATGTCACCTGAAGAGGCACTCCTGTCTCCAGCCTGTCTGGCTCTAGGCAAATTCCCCAGAGACCCAGATTCATCAATGTGGTGCTGAAAGCCACAGACCCTAAACTACATCGTTTAGGGGCTTTCCTTCTCAAGGTTTAGCTGCTGGAGCACGGTTTAGGATTCACAGCAAGACAGCAGTTTAACGGACATGAAAAACTACTTTTATCACAGACGATCGAACACAGCTGTCATTACAGCCGCACTTCTTTTAGCACACAGCCATACGTTCGCACGAAGCGTGTCTGTAATGATTTGAGTCGTGTCCTTAGAATACAACCTGACTCCACCCCCACTCTCCCCTCCACCTCCCCATCTAAGGTCCCTACAGCTTCACTTGGATAATCTTCCTCCCATTTTTGCCTCCGAGAGAATTTGGTCTAGAAAAACCAGAGCGGACCGAGTCACACCGTTGCTCTTTGGCAGAGGAGAAATACGATGCACTCATGGACTCACACACGTGAAGTCAGCCAGATGCTTTTCTCCAACTAGGCTTGCAGAGAGACCGCATTTTTCTGGCTGACTTTAGTTTTCCAAGTTTGTTTATGCCTGTACCAAGGGAGCATAAAGTAGTTTGAGAACCACTAGATTAACACCACATGTTAAAGCTCAGAGTTTGAAATCAGAATTACTGCTCTTGGCATATTAAGACACGAATCTAAGGAAGCTGAAAAGTGGATATTTTAAGGTCTTCGGTGACTAAGAACTCAGTATTTTTTAAATCTCTGTTTCTTAACCTGGGTAGCCAGTTCGTTTCCTTTAGTTCTTTCCTTCCATTCCATTGGAAAGAATGGACATTGCTTTAAACAGCGAAAATATTAAGTGCTTTCAGGTTACAGGTCATCCTTAGATGATGGACACATTCGACACCTGCATTGTCCAATATGGCAGCCACCACAAGTGGCTACCGAGCGCTTAAAATACAGCTGGAAGAACTAACACTCTGCATTTTATTTCATTTTAATTAATTTAAAATGAATAGCACATGTGGTTAGTGCCTACCATAATGGACAACACAGCTCCAGACTATAACCTTCCAGGTTATAATAATCTAGTTACTCTAAGTGGTAACTTGTAGGTTGGAGGGCTGACATGGAGCCACGCTGCCTCACCTAAAGATCATGTGATATGAATTTCTGGCCTCAATTTTATTCCGGGGGCTCTTCTGCCAAATGCTGCCTGGCTCCTGCTAGAAACCAGAACGGGAGAGGTGGAAGGGAGACATACCTCCTGACAATCTTGCAGGAATTTCTGGAGATCCCTGTTGTCCTTCAGTCTCATCAGAAGCTCACTGGCTGCCTCACGATTCTTCCTATGTCTGTGATAATGACAAAAGAGAACATTTTTTAGAAACATCAATGAGAGAATCTTGAAACACAGACTTCACAATCCAGTCTCTTTCCTGGGTTTCTGTATGTGCTGAAAACAGTTTGCTTACAGTTTTTAACTCTATCAAGGCGACACGGTAAACAAGAGAGTTCAGCATCCTCCAAATGAACGAGTGAGCCATGGTACAAAAGAGAGCAAAACATCTGTCTAAGGCACACGACAGGCCAAGGATGCAGTCATATGAGCTGTACGAATCCGGTGCTTCCTAATCTAGTGCTGCGGCGGGGACAGGGGGACAAACAAACCTGAGCTCGCAGCATGCGCAAACCCCTACTTTAGGTGCTGTGAAAGGATTTGAAATACATCTTCCATAAACTTGTTGCTGGGTGACAGGACATGTACATGGCTAAGAAAACACAGATAATTAACGCTTCCTGATAAAGAGAGTCCCAGCTGGAGCAAAACTCACCAAAAACAGTAATAAACCAGGAATGAAAACCTTTAGGTCTGTGAGACAGATTTTCTGCCTACTCAATCCCAACTCTTTACTAACAGATAAGCGAACTAACTCACTGGCAAACTTCCTTCATGCACCCAGTGGTTTAGCTTCTGCACCAGAGACCAAGAACAGCTATGTGAATGTTGTGCTGTGAAAAGGGCTGCCTTTCCACAGCTCCCCCACAATGGGGCAGAGCCATCCCTCACACAGAATCATACAGAAATGCCAGAAAGTATAGCTCCCCTGATCTTCTGCGTAATCCAAGCCAGCCAGCCCAAGGCAGAGCACTGAGCGAGGCAAAGGGACAGAGTGCAGACGGGGAGGCCCGAGTTTTTCACTCTGAGGCTAAAGGCAACGTCTTGGTCCCGAGCCGGGCAAGGTCTCTAATGCGACCCACGAGTCCCCACGGCGGGCATGGGAAAGAACACAAACACTGACCCTCCACAGTGACAATGAAGAACAGCTCGCAGGGTGCCTACTGCTGACTGACGTATACAGAACCCTCGTCAGGGAGGAGAAAGGCCTTAGGGCAGCGCCGCGTGTCACACAGGTCCTCAGTGAGTGCTGGCAAACACGTGGCAGTGGCAGCACTGCAGCTATCATCTGCCCAGGGAACCAAAGGAAAAAGCCCTTGGTTCCCGCAGGCACCAGCAACTCAGGACGACAGGAAAAACATGAATGGAAACACTGTCAGGTATATGCCAGATACATATGATGACTGTTTAATATTTGTTTTAATGGTGGAAAGGTGTTCCATAGCTCCAGAAAAAGGAATCTGAATATGCTTATACCGCTGAGGCAAAATGCGAAAATAGAAAAATATTTCTTATGTAATGCTAAACGAAAAGAGTTTATGCACAGTTCAGTGACATAAAATGCTAAGGCACAGATTAGAAGGTGAAAACGAAAATGGCATGTGCTAGCGATGAAATGAAAGATAGTTTCCCCCGCAAATTTTAAGACATTCTGTTGCTTTCATAATAACAATAAATAAATAAAGGCCACTCCCCTTTACTCATTGTTATCCTTTCTTAAAGACCAAAAATTAAAAATAAAAACTTTTTAGTGTTGCTGGTGAATTTGGGCTAAAGGAATTAGTCATCTAAAAATGTGGAAGGGGGAAGGAATGTCAAAAATGGTCTTCAAGTGCCCTACTCTCAAATTCCAGTCACTATTTGTAGGAGGTTTTAAGATAATAAAGCAAATTGTCTGGAAGGAGGTGATTTAAGTTGGAGTTAGTGACAAAATGCAAGAATCCTGCCTTTAGTCAAAGGCCTTGAATGAAAGATCTCACTCCCTTCCCTAATACTCCCAAGAAAGTACTAGGATGGCAAGAAGAATCTCGGATACTGGCCAATGAACAGGATGCAGAAATAAAAACAACTTCAAACATGCGAAGATTCACTAAGGGAGAAAGACAATCGGACAAAATCCCGAATGCATTTCTTAGATAATCAAGTCTCCCGTCAGGTAACTGCCTGAGCAATCTTTCTCTTACAGTGAGGCCATGAAGAAAAGCTAAACAGTGACTTTGGGTCCCATGTCCGAATGACACAGATCTATGGGAGGGCAAGACGATGGTCTTTGAGTGATGTGCTCTGCAGGCTGAAAAGCAGCTACGCAGGCGGCAGAGACTGCTCCTGACTCAGAAAACCCTCGAGAGAAGCGTGTGTGGCTTCACTGTTTCCTACTGGCAACTGAAATCGTTCACAGGAAGTGAAACTCAGGAAGGTCTTTCAAAGCTGGATGGTGGATTTAATTATAGGGAAGGACCTGCTATAAAACTTGGCTGTAGTTTCCCACAGTCCTAAGAATGCTCTTTGTCTGGGGGGGGCAAGGTTAAATCTCTTGCTTTATTTCCATCTCTCACCTCCTAACCCTATCACAAGACTCCAAAGCTCCCCTCATCACAGAGGCAGATGCTGGGTTAAACTCTGGTTCTTACAAAAAGTAAAGAATCACAGGTGCCTCAGTAAAATGGGTTGGCAAATTTTAAGCTTTTCATCCTGTGTAAGATAAGGTCTGGCTTTATGAAGTTGGACACTGTTCCTTGCTATCCCAGGATTTCCCTGTGGCCGAACTTTTCATTTGGGACAGGGAGCACCGATGGGGGCAGGCTGGGACAGCCGGCCCTTTTCCACCCAGTCATAAGCACTTTGAAGGCCACTTGCACCTCACTCACATCTGTTAAGAGTCAAAGTGTCTTTGTTCTGGTACTTTCACAAACTCAGTGGTAACTGACAAGATTTCCTGAATGTAAGCACATTATAATGATTTTGCACTCGATGAGAATGGCTTCATAAAAGACTCAAATGTTTCTGGACAGGCAATTAGATCTGAAGGTTTAGTTATTTACTTAGCATGTGCCACTACAGCACCTGGAACTCAGACGTGTCTGTTTTTATACGAGACAAGTATCCTCTGGGGTCAGTTTCAGATTTGAGGCCTCTGGGGACACTGAAGTGAAACCAGAATTCAGTTAACACCAGCTGACGAAAATAACGGAGTCCTCCCAAGTGCAGATCAATGGCCAGTCCCTCGCCCCACCTTTCTTGGGCTTCTAACAGACAGGAGTGGATCCTCTTTCCATTTTTAAAACCAGGAATCCTAAGGATGCTCTGGAACTCCAGGAGGTCAGGCTCTCAGTCAAGGACAAAAGGAAGATTAAGCTGCAGTCCAAGGCTGCTGAAATGCTCCCTCACCTCCAGGAATCTCCAGTCTTGACAATATCACCTGTTTTCAACAACCCCTTGTAGCTGCAGGCCAGCACGAGCGCACCTGCCCCTAAAGGCCAAGCCCGCCTCCAGGAGCCAGCTGTGTGCACCCAACACGGAGGAGTATGGGGTATCATATTCACAAAACAATGAGTGATTTAACATTAGGAAAACGGGGAGTTCTTTTTCTTTAGGTTAAGAATGCCTTGCCCAATCCTTGCTTCTCACACTCATTTAAGATGGGTTTGGTGGAGGGATTTTTTTTCTTTTTTGTAGCTATTTTAAAAGCAGCAGCCACAAAATGGTAACTAACCTATGTTCTACCCGATTCCACAGGAGCACCTTTAGAACAAACATGTGGCCTAGGCCCTGAATCAGTGCAAGGGACAGGCTGCGAGGAGCTTCACGGGAAAGAGTAATTCCCCTTTCCACCCCAAATCATAAAAAATTAATCTGGCCCAAGGTCCCAGGGTCCCAAGAGACCCTTGGATATGGGAAGCAAGGAAACGTCCTCAGCAAGAAGTTCTTCCTGTTCACTGCACTTGGAGGCCAGAGAACTCTTGAGGAAGAGTTTGTTTCTTGATGACAACAGCCTCACAATAAGCCCTTAAATCCTGCCCGATCTGGGACTAGAGAAGAGCAGCTGGAACAGAGGCTAGTGACTGACTGGATGGGCCAGACCACGTTGGAAGTGGCCAGCCCAGAACCAGGGATGCCCAAGCAGGGGCATCCAAATCTTGATCTGCCCTGACCTCCCACTTTAGTAATAACAAAGGCGGCACAGGAATTAGGGGTGAAGGCCAAACAGAGTACGCTGCCTGCCCTTCAATCAGGAAGAAAAATATTTTAGAACTACAGATAGATGGATAGATAGATAAACAAACAAACAGAGCATCCAATCTCAGAGATGCCTTGGCAAAAGAGGAAAAAGGCCTTTTCTCTCATCGTGAAAGAGATCCTGTTACAGCATTACGCAAGCCAATTTTCTAAGAAAGGCCTGATAACGTTCCTTTGTGGCTCTGCCAGGTGGTCAGGACAAGCTAACCTCACCCACCCTCCCCACTCCCTCCTGACAGGCTTCAGAGGAGTCTTGTGTGGACGCAGGAGAATGTGGGCTTGGCTAGGAAGGAAGTGTCTGGCTCTCAGGGTCCCAGCAGGTGACACGCTTATGCCAGCTCCTGAAGGGCACAGCCTACACCTGATTGCTACTCAGCATTACTGTTCTCCTAAGTCTCTGGATAAAGATGAGTGTGGTGCCTCGGGCTTGCTTTCTTTTGTGGATGCCTGTGCACATCCACCCATTTGTCGCTCACTGGTTTTCTATGATGGGTAGATTAAATTCTGCTAGGTGCCCACGTCCTGTCCACTGGACTTCTGGCAGTGGCTAAGAAGATGCTCAAGTGTCGCAGGGTACAAGACTCCCTCCAGAACCTCAGAACACTGTACCTGTCATCGATAGAGTCCACCTTCTCCTGGATGCGATCCGAGTTGATGTTCCCATCGCTCACCAGCCTCCGGCCAGTCTCCACAACAGCATTGATCTTCTCCTCGTTGGCGTCCATAGTGGTCATGAAGTCCTCCTGTTTTTTAATGGCCGCTTCAGCTCCTTCCAAGGTGGTTGGCATTTCGGTATGGGCCAAAACATATTCCTTATTTAAAAAGACAAAAAAGTCACAGAAGAACGAGACATCATGAAACATGACTCACTTTCGGCATAATGAAACACTCTTTCTTATGTTCCACATTTCCACGCTATCTGCTTCACCATACTCAGTATGTTAGCAAATAATCTCCTGAATCTGATGAAATAAAACGCTAGGAGGGGAAAAAGACCCAATCGGACACCGTAAGTGACTACATTTTCCTAAGTGGTTAAATGCTCTAAATTCTGCCCCAGAATGAGCGAGGAAAGGAAGCAAAGTTGTGTGCACCAGCTGCAAGGGCTCTCTCATGTGGCCATGAAAGCAGCGGCAACACACCCTCCACACCCTGCCTTTTGCAACAGGTTAATGCCTGGATGTTGCTGACCATCCTCAGCCATTTCTCTTTCCCTAAGCCCTGTGCTGCGTGTCACTGGGTAAAGTCCCCGGCTCTCCCAGAACAGGGAAGACAGTTATTCGCTCAAAAAAAATTTTTTTAAAGGCCAATTTAATGAGATTCTATGAGGACACACTATAAACATAAGAATCCTCAGTAGTAATTAAAACAGAACCACAGTTTTCAAGGCGAGACCGAGCCTGTGGAAATCTTCAATACCTGTCCTCTACATCGTGATGGGTTTCCATGCCTTAAGAGTCGGGGGGTGGGGAAAGGCCTATAAATGATCCTTCCAATTTCATACAAGTGAGTTTAAACCAGCAGCTTTGGCCAAAATGTTTCTAAAGGCAACCAGGTCTAACGACAAACATTACCTGGTTGTTAAGAAAGGCTTCGGCTTGCTTGGTGTCCCTAAGGAACTGCTGGTAGGCGTGGGACTGGGAGAGCAGATTTTGCCTGTTTTCCCACATTTTGTGGAGCTCGTTCCATCCAGTGTCCAGGGCCTGCAGCCGTTGCCGCAGAAACATGTACTGGGCGTCGGTCTGCCCCTGGGTGACCATCTCGCCCATGTCCCTCATCTTCTGGTAGTCCTCCTCGTAGTTGTCGATCTCGTTTTTGATGTTCTCGTGCTGTGTGAGAAGCTTCTCTGCTTCGGTCAGGGTGTTGGGCATGTCTTCTGATGCGATGGCCGTCTGGGTCCTGGACAGCCAGGACTGGAAGTCGTCCAGGTCCCGAAGGAACTGCTGCAGCTTGCTGGCCTCGCCCAGGGAGGCCTCGCGGTTCTTCAGGGTGGTCTTCATCTCCTCCCACACGTCGCTGATCTCGGCCAGCCGAGACAGGATGGCCTGGGCCTGGTCAGGGTGCTCAGACTCGAGCTTCTCTGCTTCCTTTTGCAGGTCGCTCAGCTTAGCCTCAATGGCCACCAAGTCCCGCTCCATGCCGGTCAGCTTGCGCTGCAGGGCCATGACGCCAGCCAGGTCATTGCCCAGGTCCTGGGTGGATTCGATAACCTTGGTCTTTTCCCGAATCCAGGATTTGGTTTCATTGCACTCAAGGTGGTAGTTCTGTATGCTCAGGGCAGAGAGAAGGGCGTCCTTCTTCCTGTCGACCAGTTCTCTGAACTGACTCCACCTGTGAGTGCGGGGGCAGGGGATGGGGGGGGGGCGAGGGGTGGAGAAAGCAGTGTGAGAAAGAGGCTGGCAGCTCGTGTCTGAATAAAGAAATTAATATTCATGGTCAAAGCTGCAGTTTTCCCCCTCTACCTTTGCTCTGACTACATCCTTTCGGGAAAATCACCTCATTCAGTATACGGACGGTAAATGTTATCAAAATAACTCAAGGATGTAATATAATCTGGAAATAGCCTGACAGGAAGAGGGACTTGTTAAAGAGCTCCAACACGAACCATGACAACTTATTTGTCCCCCAAAGAGTCAATTAATTCACGTCTGCCATACACATCTACACAACTCTGAGCTGCACCTAATTAACATTTTCCAAAGCCAGTACCTGACAGTAACCTTCAGAACTGAGGTCATCCTGCCACAACCTGTTCAAATGTGTTTACTCAACAGAAAGATCAGCGCAAGACAAAGGTCTACCTTGATAACGAGGACTTTCATTATGTCTCAAATGTGTCTAAATCCTCTTCCAGAAATCATTTTATCAAAAAGAATGGTACAGGAGCCTCCCTCGTGTGTCACCGAGGCCCTAACCTCTGATGTGGGCAGGGACAGGTGTGAGGCTGCTAGGAATGACATCATCCCAAAAGACCGTTCTTGCAAAATGAGGGTATGTCGAAAGCCAGAGGCCAGTGCCATGACCTCAGCACCACAATGCCAGCGACCTGTGTGCAAGGAATTCCTAACAGCAGGGAGCAGCAAGGGGCCTCATGCTCCCAGGCCCCGCGCGCAGAAGTCACAAAATGCTGGCCTCATGCTCACCTCGTGTTCAGTTTGTCCTGCTGGGCTTTGATTTCCTTCTCACTTGGGTGGCCGCTGTGCATCAGCTGTCGTGCAATCTGGTTTACCACTGCGACTCGGGAAGCTTGGTTGTTCATTTCTGGTTCTAGACTCTCAAATCTGAAAAGGCCAATCAACAGGGCAGTCACCTCCTTGGTCACGGCTGGTAACGAGAGGCAGGCCAGTACCCCTCCCACCTGGCACCCCCGCCCCGCCTCACCTGTGCTGGATGACCTCCAGGTCCTCCAGCTTTTCTGGGATCTGCATGTTGTTGAGCCACTGCTCCTTCTCGTCAATCCAGAGCTCACAGGCGTCGGCCTCACTGAACATCTTGTACAGGGCCAGGGTGTCCTGCAGCGCCTGCTTCCTCAGCCGTGTCAGCTCGGCCACCTCCTTGTACCGCTCCTCGATGCCCGACAGCCTGCCCCTGACCTCCGGGGACTCTGCGTGCTCCCGTGGGAGGGCACCGGCCTGCTCGTGCAGCGTGTCGAGGGTGGGCCTGTAGTTGGCTATCTCCTCCGCCACGTCTTTGTGTTTCTTGACCAGGGACTGGGTGGAGTACTCGTCGTGGCCCACGTCGTTGCTGGAGACAATCTTGAGGATGTCCAGCATCCATGCGTCGATGTCGTCGGCATCCGCCTGGAACTGGTGCAGCAGCAGGGCCTCCTCCAGGCGCTTCTTTCGAATCGCCGAGAGCTGCTCCAGGTTGGCCCACTGCTCCCGGATGTAGATGATCCTCTCTCGGATCTTCTCTGACCCGAAGTGCTCCTCTGCAATCATGTCTTCCCCTTCTTTGATGGCCTGCTCAAAGTGGCCACTGCGGCCGCTCATCTCGTCCTCGAAGGCCCGGTGCTTGCTGAGCAGGCGCATGACGCTGGTCAGGTCTTTCCCATAATCGTCGGAGGACAGGATCTTCTCCTTCTCCCGTATCCAGCCCTCCTCTTCTGCCATCTCCCAGAAGAACTTCCAGAGGCGACGGGACTCTTCCAGGCGGGCCCGGCGCTCAGCCGCCAGCTGGCAAAGTTCTTGGTAACAGAACTCCATGTGGGCCACGCGGTCTCGGATCACCTGGGGGTCGCAGGGCTTGTAACCTGTTGAACACCAAGGAAGGAATGGGTGTGTAACAGAATTTAGCACAGGTTCCTGCTCATTTGCAGGCAGTAAGCTATACCCCATGTTCTTACTACCAGATTACCATTTACCATTTCAGTTCTAAGTGCAGGACCATGTTATGAGGAAACAGAGTACCTTTTAGGATCCTGACTGGAAGAGGAGGGGCAATGATATATATATATATATATATTTTTGCCATAAAGATTTGTGGGGTTTTTTTGGATCACTTATAAACCAAAAGAGCATGTTAAGCCGTAAGACAAAAAGACAGCTGCATTTAACGGTTTTTAAAATATAAGAAAGAAAACCCAATCCTTCCAAATATCTTTTGCAAAAAGATGCGTACAACCAGGTGGAAAAGCCAGGAGTTACCTGAGCACACACACCAGGTTGCAGGTGCACAACCACATCAAGTGTGGTCTGGCAAAGTGTCACTGCCAAAATCAAGCCATTCAAAACCAAGCAGCACTTGAGTATTTAAGGAAAAGACATGCGCATTTGAGAAATGCAAGACCGAGTTAAAGAGCTCAGGAGGCCACCCCAATGAATCTCATGTGCCCACAATAGGGAGGCAGACAAACCCACTGGGAACCTTCAATGGCACAGTGACTTCAAAGCCCCGCTGCCACACACACCTTCTCTGCTTCTATAAAGACAGAGCTCTGGTGGCTGGGAGGTGATGTCTGGACTGGTCTACCCTTACCTTCCCCATCCGTTGCAAACTTCTGGGCGGAGGCGTTGACGCCTCTCACCCGCTCTGCTTGGATGCCGATGTCGGCCTCCACCAAGGCGTGCTTCTGCAGCAGGTCTTCCACGCCCAGCAAGTGTTTGCCATAGTCTTGGGACAGTAATAGCACCTGTGCCCAAGAGGTGACAGAAGGGACAACTGTGAATTCAAGCTTGACGTCAGCATCTTATAATCTCAGACAAGCTGAGAGCCAGCAACCCAGCTGCACCCTCCCTGGAGCCAGTTGTCCTCCCCGTATCTCTAAGGGAAGAAGAGGACGCACAAACGAGAACACAGTAAACCGAATCTGAAAGCCTGTATCAGGAGAGACATTATGAACTACAGATCGTCTACCTTGTGATATGCAAGTCCATTTTACACTAAAAAGTACGGGGAAGGAAAAAAGAGGGAGGGAGGAATGGAACCTAAACTGGGGCTCCAAGAGGAAAATGCTGCAGCAACTACTCAAGAAGAAAAAGGTAGTAAAGCTGTTTCCTGTCAAAATTTACAGAAAGCTCTTACAAGCTGCTGGCTCCTTAAAGGGATGCGTTCCTCAGTTAAGAGCTTACTGGTATACCTGTGTGATATATATATATATATATATATACACACACACACACACACACACACACACAATCAATGGGAGAAGGATCTAGTTGAAAAGCTTACCAACCACATCTTTGACCAAATAAGAACAGGGCTGGGTGGCTGTGCAGGCCCCAACCAGCTTGGGTTTTAGTCTGAGCTCACTAACATTTTAGTCTGAACTCACTAACATTTTCTTTTGTTTCTTCCATCAGCCCAGTTTGGGGGCTTTATCCCAAAACCTCTCCAGATAGAACTTCTACTTTGTGCTTACTCCTGAGGAAGTCTCTGGCCCAATCTGAATGCAAATGTGCACCATGATTTATAAAATGAAAAGCACCTCTGTTAGGTTTTATGAACATTTCTATTTTTTAAAAAAATGTATTTTATTTATTTTTAGGGAGCAGGAAGGGAGGAAGAAAGAAAGGGAGAGAAACATCAATGTGTGGTTGCCTCTCATGTGCCGCATACTGGGGACCTGGACGGCAACCCAGGCATGTGCCCTGACTGAGAACTGAACCAGCGACCCTTTGGTTCACAGGCTGGCACTCAATCCACTGAGCCACGCCAGCCAGGGCTGAAGGACTGAACATTTTTTTAAGAGGTCAAGAGAGACTGCACATGAGAACATACATCACAAATCTGGGACAGTTAAGAAGGAAGACTGATGGTATCAGGTGACCTTGGCCTGCTGCCAAGAAGAGTTCAAGAGGTAAGCAAAAGGTAAGGGCTCACATCCTGCAAAGGAAGCTCCTCGCATAAGATCAAGCTTGGGAATGGAACACAACATGCTGAGACAGTGGAGGCTTCATGGTATGACCCCAAAATTGCCCTGTTCTGTCCCCACTGTGAGGTTAATCGCATTTCAGCTGGGGAACGACCTGACATGAATGAGTTTCCCACTGTCTGTATCAGAGGACACAAGTGGGCAAAGGCTTCAGCAGAATGGCAGGTCTCTTCCTGGGTGGGGGTAACACTTGAAATGCATGCTCAGTGCAGTCAGCGGAAGGGGAAGCACCAACCAGCCTGTCCTACGATCAGCACACGTTACCTTACCGCACTAATCCTTGCTACAGCTGGGCGAGGCGGCTGTAAGTACGACCTCCACTTCCTCCTCCAAGATGAGGAAAGGAGGCCCCAGGAGACCAGGCAGCCCTGGTTCCCACCTGGACTCTGTCACACTGCTGGCCACTCTCCCACCTGCCCACATCACCTCCCTGGGCCCCGCCCCCACACCAAAGCCACTCACATGTATATCAAGGAGATGGAAACTTAGGTCAACTCAAAAGAATTAAAAATGTGGAAAACCCCGTTTTGACTGATTCCCACTGTGGAATCATTAGACCGAAAGCACAGCAGCAGACCTCCAGCTACAAAGCTGGTCTTCCGCACAACTGTTTCACACGTCACCTCTCATTTAACTTGTGAGCTAACAATCCTCCCCTGGGTAATGTGGCCCTTCTCTGGCTTTGCAGAATGGATAGTAGGACGAGGGGCACGGTGTACGTTGGGAGGTTAGCGGGTGGGTCCCAGAAACGGGGGGCCTCTTTGGGTCAGCTCTGGTCTCCTTTAAGTCAAGCCGTACCTTCATCTCGTCCATCCAGTCCATAATGTAGAGCATTTCCTGGAATATCTTCTGCAGCCCCAGGTTCATCTCGAGACGCTGCCTTCGGGCCCGGAGCAGTTCCAGCAGGTACTCCCAGAGCCGGATGACATTGTCTTTCCTCGCTGTGATGCGCTTGATGTCATGGTAGTTCTCCGCCTCGAGCTCCCTGGCCACGGCAACCACGGCCTGCACACGCTCCTCATAGGCGGCGATGTCTGTCTCAATGGCCTCGTGCTTTTTCGTGGCAGCCTCCACTGCAGGAAGGTCAAACCCAAAGTTGTCCTATAGAGAAACAGAATGAAAAAAGCCATCCAATTGGGAACAAAGAAAGAGAACAGATGTGGGCTCCCGAGCACGCCTTAGTCACTGGTGGTCTTAAAGCCAAACACCGCCCCCCTGAGGCTCACCCCCCATCCCCTAGGGCTGGTCTCTGCTTTCCCCAGGACACTTAGAACTCTGTGCTGGAGCTCCGATGCCCTCCCTGCTCCCCAAAGCAAATCATCAACTTCTCACTTTCCAAAGGGGTCCAACTCGTATCTAGCATCTGACTTAAGACTGGAGCAGGTGACAGCTTATATTAAGCCAAGCAGAAAAGAACACCATTTTTATTTATTTCATGACCAGTCTAACTGCCTTGAAGAACTGGTTGGTCAAAAATGGAGGAAAAGAAAAAAATTTTTAAATTACATAAATGTGAACAGTTAACACACACTCACTGGCTCTAAACAAACTCTGCTTGAGCTGCTTCCAAAACTATAAATAGTTATATAAATAGAAGAGACAGTATATTAGAAATTGTAAACATCCTCTTTATGGAAGTGGGCAGATGCCTTGACGGTTACGTCAGAATACAGAGTACAGTTGTTGATAAGCAGCTGTCCTGTGGCCCTTGGGTATGGCCTACATTTCTCCATTAACTAGGGAGGAGGTTTTTTCTCGAATAATGTCTAGAGCAGAACCTGAGACACCAGACGCTGGTTTTCGCTCAGCCAAGTCTCTCTCATAGCTGCCTTGCGATCGAATCTGCGGGCGAGCTGTTCCAGTTTCTCCTGTCTTATGAGCTCGTTCCGCAGAGCCAGTTCTCTCTCGTGTTCCGCTTTTTCCAGTCTTTCCCAGGCCTACAGGAGTGAAAAAGAACAGTTTCCTGTAATGTTCAAGGAACCTTCCTCCGCCATTCAACAGCCAGTATTTCTCAAAAAGACCCAAGAACTTAAAAAGGAAGTCCCATTTCCATCCTCACTGACTCCTGGGTGCTGAGAAAAGAGATTTCTCAATTTAGCCTCACGAGAACACTCTCCCCTATCCAACGCTAAAGATCCTGTGTTGTTCTTGGAGAACAAAACGGTGTGGACATGGAGCAATGTAACTAAATTATAAATCTCTTTAACTGAAAGAAAACAAAGTAATTGTTTTCAACAGCTCTGATCATATAAAAAAGATAAATGATTTGTTCTCAGAAAAAAAAAGTTGTATTAATGTCTCTCTCATTCACCCCATCCTGAGCCACTGATTTTTAGTTCATATATCTCAGTACCTTTTTCTTTTTTAACAAAATCCTTACTGACTGTATGCATTAAATTCACTTCTATGAAATCTATCTTATACTTCTTGACATTGATAAAAATTCCATTTAAAAGAATCTAAATGGGTAAAACTGACCAAAGTTCTCGATTTTTCAAATTTGTACTTGGAAATAACATGCACTGTGAAATTCTATAATTGCAGACATAACAGGCATGATAAAAGAAATTGTTAAAAGCTTCTCAGACAGAAGGAGCCAAAATCCCAAACCCCAGCAGGCAGGGGTGTCCACAACCTGTGGCCCATATGCAGCCCAGGATGGTTGTGAACGCGGCCCAACACAAATTCGTAAATTTACTTAAAACGTTACGAGATTTCTTTTGTGATTACACATCACAGTGTATTTAACGTGTGGTCCAAGACAACTCTTCTTCTTCCAGGGCGGCGCAGAGACCCCAGAAGGTTGGACAGCCCTAGATACATGATAAAAGGTTTTGCATTCTCCCTTCTGCAATTTAAAGATGTCTGAGTCAATTGCCTCTGACAGATGAGTAACAAGGTAAACAGGCAGCGCCCAAGCTGGTTTGATAAAATCTGTAACTCCGCCCCCAAACCTTCACTAGACCAGGCTACAGCAAGTATTCCCTCGACCCCCCTGCAACGCTTAAGCAAGAGCTGCCCCTTAAATCAGCAGGCAGGGATGGGGCCTTCCGGTCTCCTGCTCTCTTGGCAGTGAAGACCCAGTGACAGAATCTTCAGCTGAGGATGAGGCGCAAGAAGGACCGGGTGGATTGGCTGTACCTTGTTAATATCAGAGATGAGCTTCCCCTCTCGGGGCATGTAGACCTTCTGATTGTTGGCCCTCATCTTGCTCTGGATCGTGAAAAGCAGCACTTCCAAGTTCCCCTTCTCAGTAAACCTGAGCACAGAGAAAGAGCCACCATAAACATTATTTATTATATTTTGTTCCTTCAAGGGGAAATATTAATTTGCTTCTGGCAAAATAACACATTTCACACAGCCACGAAATTTAAAAAGTCATTTATCTCTGGTCTGATTTATGTGAAACGCATGTTAGAGAAACTGGAGAGTGTTAGTTCTGGGGTATTACAGACCTCAAAATGTGCCCAACTGAGGAATTTTTTTGTATGGTTGGTTGGTTGTTGTTACTGAGATTTATTTTTGGGGGATACACAATAGCATTCTTTTATTATCACCTCATTCAAAGTCTAGACTATAAGTCCTGGGTGAGGGACTTCATTCAGAGAGCACAGCTGACTGCGTTCCGCAAGAATTATTTCAAGTGAGCACCAAATATAACTCAGTGAGTTTCAGAGACCTCAGCACTGCATTCACGGCTGAGTGGAGTTCCAGAAAAAGGGGGAACAACTTCCGAATTATGATATAAGATAAGGTCCACAATCCTTATACCACAATTATGAAATTTTTAGAGGTGTGACAAGTAAAACTTTTGGGGGCACCAAAACTATCTATTGTCTTGTCTCTCTCCAACACACCATGAATATTTACATACTTTGCTACAGGCATTATTAGTGGGTCTGACTATGGGTTGCTTCCTCAGCCTCAGCTGGAGTCATAGTGTACAACATACACACAACTACTGTTTAGCTAAAATAAAAAAATTAAAAAAAAAAAGGAATTCTGAAATACATTAGGCACAAGAGATTTGGGTAAGGGACTGGGAGACCTGCACAATTTCTTCAGATTCTAATCTATCAGGGGCACATCTATTATTGGAAGGGGCTCACAGAAGGCATGGTCTCTTATACAGCTCAGTGACACAAGATCAGATGAAAAGGAGTAAGACAGGCCACCGGCGGGAGGTGTTCCTTATGCGATGAGATCATGCAAGTCAGAGAACAGGGGTCCACGACTGCAATGATCTCTTCCCATGTTGATGGTAACGCATTCTCGTTTGCGTCTTACTTGGGCGGTTTCTCCACAGTGCGGTAAGTGTTGAATGCCTGAAGCTGTTGTTGAACCCCAACCAGTGAATTGGCAAATTTGCGATTATTCAAAATAATGATGGTTTGTTCAATCCACTCCAGAAGGTCAGAGGCAAGTGATTCATACTTTTCAATCATTTTTTCTGTTTCAATAGCATTGTCAAGCACCTGCAAACAGGAGGTAGAAAAATGGAAAAGACCGTATCAAGACAAGGAAAATGTGACCACAACCCTCCATGAGCACAGGCACACTTAATGATGGCTCTCGGCTACTTTGGCAGGAGCATTTTAAGCTCCAGGAGCCAATTTGTTAATAGGCACTCAGATGTGGCCATTATTTGTGAGCAATGACAGCTTAACTCAACTGGAATTGGTTTTGGAACCTCCCAACCCCCAGGGCAAAGGGTTTAAGAGTCTGACTGACTCCTGTTGCCTGCGATCCAAAATCCCTAGAGATATTAAAAAAAAAAAAAGGTCTCTATTTTGCTTGGTCCTGTCCCACGAACGCCCATAATTTTCCGTTCCTATTACACTGAGAAGACAAAGTCATCTCGTCTGAGGTGTTTTGAAATACATGGCAGGCAAACATCAGGCAAACGAGACATAGAAAGAATAACAATGCTTTCAACTGTGGGAAGTAGGAGTTCACGCCCTTGACATTAGCTGGCTCAGATTTTCAAGACCCAATTTCCTGGTGGGGTTGAGGAGAGGTGTGTTTCTGGGACTGGGATCCACCTCCCATCCCTTCCTAAATATCTGAGCCACCACTCCTGCCTCCGTGACTCCGTGGGATGAAGAGGCTTCTGCCTACTTCCCTGCCATTTGCAGAGTCCACCCCAAACTGGTACTGGTTAAATTTCTGAGTTCAGGGAAGGGCTGGGAGCTCACTGGCACTCAGTTAAGATGTGAACCATAATGATGTCTCACAACTTATAAAATTGGTGTGAGCTCACCTTTCCAATTCGTTTTCCTTCAACAGCCAAGGCCTTCATCTTAGAGAAGTAGTGGTAATAAGTCACCACATAAGTGATAATGGATTTCTCGTCAGGGTGGTCCACACTGATATCTGTAACCCAGAGAAGACTTCCCTCAGTTCTGTGCTCACGGGGCTGCCGCCCAGGCGGCCAGAACACTTTGGCACAGCTGTCAAACACTGAACAGGCATTTTCATGTTTTGTACTTGAGAATTATGTCATCACTACATCAATGATACGGCTGATGAGGATGAAGCCGTCTCACTCTCTTATTTTATCAACATTCATAAATGCCTTCTATTATTGCACTTAGGACATAAAGTCTTAAGAGACACGACCCCTTCTCTCTCGAGGATCCTAGGCCACCAAGAAGACAAAAACATGCAAAATCACTAGAGAAACGAAGAACACAGAATTCAGCCAGAATTCTTAGCAGTGCGGCTACACGCGGACACACCACGTTCACCTCCCTGCCCAACCCCACCCCCGAAATGGGCTTATGCTTCTTGAGTTCTCATTTCTGCCGACGGCACTGACATTTCTCCCAGTCACTCAGTCTTTGGATATCTTTATCTCCCCATTACCCAGGTCCAGTTAGTTACTGAGACTGAGATCTGGGTGATTCCATTTACAGAGTCCTTTCTGTCACTTGTGGTTCAGATTCTTTGTGTCACATAACCAGACCTGAAGCAATGTTTCCTCACTGGGTTTCCCTAATACCCAGTTCATGCTGTACAGGGCACCTAGTTGATCTTCCAGAAGCACAGTTGGGAATATACTTCTTTCCTAGCTCGAAATTACTTGAAAGTGCCCTCAGTCTGAAAAATAAACTATAGGTCCCTTAGTCTCCCAGAGTTTGCCATAACCTTCCTTCCATCCATCGAATATTTATCAGGCTTCCACTCATTGCCAAGCACTATTCTAAGACATTTCTAATTCTGTAGTTTATTAATTCTTCTCAGGCACCATATATCTATACCAAAGTGGACTCTTCACCATTCCCTGCACACACCCCAGAATCCCCAATAGTCCTTCCCTTTACTCACAACTATCCTTCGCCTGAAATGGCCTTCCACACTCCATCACCTTCTTCCTATCTGTCAAGGTCCAACTGAAAAGTTACTATTCCAACACGCCATTTCTGATCCCTACAGCCAGAATGACTGTCTTTCTCCTTTTCCCTTAAGGACTTCATTTATATGGACACATGGTCTACTTTCTTCTGGGTACTATAATTATTTATGAACGTTTCATTTGTCTTGCAAGACTAAGTTCCTGAGGACAGGAGCCCTGTCTTGGTAAGCCCTGTGCTCCCCCACCTCCCAAATTTCTAGTGTGCTGTTTTGCACAAACCGGGTGGTCAATAAATACTGAGGGAGGGAGCAACTGAGTAAAGACGGCAATGAGTAAGTCTTCACGGCCTGGCATTGCTGAGTGAGCTGCTCAATCCGGGATAGGTCGAGACGAGAACACACAGGTCACGCTCGACTGCTCTGGCTCTTTTTCAAAGGGCCTTCACACAAGCACCCTCACCTCCACCCTCCCGGCAGCCGGCCCTGTGTGAGGCAGGGTTGTTTCTCTTATTTTAAGGATAAAAACACTGAGACACAGGGCTGGAGAGCTCCCTGCCCAGGTAGCCACTGATAGTGGGGGCCAGAAACACACCTACTGTTCCCCGCCCCACCCCCGACCCAGGGCTCCCTGTGGCCAACTCCTGAGTCTGCTCAGCCCCATCGAAGCATGCCCCCAGGAGAGAGCAAACCGGAGGAAGACCAGAGAAAAATGTCGGTCCTGTATGCAACCCAATAAACACAAAATGTTGACATAACTGGGAAGGAGTGAGCAACAAAACCTTCGTTAAACTTGCCTACGAATTGTATTTTAACTGATGGCTCTCTGGGACAACTAATAATAGGACAACTAATAATCAAGATCAAACCCACAGGGTAAGTGGCATCACATCGATTGCCAGATTTAGTTCCTTGTCTTGTGATCCAGGGAACATACCGCCCTTTTTTATACTGGGTAGTGATTAGAAAGATTAACTAATGAGCAAGTTATTAAAAAGATTTTGTCACAGTGATTGAAAAAAATGAATGGTTCTTTATAAAAGAGTTAGAGTTAAGGAAGAATGCCTTCCCACAGTAAGGTAGGGGTTAAGTATAAAAACTTAACACAGCCCAAGGAATTTTAGTTTTCTGTTTATACTGAGAAATCATTTACTGGGTTAGCACAAAGATAATTTTATCTCAGCTTCCTGCAGTGAACATATCAGTGAATCTGATGCATTGGAAAAAAGCAAAAAGCCAACTTGTCAGCCTCATGACCTCAATTTGCCCTTGGGGAGTTAAACTTCCTGTTCTATATTTATAAGAACTTTAAACTTTCACTCGTACCGTTTTTCTCTCTTTAATACTTGCTTGCAGTGAAGAGGATCTAGAAAGCTTCAGCACTACCAAAAAAAAAAACAAACCCCCAAAACAACACAAAATCCTTTTATGTTTCTCAAAACTGGAAAAAGTGTCTATGATAATTCATGCTAAAAAGGAGCCTAGAATTAAAATCTTGTTAAGTAAGGGAGCTACAAGCTGGGAACTGCCTCCACACAAGTCAACTCCATATCACCTGCGGTTTTTTGGGGCCCTGGTGCAGGGACTCACAGAGTAGGAAGAGATCAAGTACGTGCAGAGGATGGGATCCTGTGCCTCGCCGCAGCGGGCCATGAGAAGGCACTGTGAGTGTTACGCCTCCTTCCACCTACATGCGCCCCCTTTTTCCTGGTGCACCTTCACCATTTAGGCTCTTGCTCATAAGCAAACACTGCACACCTTCCTAGTGAGGCCCCTGCTCTCAATCTCCACCCGCTCCATACCATGCCGCTTGCTGCCTTGGGTTGAAAGCCAGACAACAACCTTCGATGGGTACCTATGGCAGGTGCTCCTCCTTGAGTAGGGCTCCTAAGAACTTTCAATGACTCCCCACTGCCTGCTGAATAACCTCTAAAAATTTAACCTGTTGGGCCCCTACCCACCTTTCCACTGGTACTTCCTATTATCACTCTAAACACCATTCCCAGTAAACTGTCCGTCCCCAGAACAGCCTTCCTCACCCCTTGCTCATGCAAGTCCCTATGCCTGGTATGCTGTCTCTCCTTCAGAACATGTTTAAATCACACTCATCTTTCGAGGTCTTTTCAAATGTAATCCTTTGCACAAAACCACAAGTAACTCTCACACCAAAATTAATCTTCTCTTCCTTGGATAATTCCCAAAGCACACTGTACAAATAAAACAGATACAAAGCAGATTTTTTATTAACCCATCAGTGCTACAGGCACTGAAGGTCCCACTTATTATCCCAAGTCCTTACCTTCAGGGTCCAGCAGTTTAGTGAGGCCAAGGTGTTGCTCTGCCAGGTTAAATGCATTCTGCAGATTGTAGTGTGCATTGGATTTCTTTAGTTTGTCAAAATCTATCAAGTCAGGCCTATATGGAACAACAATGGAACACAACAAAAACCGCGGCTTGAAAACACATCCTGTGACCAATTAGACACAATTATTATTCCCAAAGTGTTTTAAGGTCATCATTGAGCAGAGTAAACCTACATATGTTATTTAATCATCAATGAATGAAACCTGATTTTTGAATAAGCACTCCAAAGTTTATTAAGAGAACTGAGGATAATGGGAGAAGTTGTTTACTTTGTTTGGGAGACTTTACATATTCTCTCACTTTTTCCTCACATGGAATGCAGGAATCTCCACTGTGGTGCAACATCTAAGGCAATGGGTATGAGATCAAAGTCACCCAGATCTGCCACAGAAGAATGTAAACATTCTCGCCCCCACCCGAACTGTTTACCGGTGTTTGTGTATTAGTGCGTTGAAGGCCATGCCATCCCTCCAGCTGGTGGTGAAATTGTGAATGTTGACGTTGGGGTACCTGGCCAAGACAAAAGCACAAGAGAAAAACAACAGTTACCTCCCTGAAAAATTCCCCCATGTTTGATACCTACCCCCAATCCATCAGCCATTCTACACCACATTGATTATTAATAACTTTGTGTCTGTGGTTGATTAAAGGTTCATATATAACTTGATCCCCTCTATGGTTTCCATACTTATCATTGACCAATCAAGGCCATTATAGCTGTATCTGTCCTCCAAACAGTTCCCACAGTAACTCTCCAACTCTACCCTGATACATAATCAGTTGTCAGTAACTACCTATGAGCCCCAGTGATTTCAGTGAGCAACAAAAAAGGTGCAGTTCTATAAAAATATCTTCACTGAAATTTCCATGAAAGAATAAAAAGAAGGAAAGCCGAGACACATAACGTACGAACACTCTTACAGTTACTGCACAAAGCTCCCCTGAAGCAGCACAGATTAAAGGAGGAGAAAACCCACAACTGTTGTTATTATTTTTTTAAATATCATGGATGTGATTCCGAAATATGGTTTCAGGGTTTTAAAATTCAACATATACGACTCTCTTAATAAAGAAAGGGGAACTGATGGTGGCGGTGAGAGATCCAGAATATAAATCAGACCTCCTTCCATTCTGAGAGCTGGGGAAAGGTCAGCATATCAACTGCTTGCGAGTTAACCGGACTTCTCAATGGAAGCAGTGGCAGAGTTTCTTGTCAACAGCCTGGAAGTGATGACTACAGTGGAACTCAGTCCTGGAGGGACAGCTCCCGGTTCTCTGACACTCACCCAGCTGTCTTCATCTGGCACCACAACAGCAATGCATCCTTGGCAGATTTCTTCTCTTTGTTGTCTTCAGTCTCCACACTGATATCCTGGATCTAAGATTTACAAAGAAATATTGGACCAATAGATGGGTCAGCTGCCAAACGACAGCCACAGAAGAACTGGTCTGTATATATACGAAGAGTAAACTTGAGATCAAAGCCCAGCCCTGCAGACCCTCTCCTCTGACTGGCAATGAAAACTGCTTTCTGAAGCCAGGGTTCACCTCGAAGAAACACCAACCAGAATCAGATTTTCCACTCTGCACAGAGATGAGATGGAAGTGAGGGCAAGTTACCTGCATGACCTCCCACAACCTATTAGGGGTCATTTCTACCCTCAAGCTATCCCACCTTCCCAACTACAAGCTGGCACAGTGATTCATATGGTGCACCTTGAACATCATCAGACCCCGGAAAACTATTGTGTTCGGGATTTCATAACTAAACATTTTTCATACCAGGGGTATGTCCTCCACAGATGAGGTCTGTGTGCACCACTGCCTGAAAGCTGACCCACGCTCCCAGAGAAAGTATGCACTTTAATGCTATGATTCCATGGCCTGTGCTGTGGTCTGAATGCCTGTGTCCTTTCTGAATTCTTATGTTGAAATTCTAACCCTCAAAGGTAATAGTATTAGTAGGTGGGGCCACCTTTGGGGGGTGCTTCAGTGGAACCCTCATGAATGGGGTTAGTGCCTTACAAAAAAGACTAGACCCTTAGTGCCTTCCACCATGTGAGGGCAAGATAGGGTCCTCACCCAACCATGTTGGCGCCGTGATCTGAGACTTACATTCTCCCAAGCTGTGAGAAATAAATTTCTATTGTTTCTAAGCTACCCAGTTCTTGGTATCTTGTTATAGCAGCCCCAATGGTCTAAGGCAGTTTGCATTCATTAGCCACTCATGGGCAGCACATTTTCAACATTATACACAGAGCCTGATTGACTGGCACCAAAGTTACACTGCCTGGCTCTGAATCCAGGCTCTACCAGCTACTGCGTGTCCTCGGGCGAGTTCCTCGGCTTCCCATCTGAGGAATGGCGACGCTAACAGGGGCTACCGCACTGCACTGCTGTGCACTTACGTAAAGAAAGAACATGCCGTCCAGAGCTCATAGTAAGAAGCCCATAAATGCTAGCTCTTTGGATTAGGGCTGCCTAGCAGTTATGTAATTTTTAGAAAACTGCTTGAAATACCCTTTTGTCATCAGTGTCTTGTCTGTAATGATAAAGTGTGGGATGAGGGCTGGGGGTGAATGGTGTTGGTCTAGGAGGCCATCCACCATCTTTTGGCTCTAAACGTTCCAAGGAGAATAAACTACGTAAACACAAGAAGAAACCTTTCGATAAGAAAAACACCTAGATACTGAAATAATTATGCTTCTACAAAAAGTTCTCCATTGTTAACTGTGGCAAGGAAATGAAGTCTGAGTCTGCATAAACTTGCAGCTCTATTAACCATGAAAGAGTAACTAACCCACACTTAAGGGGTAAGACACAGACTCAATGGGAAAGGCACGTGGAATTTTACACATTAACCTGGAAATTTTCTTATGCTTCTGCGTAAAGGGAATCTGTTTCCAGACTTGTTAGTTTTGAAGCAGTCTATCCTTCTGAAATGAAGACAGTCGTCTAATTCAGACTAGGCAAACTCAAAGGCTTTCATTCCAGTTTCCCACGCCATCTTTTACTCTCTTCTAAAGGGACAGCAGCATAACACTGGTACGTCAGCATCAGTATTTCCTGGATACCTGCTATGCACAGACAGGGCAGGCCATACCCTGGGAGCTCTGGAGACAGGAACAGGGACACACCCACCCACCTACCCAACCCATAAGGATGTACATTCAGGAGCTGGGGAAAAGAGGTTTTTGTAAATGCATGTGGAAGCTGCATAGAAGAGTCAGCATGTGAGCTGGGCCCTGGCTGATGCACAATCTATTTGTGGAATGGGCGATGACTTCATCAGGTTGGGTCATGTAAGACACCAACAATGCAGGCCATGCAGTGACATCAGCAGCCTGTATCTCTTGCCTCAAAGGAAAGAGAGAAAGTACCTACCGACATTTACAAATTCAAGTACGGAAAAAAGCAAGCTGTCAGGAAGCTAATTAGGCAATGACTCAACCCAATTCATGCTGAGAATCTTGGAAAGGGCTGTGTTTGCCAGCTCACCAATGTGGGCACTGACCCGATGTGAAAAGGGGCCACCACCAGGATGCCCTTCCACGCTCTGATTACTACAGGTCAAAAGCAATAGAAACGGAACTATTTTGCTCTACAAAACTGAGGTGAGGCTCGAGGAGCATCCTGCTAATTTGACCTCTGTTGGCCTAAACCAAGAGCGAGAGTTAGTGAATTTAATGACACTCACTCCAATTTTAAATCATTCGGAAACTAAATGACAGAAACCTGCATAAGAGTTCTGCTTGAATAGGAAGTTGCTGACTGTTGTAATTAATTCCATTAACGATGTCATCTTCAACAGGGGTTCCCTCCTCAGACCTACTTAATACCTGAACGAGTAACAAGCTTTCCTGAGCAGTCAGATGATCAGCCAGGCCGGGGACCCACCCATGCAGGGAGTCTCTGTACGGCTCAGCCCCAACCCCTCCTCCCACATACACACCCAGAACACTGTTACCTCAAACCCAATCCCAGGGGAAATGAGAAGGAAAAGGGTGATCTCAGTTTTAAAAAGAATACAAAGACACTATAATTTGATTTCTGGTTTTGCCCTTTTTTGGTGAGATTTTCATCTACCCAGAAAAATCAATCAGACTTCATCAAAGGGGCAGAACAGGAAGGAAAGGCACAGAGAGCACAGCCGCCTAGGAGACGGGATGTTAGGACATTTGTCTGCAAAGTAACCGAACACTACGGTGGTGAGAAGTGTTTCGGACATTTCAACGTTCAATCGCAAAGCATGAGCAAGAAGCATTGTCCTGGAGGAAGAACCAGTCCTGAGAGGCTGCGCTCTCTCCCAAGGGGTCAGAAGCACGGGCTGCAGCCCTGCCTGCCTGGCCCTGTGATCCTGGGCAAGGCTCCTCCCCAAGTGAAATGGACAAGATGGCCTTCAGAGCGCCCGCTGGCTCAGGGGACTCATACTCAGAGCCTCCCCCTTACTACAATAAACCGCTTTTATCGTTACCAATTCACACAAGCCTAATGAGGCATTTGGCACATCCCCCTGAACACTGTTACCTCACATCCAAAGGAGAATGAAAAGGTAAAAACAGAACCGACACACATGTCATAAACCTGAACAGCTTCTCCTAAAAATATTCTGATACTTGCCACAATCTGGTGACATTCAGAAAGCCTAGTGCTAAATAACTGAGCATCAACCACATCTTTTACCCTGGCTCCTGAGAGCCAAGCAGCAGATACCAGATGTTTTAGAGTAGGTACCGGCGGAGTGGTGGGCTGGGATGCCCTTTATCTGACAGGAAAGCCAGGACTTTCAGGGGAGAGCAAAACTGAAGAAGGATGCACTAGCTGTGCCTCCAGGACAGCTGGGTGTGACACACAGCCTGCACACCTGACTCTGAGACGCCATCTCAACCCGGTCAGTGAGGCCAGCTTCACAAGATGCTGGTACCCGAGGGGAAGGCAGAACGCCCTGCCCAGGGCCCGTACCTGGAAGCGCAGGATGATGGTCCAGATGAGGCCGAGGGTCAGCCGGTGGTTCCCATCCACGATGTCGTGGGACCCCATGTTCTCAAGGTGGACTCTCTGCTCCTTCAGGAACTGCAGGGCCTTGTCCACATTCTCCAGACAGTGGATGCGCATTCGTCCCTTGGTGGGTTTAGGCTAGAAATGGGAGAGCAGAGGTGGAAACATCATCTAACGGGGCAGAGACAGGCCCAGAGCTACGGCCCAGAGTTCATGCTGCCCCATCAAATGCCACACTCTCCTGCCCAAACCAAAACATTAAAAACCACATGTGCTCATTCAGTTCAAGGACCCTATTTATCTAACAGCCTTAGAAGAGAAAAGTTTACTTAATGGATGGTAACTGATGACTATTTAAGGTTTAATCATGGAAGCTACACAATTTACAAATACATATGGAAACAGGAAGTTTACAGAAAAACAGACCCAATTTTCAGACTTTCAAAAGCTACTGTTGCCATCCATGCAGTCTGCAAAACACCTCTGAGTCATTAGTTTCTGGCTGCTTTAAACTAAATATAGGTTTGTCACCTGCTGGTTTGGATCATTTCCTAAGGGGGGCTGCTCAAAATGAAAAAAGGGAACGAACATACAGCAAATCAGGAGAATCAAGGGGATTAGTAAAGGGTGCTTCTTACTGAAAAGGATAATGGAAAAAAATGAGAGTAGTCTAACTCGAATACTCCACATGTCTCTTCCTTTTACCCAGTTACATCAGAACCCAAAAAAGACCCTTTTAAAGGTAAACATTTTAAATAAAGCAAAAAATACACACACACACACACACAAAATATGTTCAACAGGTCCCACCAGGGGTGTCCAACCCATGGACCATGGGCTGCACGGGGCCCAGGACAGCTATGAATACGGCCCAACACCAAATCGTAAATTTACTTAAAACCTTCTTTTTTGCTCATCAGTTTTTGTTAGTGTTTGTGTATTTAATGTGTGGCCCAAGACAACTCTTCTTCTTCCAGAGTGGCCCAGAGATGCCAAAAGGTTGGACGCCCCTGATAGGCTGTTGAGAACAAGCTAGTGCCCTCCCCGCCATCTCCACTGTCACTCCCCCTCCAGCACAGGCTGCACCACAGGCTGATCTCACCATTTCACAAAGATGCCGACAGGCTGTGCACACCTCGCTAGTCAGGAGAACGAACTCTGGCCCCCTGCCCCCCTAACGTCTCCTGGGCCATCTCACTCAGGGTTCAGGCCGACAAACACCTTTCCTTCTCGAAGACACTTCCAACCATTCCAGTTCTCACGGGCATGTGTTTTCTCACAACTCTGTCCATTTATGGTCTGGACCATGGAGTTCACTAACCATAATCTACCTGGTATTTTTGCTGTTCTTTCACATGTTGCTCTTATTACTTCCAACTAGGCTGCTGGCTTCCTGACAGCAGGAATAATGCTTTGTAATTCTGCTAGATTCTCCGTGGCTTCTGGTTCGGTCCAGAGCCCAAGGCCCACAAGCAGTGAACTGAACACAGATGCGGCGTGTGCTAGATGAGCTGGCCTCACGGGGAAGCCTCACACCCAAGGAAGGGCAGCAGCTACTCCTATGGTAACGTCTTGCCCGTTTTCCACTTTCCCTCTGTAGCTGAGATCCTCAGTTATTTGTCTGGTGGAAAATATCTGAAGGCAAGATGACTTGGGGAACAAATGGTCATTTTCAAGTACCAAGTCTCAGATTGTCTTTTTTTTTCCCTTTTCCCTTGACTTTCTCTTCTCCTACCAAAAAAACTAGCCAGCAGAGGAGAACATATTTAGATCCGGAGAAAATAAAATCACAAGCAGAGGCCTTACCACAGTGGCAGATGCTATTTTAAAATAATAGCAGTGGAAAAAGGAATGTTTCTATAAGTTGAGCTTTTCATACCATTGTGATAACTTTTCTTACAAACCCCCCATTTCTCCCAAAACAGCATTTTTCTCTCGGAAACTTCAGAACTAATTTATTTCAGGTAAGTGGGAAATACTGGGATTTGTTGGTACTTAGGTTAGGTCCAGCGATAACATTACATCAAAACAGAAAGGAGGTAAGCTCCATCTCCAGTTCTGCCTCTGAGTGTGTGGACGTTGTCTGCGGCTGACACTGGCACTCTCTTTCAAAGGTACACCCAACGGCCGCCTCCTGTTGGCCACCCAGCCGGGCACCATCATGCTCCTCTCAGAGGGAGAAACGTGTGTGGGATCAGTGATGTCCCTGAATAGGCGGCAGTGGCTCAGGTAAGAAGTCCCACAACTCTGCACCTGCTTCTGTGTGTACTTCCAGCGCCTGTGGTCATTGCTGATCAGCGGTCACGTCTCACAGCTGACAAAGTGACTATTCACAGCGGCCCCTTGTTGTTTTTATACCCAGGTGGCTCTCGGATGAACGTGGCTCCTGGTTAAAACTTTGCTCCAGGTTGAGGGATGGGGATTAACTGCCTCCAAGAAGAAGGTGTGTGAGTTCTGACACAAGGGCCCCGATGTTTCCCTGCTGTTCCGCAGCCTTTTCCTCTCATCTCTCTTCGACATCAGTGCACACGACTACCTGACTGGTGGGACAGTGGTCCACCTCTAAGTGCTGTTTCAATCACATGGAAAGTGTCCTCATGACAAGACCTGCAGAGCAATGAGGGCAGAGCATTCTTCTCCCTGTAGCAGATGTTCTCCCAAGTCTATCACTACGAGGGCAGGAAAGATTATTTCCTAGTTGAGAGTAAGAGGAAAGGTGTGGATGGAATTATAGGAGCTTGGGAAGAGGAGGGCAAAGAACAGATGGGGGCTGACAGTATCTTCCCAGCTCCATGGTGCATAAGCACTGTTCCTTCAGACTTGTTCTTAAAAAACTTGACCCCGAACGTACACAAGACATTCATGCCCCTACCCTCTCTACAAAATCTCAGTGGAAAAGTGTGCACCTTCCCACATGAATGTGGGGTACAAGGGTGTGGGTGGGGAAGAAGTGATGGGGTCCAAACACTTTCCTGCAGGTTGGGGAAGCCTAATGCCACATCACAGGGACATTATGCTGATGCTGCTGACTGGCCATGCCAGATGAGCTCAGGGTGGTTTACTACAGACCTAGATGCAGCTCAAGTCTCAGCAAGCACCAGCCACCAGAAACAGTACAGCATGAGACAAAGGAAAGAAATGAAACAGAAACAATCCACTCCAGGTAAATGATAAGACTCCTTTCAATAGTTAATAAACAAATCTCACTAACTGGCAAAAGTCAGAGAAAATCAAAACCATTAGGAGGACGCCCCAGGCATATACAATGCAGTGTATTTTGCTGTGTATAATGCGCACGTTTTTTTGCACAAAATTTTGAGGGAAAAATAAGGATGCGTACTATACATGGGTAGTACTAATTCCGTATCTATATAAATGTTTTTAATTCTTTTATTTATGCCTATGAGTTAAAAGTGTAGCTCTAGAAAGCAATAATGGTATCTGTATGCAAAATAATACCTTGGAACATGATAATCAGTTTTGTTTCTAAATATAAATAAATAAAAAATTGAATTAAAAGGAAAGATTTTTTCCTGAAAGCTTGGGCCAAAAACGTGGGTGTGTATTATACACGGTAGTGCATTAACACGGCAAAATATAGTACTTTGGATGGGCAATACATTGGAGAAGATAATGATTCTGATGTTAAATGTCCCCGGTTCATGTTACAACCTCCTCACTTTCTTGGCAAATTAGTGCCTTACATTTCAACTGCTTACTCATAAAATGGGGATAATAATCGATAATTATCTCAAAGGGCTACCATATAAATGAATTAGTAAACTAATCATTTACGGTGTTCTCAAACCCACAAAGTGTCTCTATAGGCAAAAGACACCAAATATTTCCCTCTCAACAATTAATTCTACTTAAAGAGAAGGGTTTTTAAGTAGACTTCTCCCTTTTCCCTACGCCCTTCTCCCTATGCCGCTTGGGTTTCAAGCTGTTCATAAATAACACGCTCTGTTGACAATGGGAAATGTTTAGGATCTAGACAGAACTCTCCCACTAAGAGCTACAGAAGTTGATATACACTAATTGAAAGGCAAACTTAAAACAAGAAGCGAATGTGACCCCAAATGATGACACTCTTACTCTTCTAAGCCTCATTCCTCAAGTTAAATTCTGGACCAGAATGAAAAGAAAAGGTGGTAGAGGAAAAAATGTGGCTGGTTGGTGTCCCAAGGAAAGGAGAGATGAGATGAGGGGGTAGGATATGAAAATACCTATACTTTGACACTTGGGGCTTATATACATTGTAAGAATTCTACAGTTCAAAGCTGATTAGGAAACAAGTCTGAAAATCATGATTGTCAGAGATATTTTATAAGTGTTATTACTGCTCCGTAGCTAGTAACTCCAACTAGGCTAACTATTGTGCAGTAAAAGTTACTGGGAAATTTGCTTTATCTCTTCACTATCCCACCTTTATAAAAGCACATCCCCATGTTTCATCTCAAGTGAAGCTCATGCACTGTCAGTGGCATATTAACCTCTCGTAAACCTAAAGAATAACCAAGACATGGTGAGATAAGATGATGTACTGGTGGTGCAATATGAGGGAGTAAAAAAATCACTAAAACTCAAGTATACCAACTCCCAAGTCTTGTGTTCTATGTGCTTCAGAGGGCTTCTAAGGTACTTTACGGTGCAACACTTGGGTAAGTTCAGGGAGCAATAATTACAGAAAATTAATTTTAGGAAGTATTAATGATCTCGCAGAGCCATACGGCGAAACACATTGGTCGTATAAGCTGTAGAGCCCACAAGAGCTAGAAATTCTTAGCTGCCATTTACTGAGCAACTGCGTTAACCTCTGTTAGGTGGTTCGTACCTGTTATCATGTTTAATCCTCATAATAACGCTGTAAAATAATAATTGTTGCTGTTGTCATTTTACAGATGAGAACACACTCGTTTAAGAGGGATGACATAATGCGTGCGGCTAGTTAGCATGTGGTGGGCCAGGATTCCAAAGCTTACGCTCTTCATGCCACGCCAAGAACCGAGAGGGGTACATGTTTCCACACGAAAGAGAACAGAGTCAGTTTCCATCTGGCAGATAGTTTAAATTCTTTTCTAAAGAGCTATTTTTATATCACTAAACTTCCATCTTCTCAAAAGGAAGGAGAGATAACAATGGAGAAAACTAAACATAATGGAACTGGGGGAGGGTGCATCTCTCCATAATAAACACTTGCCTAAGCCTCGCCCTAAGGGTGGCTAATTCTGCCAAGAAAAGGAGCATTCCCTGTCTTGCCTCCGTTAATTACTGTCACATTCCCTGTGTGGCACGGGTTCGTTCCCACGGCAACTTGTGCACGTCTGTCCTGCGTGTCATGTCTGATGGGGCAGTTTGAAACGTCATCAATGTGCAGACAACGATCAATACCAACAATGGACTCAGGTGTGACCCCGAAACAAGGGGCTCTGCAGGCAGGGAGGCAGTTCCTCTGAGGAAATACCTATTTTTACTGATTCTCCCTTAAATAATTTTAACGAGCTTCCCACGCCACGGCCAGTGTTCCTGTGTTTTGCAGGCGCTTTTCCTGTTTCCCCTCCCCAAGGTCCCTTCTGGCCCCAAATCTCTGTCAACCAGAGCTTCATCCCAGGCCTTGCTCCAGACCCATCTTCTTTCTGACTCCAAAGAAGTGGGAATTGTAGGGCTAAAGAAACCACCTCTAGCACCTGCCAATATAATTCTAATTGCTTAGTAGAACAGCTAGTCCAAGCCCTGTCTCTGAGAAGCAGTGCGGCGTTGGTCAAATTCATCCGCATGGACCCAAATGCCCTTAAAAAGGGAAGACAGAGCTCGATGGGAGCTGGGTGGTCCCTTCCTGGTCCATGGCTTTGCCCCGGCTGCCCACCCAGCCTTGAGTTTGGGTCAATTATATCATGTGTGGGCCTTGGGATTTGCAGAACTATGGTATAATCACAATGGTAGAGTTTTTATCAGATGGAAAGGAGAAAAATGTTTCCTGGAGTTGATTCAGCCTCCTTGAGTAGGAGAGGGAGACACAGGGATAATTCCTGGCAGGGTGTTTTGGGAGGCCACTGGGGAACTGGGCCGTGCTACTCCACCCTGGTAACCCTGCTCTCTCAGGATCTTCTCCGTGAGTGCCCAAAGCCACCTTGAAGCCATGGAGTGACAGCTCTCCAAGGGTTGTAGGGGGGACAGAATCCCAGCCTTGGGCATCGGGAGTGGCTGGTTCTAGGTCTACATCTGCCACACACCAGCTGAATGGCCTTCCGTGCTGCTTCCTCTCTGAGTTACAGCACCAGTGCAACACACGGGCCTCACTTAGTGGCCTTTTAAAGTGACTTCCAGCTATAAAATACAATTTAGGAGGTAAGACTTACTAGCGTGCAAGGCACATTCTAAAGTGCCTGCTGGTTTGATGGTGCAGATGAAGACTAGAGAAAAGATACTCACTGGGTTCAGTACACCAGCGAGACAAACATTTGCTTGTGCTTTTGTCCGTTAATCATAAATCAATTTTCACTACACACACAAAACACACACACACAAATGCCTCTACTTAATAGAGAGGGTAGGATGAGAAGTACTAATTTCCAAAATCTCCTCCAATATGATATATAGCCAAACTCACTTCACAGCAAGTCCCCAAACACTTCCCTACGCATCAAACTCTAAGCTTTAAGAAGGGCATAAATGATCCTTGCCCAATTAAAATTAATGAGGGAACAATATCCTGTGTCCCATTAATTCCTGCCTGTCTCCTCACTGGTTGGGACCCACTGCCAAGGAGCACCTTCTCCTTTAGCAGGGCTCCCTGGGAAAGGAGGGGACTAACAGGAGAGTGGGCTGGAGTCCAAATTATATTACTTGACTAGCAACACCGGCCTTGGGCAAGACCCTGGTTACTCTGGTTTTTATTTTTTTCCCCCTATAAAACATGAATTGCCCACTTCATTGAACTATAAGAACTAAATGAGATAATGTGTGACAGTAAACACTAAAAGCGATACATACTTAAGTCACCGTCCTTGCTCCTTCCAAAACCAAACTCCCATTTAGCTGGGTTGCTTTCCCTAATACCAGTTCCTTCCTGGTACCGGTCCCCAAAGCCCTCTTCACTCTGCATCACAGCTGACACTCAATCCCTATATCCATACCTGAACCTCTCCTCCTGGATCCAGCGGGAACCCCACTCACTTACTAGTGATTCCTGACACCCCACCCAGTAGGCCTATTTCCCCTTCTGAACTCCAGGGCTTTGGGGCCATTCATTTGGGACTTTACAACGATACCCATTACTATTAATTCACTTTCGCATTTGTGCAATTAGACCACAATTTAATGGGGACATTCTTCAGTGGCTGGTTATTTAGAACAAAAGCAAATTCCCCCACACAAACAATGTTACATACAACAGGTGGGTTCTGTGGCCAGTCCACAAAACCCACTTCAACAAAAATACAGACCAGTATGGTTCTGCTAACAAAGACTTTACATAAAACTCACTCAGAGCAGTTCAAAGTAGGATTTAAGGCTTACCAAATCTCACAGTAAATCTAGATTTTCCAACTAGCTCAGCCTGTTTTGGAATTAATCGTGGCAGGAAAAAAAACCCCAAAACAAAAAACTGTTCCCCCTTTTCTCTTCTTTGAGATGGATTAACAGAGTAAGACAGAATATGAGGAAAATAACAGTCAAGCAAAAACCAGTGGTACCTGCATGTGGAAAGAATGAGGGCTGGGGGCGGGGGTCAGAGGTGTTCAGAAAAATCTTGTCCTCTTTCAGTCAGAGGTGGGCCCTCGGTCTGGCAGGAGCGAGGCAGAATGCACACGCCAGCTCTGTCACCAAAGTCCAGGCCTGACGACATTATGCCAGAGGCACCACTTCCTCCAAATGTCAATGTTGCCATGGGACAGAGCGTCATCCCTGAAGTCCTACTCTAATCTGGCCCTGGGATCAATGACAACGTGACCCGCAGCAGAGTGACCAGCATAGGTTCTGTGCTTGCCATTTTGACCTGCTCAGTTGATGCTGAAGTCAAGGATAGGTCCATATCTTTTTTAGGGACTTTTAAAGCGAGGCCTTTATGAAGAGTTACAGTGCATAGTAATTTCGGAGTAAAATATTGAAAGGGAATGGTTTTCTTTTTCCTCAACCCAATCCCAATTAGAAGAAGCTTCCTGGCTCAGCCTCGGTTTCCTCACTGCTCCGGACATGGATCCCGCCCAAGCCAAGACCAGAGATGGGGACCTCTGCCCTTTGAAGTTTCCCAGTATATCAGAATCAAGTGCCCTGATAACCCAAATGCCTACCTAAAATCTGTTCAAATATAACTGAAATTTATTGAGCCAAAACGCAGCCTGAGGTTATGCTGGAACTGTCTGGATCATTAAACTAATGTTTCTTTGAATTTCACTCAGTAAAAATTAGACAAATTTCCCCTACTGCAAAGAGGGATGAACTGGCTCCAAGAATCTATTAATAAAGGAAATTTAGATGCTCTGGACCTCAAACATTTATCTACTACCTACTGCCAAGCTGGTGGTTAAATGCTGAGGCCAAAATGCCAACTGACATAGGCCCCCATGCAGAGCAAATGTTTACGTTACCCAGGGTTTGGGATCTTTGGTGCAGAAAGCCCAGTGCTGACTGGATGTTATCTGATGACACACGCTTAGCTGTGGACATTAATTTACCCGGGCCTGGAGGCTCTAACCACCTTGTTAGTTTTGGAATCTGGTTCTGCAAGGATCCTCTGGGGCAAGCCCTCACGGAGGTCCTGGCCTGCAGGGAGGGTCTCTGACTTGAGTTCCTGGCAGCCTCTGCAGCCAACAGCAGAGAGTGGTTTGTGTCCCTTCCAGAAAGTTCCAAATAAGCCACGGGGCCAAAAAGGCTATAAATCTCCAGTCCAAATGAACAAGAGCTTTAGCTCACTCTCTACGGTATCCTTATTTTTGGAATAAGAAGATTAATCAGACTGCCCAGCCTATAATCAGGATTGGCTGTGCAGAATGGATAATAAAAGAAGTGAAGACACCTGGGGTTTTTACAAAGCGGTATGTCATTGCTAAACACAACTTCTGACACTGACTGCCTGAGAGGCTGGGAGTGGTGCAATCTCATGTTCTTCTCCATCTACTCTCCTAGGTCAATGGGTTACTGAAAAGAAAAAAAAAAAAAAAAAAAAGATATATATATTGCCAGCAGCAAATAAGGAGAGGAGTGGGCAGTACCCATACATAACTAAGAATTATGCTTTGTTGGCTGCTTTTTTTCTCCCTATGAATATTTTTCTTGCCATGTTCAGAATAAAAGGGCAATAGGCCCGATCCCATTTATTATGTGGACATTATCAAGGACACAATCTTCCTGTTCTAAAAGAATTATGGACCTTCAGAGCTGAACATTTATTCCCTACAGCCTGGGAGACTGGACCCTATTGAAACAAAAATAAATGTTTAAACTAATATCTAGCCACGTGACCTTTACTGATTTTTTTTTAAAGCTACCTCCAAAGCATCATTTCAAAAAAAGAAATCGATAAATAATCATAGAGGGTTAAACATTAACAAAGAAAAAAAGGTTAAGAGGTAAGGCGAAAAGTCTGGTTACAAAAATTATATTTAAAGGTGGATAGTACAATAATTCTAGCCTACGCTCTCAAAGACTCACTTCAAAAAACGAATTAAAATGCAATCAATGACCAGCCTTCGCACTCTACCTGGGGGCCCACTGCCCCCACCATCAACCTAGGGAACACCTTCAGGCAGCCATCACAGCCTCAGGTAGAAGCCTCCTTAATTCACCTGTTTGCCTAGTGTGTCCCACAATTCCAAAGAAAAGGAAGCAACAACACCTGTATGCACAGGGAACAAAGACCACGGACAAAACTCACTACAGATGAAACAGGGCTTTACTCTCTTTTAGAGGACCCCGTTCTTGAATGAAGGGACCGGGAGGGAGAAAACTCTGCCTCTGTTTTACCAGGCTCGACCACGCAATTCCGTCTGTGGGCTAATAATAGGGCAGGGTACAACCTTAGGTCCTTGCCTGTGGTCAGAGGTGTGTGGGTCGATCTGCACGCAAAACCATGTGGCTGTCAAGTTACAGGGTGGAGATCAAGTTAAAAATAAGGTTTTCTGGCAGCCCTGCCAACCGCCAGCATATTTTCCTGGTGATGTCACTACAGATGTGGGGCTCCACTCCTGGGCGTCAGCTTTTGGCTCCGTCCCACCCACCACCTATGGAACTGCATGTGCTCTGGTAGAACACAGCATCCATTTCAAACCAAGATGAGACAAAAAACCTGCTGGGTCAGTTTCAGAGACAGGTTTAAGCTTCCTTGGGTTTAAGATTCATTAAAAAAAAATCACATTACAGACAGCAGGGATAGCTCTGTGAAACAAAATGGGGATAAAATTTTCACTGTAGGCTGAAAATGCCTTTGCCCAAAAAGGCATGGTGAATTCATCAGAAGCTCCGAGTTTCCAAGGAGACGACAAAACACCAGCCTCCACCCCCAAAATAAAAAGTGTGCAGGGAAGAAAGCAAAAAAACATCAGAGACTACCGAATTCAATTCTTGACACTTTAAAACGGCAGTTCAGATTTTCCAGAGAATCAATAAAACACAAGTTTAAAATTATTCCATGATCTTGTGGGCTACAGATTCATCCTGCAGCCAGCACCTCAGCCCGGCCTTTCAATTACCAGTGCCGGGCCCTGTTTAATGGGGCACGCCAGCCGAGGTCTCTCTGACCAAAGGCAGTAGACTGGCCAATTACCAGAATGCGGCCACTTTATCACAGGTTCAGGAATACTACCTAGACTCAGAATGTTCACACAGCATCTTTCCTTCCCCAGTGTGCCCATCTCACTTACCAAGGTTCTTCTTCTCAAAAATATCAACCATTAATTGCATAATTTAGCAGGAGGAAAGCCCATACTACATTTTTCAAAAAATATTTCCCCACCAATGGTGCAAAACACTTAACAACATTCCAGCACTTACCAGCCTCTCTCCGGAGAGGACCTCCAGCAGCTTGATGAGCATCCGTCCATCTCGCAGGTCAGTGTACAGGTCTGTGATCCGGCAGGACACTCGGGCGAGATGGGAATTGACCCACTTGGTGAAGGTTTTCTTCTGCACAGCTTCGCGCTCATCTGTAAGCAGAGGAGAGCTTGCTTTACCACCAACCACAGACGGGCAGCAGTGGCTTTGTGCCTGCGGGGTCATGGGACCCCAGTCAAAGGAAGAACGGTAAAACTGAACTCTAATGAAACCTCTACTTACCTCCTCTCAAGCATGATCAGCTCTTTGGGAATAGAGAAATTGTGCACTCCTTGAACATTTTAAGCCCCTAAGCACATCACCAGCAGAATATCCTTTGTTCTCACATTCATTTCATTTCTCCCATTTCTGCTGAAGAGGTAGCAGGGTATAGTAGATTACAGCAACATCCTTTGCAATTCTGCCCAGTAGTCCAACAGCATAATATTTGGCTGATAAATCTCTAATGTATATGTTACAGCTGTTGTCCTTCAAAAACTGAGTGGGGGCGGGGGGGGAAGCACACAGAATATGGAAAGATGTGGGGTAGAAAATCTCAGAAGATATTCAGAAATTATTTCTCTGTTCAAAAGATCAGGCATCACCTAATAAGATAAATTCAGTCATGACCCTGATCTGCAACGACCCTTTCACCTGCTGAGTCAAGCCTCGATAACAACATGGTAGAATTCAAAGATTTGGTCAGGCATCGGAAGAGCAGGACCCCAGCCCAAGGTTTTGCCAAAGCTGAACTGAGACACTGGATTCAATGTCCCCTTCGATAACATGAGTGGACAACTATCATCTCCAAACTTCAACCATTTGCTGAAAAGGCAACTGTTAGTTTATGCTCTAATGTGTAGCTGTTGCACATCCAAGTCACCCAGGGAACAGCAGTAAGTTCTTCAAGTCTCAGTGATCAAGTTCTGCCCAATTCAAAGTATAAAACTAAAACTCAAAACAGCCACGCGTCAGACTGGCTGAAGTTTCGTGCCCTACAGGACCACGCCGAAGACTCCTCAGGACTCCGCTGGGTTACCCCCCAACCCGACCCCCAGCGGCCGAGACCACAGGCGCTCTCTGACGGCTCTGGGCAGTGGGCACCCAGGTGGTGCCCCACCCCTTGCCTCCGAGCAGGGACCCAGGCCTCGGCTCTGGCACCGGAACACCCTAGTCTGTGGCTTTTTTTTTCTCATACAGGGAATAATTTCAAAAGATAGACTTTGACCTTCAAGCATCCTAGTTCCAGGAGATTTATTGACCTTTGACCATGAATCTAGGATGACGTGGAGCCAGGATGACTACACCAGGGTGACACGCACTACCTATCGGAATGGACTATGCTAGTCTGCCCCCCGGGAACTTTGCAACCTCCTGCCTGATCTCTGTGTTCTGTTCCCCCTCTTCCTCATTATAAAAACCTCTGCCTTCACTGAGAGATGGATTTGGGCTTTGAGGCATGAGTCCCCCATCTTCTAGGTGGCCGGTACCTGAAAATAAGTCACTTTCCTTTACATCAGCACTTGCCTATCGAGTATTGGCTTTTGTGGCAGCAGGCAGCTGGACCTGCACTTGGGTAAAATGACATGAACTTATTTAACTAATAAACTCAGGCAGAGAAAAGAAAAAAAGCATAAAACTCTACAGACACATCTGCCTAGAACTGGCCCTTTATACCCCATACAAATAGGCTTGCAACCTTCTTGCCTCTGAAGAATGTTCTAAATGCTACTGGAGACTTTCAACGGGAATCCCCAGAATGTGCCCTGGATCCACCCACTCGTACTTTGTTTTCTACAGTTTCCCTTCCGTCAGTTACTTGCTCCATTTCTGGCTCCATAAGCATGAACTGGCACCAAAGAACCCAAGTTCTACTCCTTCCGGTGGAAGCCCAAACCCACCAAGATGTTTACGCATTAATCCACAAAAAGACCCCAACAACTTTTTATGTATTTCAAAACCACTGGGTGACAACTAAAAAGCTACCTTGCTAATGGGGCATGCACTAGGTGGCCTGGGTGTACTGGGTTCCCAGGCTGGTCAGAGCATCCTGGGAGGGTCCGCCAGAACGGTTTTGCTGAGGCCTCTATCCACCCCACCGCAGGGAGGGAGGGAGGGAGGGAGGGAGGCAGATACTACGTGAGATGAGCCTTCACTGCTGCCAGCCTGACAGGTGAGGCAGCCAGGGGCCTCTGCCAAGACAGCTGGCCACCTGCTGCAGCCAACAGCTCCTCCTGGTCCAACCTCTCCCTAAAGGAAGAGCCCATCCTGGGGAAAGAGGGCCTTTCCTCAGGAACAAAGGCCTACCAAAAACAGACAAAGGATCAGAAAGGCCAGGACTGGGGGAGACAAGAAAAAGGCAGTGAGGGACAAACTGCAGACTGAAAAAGGAGCTGCACCAATAACATCATGACAGGTCACACAGAAAAGATCACATGCATTATTAACCACACAATCATCCTGATGGATGGTAACTTTATGACAGTGACACGGGGAGCTGTTTAGGGTTTTTCCCCCCCTAAGGTTGGCTGTTTTGAAAGAGCAAGTCCAGATCGGAATACACAGACATACTAGGTTTCTCCCAGGTATGGGTCATGTGTATTTAGGGTCAACTAATTTTTTTTAATACCTTTTATGTGCTACACTGGAGTTGCAAATATCTTTCATAAAGCCCTTGATGGGTATCCTAGGCTGTTATTAAAGCTTCTGGGGCTCAAAGTCACTACCACACCCAGCCTATCAAGGGAACACAATCAAAACGAAAACCTGCTTGGATTACGGTATTTCTAAATAAACAAGCACATAACGTGTTACTCAGCCAATTGTCACTCCTTGGGTCTGTAATCTCACATTACAGAAACACCCGGGCTTCTTTCAGGTTCTGAATTAACAGGTTCCTTTATGAGGAGATGCTGAGGATTTGCTTCAAAGGACAGTAAAAGAACTCCCACAGCACCCATCCTGAAGAATTAGCCCCCTAACCCCACCCTCGGGGAGGCACACAGAGAGGTCACATTGGAGCAGAGAGAACTGAGTGGAAATAAAACAGGCCGAGGATCTGTACAAAAAGGGCTCCCTAGGGCTTCTGTGGTCCTCAGAAACTTCAGGAAGAAGGTAAGAAAGAAGAGGAGAAAGAAAAGCTCAAAATTAAACAAAATGAAAGGAAAGGTGGCTTGCTTTTTAGCCCTCTCTCCTGCTTCGCACTTCTCCGCTCTCCTCAGTTTCGGAAGCCGGCGCCGGGAAGTGTAAGCAGGCTAGAAAAACCAGAGGGTCCACGTTTCTCAGGCTCACACTGCCACACTGGGAAAGGCCTGGAAGTTTCCGTCCAGGGACTGGACCAGAACCAACACTCTTGTGACACACAAGGGGCAGGAAACGGGCTCAGCCTGAGACACAATGCCCAGCCAGCTTAGTGTGTCCTCTTACAATGGATCGCTTGGGGAACAACAAACACTTCTGAGGCCGGAAGGAGGGAAAGGGGAAAAAAGTCTACCCAGCAACGCAGTTGAGGATGAGGCTGCATGTCCTTGGGGACTCCGTCCTTTGTTCCTCCCTTCCTGGGAAGGCACAATGACATCACCCCTGCAACCCCAACCCAGCCGGGCTGGGGCAGACTAGGCCAGCCGGCCGCCTGAGGAGGAGCAGGGGCCTTGGCACAGACAAAGGAGGCCAGTCCAGAGGCGTGTTTCCAAGCCCAAGCTGCTGTCACCGCGCCTGAGCTGTGTGAGGAGGGGGTGGGCGTCGCAGAAGGAAGAGAAACCACTCCCGGTTCTACATGTATGAGCAAATCTGGCGACCGAAAAGGGAGCCCTTACAAGCTCCGTGCTGACTTGTTTGGTTGATCGGTGATTTTCAACTGGGGGGCAATCTTGATCCCCAGGGAACATTTCGCAATGCCTGGAGGCATTTTTGACTGTCATTACTGGGGGACAGTCTAGTGGGTAGTAGCTAGGGATGCGGCTGAATAGTGCACAGGACAGACCCCACGAAGAATTATCCAGCCTCAAATGTCAGTAGTGCCGGGTTGAGTTGAGAAACCCTCGTTTAGACATTCTGGACCTACACCAATTGCAGCTGGCATTCATAATTCATAGTGTCTCAGGGCGGCACTTGGCAGAGAAGGGCACCCCAGAGCGGGACAGCCGAATTGGGGTGTTATTCATTCATTATTCTCTTTACCCACATCAAAGGGCTTTCGATCCTGATGGTGTGCAAGGTTGGCTGGAGGCTGCAGAAATGCCCTGCCCTCAGGTCCACTCGCGCCCCAGAGGGCTTCCTGCTTCCTTGTGAAGCAGAGGACCCACTGTAGAAGCAACAGGAACCACAGGTGGGTTCTGTCTGCACTGGTGTGACAGTGGGCTTTTCGGTCCCCTAAACCATCTCCATTCTCCTTTTACCTTACCAGGGCCTCGTACTGCTGTTAATGAAGACAAATTATACTTGCGTCTCCTCCAGGAGCTGACATGGCTGAGCCTGACGCTGGGGCAGGTTCTCTCCCAGCCCTGCCCAAAACTCGGTAGGTGGTGTGCCAAGGAGCGGGCACCTCGCAGGCCTGCTCCCTGTATCTCTCAGCTGGGTGTGCCCCCGACCCCCAAATTATATTTATTTAGAGGGACTCACCTACAGGTGGCTCTGGTATTAAATGAGAGGGGGTGAAGTGCACATCAAAGTGCCCGGCTTGTTGTAACTGCTCATTAAATTAGTTCCTTCTCCTTTTCCCCATCAAGTAGCACTCTCATCAGTTCAAAGCATTTGAGAAATTTATCAGGGATCATGGTCTCATAATCTCAGGGTAGAACAAGCCTTAAGAAGTCTTC
The DNA here is from genome assembly GCA_004026545.1 of Mormoops blainvillei. Classification (NCBI taxonomy): domain Eukaryota; kingdom Metazoa; phylum Chordata; class Mammalia; order Chiroptera; family Mormoopidae; genus Mormoops; species Mormoops blainvillei. The sequence continues at coordinate 26,399 of PVJD01000460.1, read as the reverse complement.
TGACTCACCTTTCTTTCAAAAGGAAAAAAAAAATCCCTCTACAGACCTGGGCCAGCTATTTAAAAATCTCAGTGAGTGGGAAACTATTATGTGTGTGGCAGGAGGTTAATAGTTGTATAAAAAGAAAATGACTTGTTCTTTTTTTTTTTTATTAAATTAATAATAGGATTCACTGAGCGCTTACTATGTCCTGGGTACCCATATATGGGCTTCACAATCCTCATCATTATTCCATGAGGCAGGAATTCGTAACCCTCCAGGCAGGCCGGCTCCGAAAAGCCTGGTTCTCAGTCGCTACGCAGTAAGGCCTTTCGCCGAACATTAAAAGTAAAAAAGAAAAAAGAAAAACCCATGTTTCCATGATACAAGATACAGAATCACCCGTAATCTCACCATCCTAACCCAAATCCTATTTTGTCAAAGGGTCTGCTCCAGACCTTGGGTGACTAACTGTCGGGATGGCATCTCCTTCAAGACTAGATCTGTCTCTGTGGCCCCCAGAGGCCCACTCCACCTTTGCAGCTACAGAGACCAGGTCTCTTCACTCCTCCATGTAAAAAGACCTTCAGATTTAAACACTGCTCAATGACCCCTCTTTGTAATGACTGTCACAGTGTGGTGGGCAGAGGGGAACACACGATGGTCCCTGAAGACACTATTGTCTCTTGGCAGCCTGGACAGCACTGCATACCTACTGATCCAAGCCAGGACTTGAGGTGGCTGCAGCACTAGCAGTCCAGGGAGGGGAAAAAGGGCCACCAAGAGAAGAAGGGGCAAAAAGAACCGGCAGCCCTGTGTGGGAGGGAGCTTGGTGAGGCAGTCTCTGTGTCAGTGCAGGGGTGGGAGTCAGCAAAGACCCCTAGAGCTCTTCCCGAGCGAAGTTTCCCACAGCCACGAATTCTGCCAGAATGTCCCTGGAACCCTGAGAACCAGAGCGGTTCTAAGTGGTCTGAGATCCAGCCAGCTGAGCCTTTAGCTCCACAGGCCCAGAGAGGAATTACTAGTCAACTGCCTGGAAAATGAGAATTTCAGAGAAGCAGACGAGTAAACCCAACCTCGGGTGAGTGGAAACACCTACGTCAGGATCTTTGTCAGCTTCTGATCCATGGAAGGAGTGAATTAGAAGTAAAATGCTATTATGGTGTTCTTTCCTAAAAACAGAATTTTATAAGATGGCATGCCTGCAATCACATCATCATGCATCTGAATAAAAATTTATTCTCCTTAAAGCTCACCAGATCTGCACAGCAACTCTCCCGGGAAGGTGGACACGAGAGTTGGCAAGGGGGAAGGGCTGCTCAGTGTCCCAGCCAGCAGTGCTGTGTAGGGGCTGCGTCTGCTGGGGGCCCCAGGGGGTCGCTCTGCCTCCTCCACTGTTCTGTCAGGTTAGGAGGGATTAGGATGCTTGGCTACACTTTCTCATCTAAGCGTGAAGATTCACTCACTGTCTTATGGTTCTGATAAACACGTTGAAATCTGCACAGGATTTCTAAAAGGAAGGATGAGATATTTACAACAGAGAAACAGGTTAGCTTAATCTTAACCAAAGGACTGTGAATATCTTCTCCACCTCATCCCTTTCTAGAAGTACATTTCCACTTCCTCTCTTTTTAGGGAATGACTATATTATCAAAATTGGAAGGCTATGGTGCTTTGATATTTATTGATTACTCTGAAGAATTTGCTGTAATCGGAAGAATGGACACTGTGTTAGCATGAGGTAAGTTACGAGACATGGAAACAGCTCTGATGGGCAGGAGGGCACTGTGTTATGGAAATGATTGTACAGCATCTTTCTCCGACGCCCTCTGCATAGAAGGCTAAGTACAACCATATTCACCATATGCCACGGCTCTGGCTACGAAAAGGGGAAGCCAGGGACGAGGGAAGGTGTGAAAGCATGGAACATTTCTGGATGGAAAATAAGAGCAATACAGAAACATTCATTATTCCCCCAAAGGCTGAATTTATACCTGGCTTAAAAGAACAAATCTTTCTTTGACTTTAAATGGTCTGAACCTATTGGTGTAACACAAGAATATTTTCTGCCAGGATCGTCTTCAGTCGTGCTGAAGATAACGGCCTATCTGAAGCAAGAAACTGGCAGTCTTGTGCAGTTTCTTTGTATAGACACATGGCTAAGTCAGGTCTAGACTTGGGTTCATGGTCGGAAAGGAGGTACAAGGACGGAAAGAGAAGAAATCAAACGGGGACAACGAAGGAACCATCCCATGAACACATCCACAGTTGGCTATTTAAATAGACAACACTGTACGGTCAGATGATAAGGACTAATCCTAATCTTATGCTGAGAGTATTTATAAGCCCCACTGTATACTGTATACTGTATGCAGAACTGTGTCCAAGACACGGTCCCTTGCCCTCGATGAACTAGGAGTCTAGCTGGGGAAATAAAATGGGAAGTTAAGAAATAAAAGATTACAAAGCGGGACAGGATCTGTTGCTAAGAGAATGATTTCAACAGTTTACTTTGGGGTGTTTGGAGGAAAAAGCTCACTAAAAACTGGAACAGTCTCAGGCCCCTCCAACAACCACTGGAGTCCTCGCCCAGTGCCTTTCCCATTCGTGCGCGCCTTACACGCCAGTGGCACACTCCTCTTCCTCAAACAGAGGTTTCTCAAAGTTATGCCGCTGTACCCAAACCTTCGGGGGCCTCCAGCCCCCCGCAAGACAGTCCCAAGCCCCAGGCAGGCATTCAGGGGTCCCGAGCGGCCTTTCCTTGGGCTTTCCCTGCTTCCTCTGGGATCTTCCCTCACGTACCATTTTTCTGTTGCAGCCCGAAAGGTCTTCTTACTCTTTATGTACTGAATGCTCACTTTACACATTCCTTTTTCTTTCCCATCTTTGCTTACACCATTCTCCTAACCTGGAAGGTAATTTCTCTTTCCTCTGAAACCCAGGTCAAGATCACCTCTTCCAATAAGCCTTCATTTGATAGGATGTGGTCTCTTATCTTTTTATTATGTATCCTGTGTCCTACCTCTTCAACTAGCCTGCACCTGCCTCCAAGGACCCAACTCTGTATCTGTTTAGAGCCTCAGCACATGCCTGGTAGAGTGGGTACACAATGAACGTTTGCTGAAGCCGTCAGCAAACCTCCAGTGCCCAACAAATACGCTCCCACTAAACCCCGCTGCTGCTGGCTGTTCCCCTGGACTTGTTAAGGAGGAAAGAAATTCCAGATCACAGAGACAGGCCCTAAGTAGTTAAATGTTATCAATGTATAACACTAAAAATCTTTTACAACCGAACTATTTCTTGCAACTGTTCCAATAAATGACAAAATTGCAATCCTGTGGTCCTGTCAGATTAAAAGGGGCTCAAAGCTAACCTGTAAGCATAACAAAATTTTTTGTTTGTTTTGCTGCTGGGTAATCGCCCCCACATATCTGTAGAGAGCAGGGTGAAGCTACAAAACACGTAAGTGTGTAATAATTATAGAATTATTTTAACATGACCCAAACAGGCCAATAGTCATAAGACTTAATTTATACTAATTTTTAAAATACACCCATTAAAGCGCAATTCTTAAGTTGTTAAAAAAAAATTCTAATTTGAAACAAAAGATTACAGTAGGGTGGAGTTCCCTTATGTGCCTTAACTTGAAAAAATAAATAAATCATTTCCCATGAGCAACATGCAAAATACACAGAACAGGAAACCGGAAACAGGCAACTGGCTGTATTGATAATAGAGAATCAAACTGTTATCTTGAGGCAGCAAAAGGAAGGAAACTAATCTTTTGACTGAAGGTCTCCCTGTGCTGGATTCGTCTGGAAGCCTTTCATTTAAGTTTGCTGATTTGTATATAAATAGAACTTGAGTTAAAATGCTTTTCCTAACAGTTTAACCCACTTTATGGACAAAACACATGTAAGCATCTGTTCTAAATGCATGTGTAGCAAATATGCAATTCTCTGCTAATACTTAACAGTCTGATATGCAGACTATAAAACAACAATAAACTCTATATAACCTTGAAGCTATGGTTTACATCAGCCAAGCAGGCCCAGCATGCAACTTACGATGGTCTTTATTCTGAGCAATGCAATCCCAATTCTGCCAATGTGGAAACCGAGGCACCGCAGGGGCACCTGCGAAGACGTCTGCAATAATAACCTGGGACAGCAGGCCAGGGTCCAGGGGTCCTGCCTGCCTGTCATGCTTGTCACTTCAAGGTGAGTCCGTTAAAATCATAGTCCACAAAAAGCCAAGGGTGTGCAGGAGGCTGATTACAGTGGGGACCAATTCTGAAAGCAAATGGTCAAAGTAACACCACCTGTTCTAGGATGAAGGCTAAGGTGAGAACTAGGGTGAATTAACAGTGAAAAAGGCTAAAGCCGCAGGGGATAAGGAAGTGCCTTAAAAAAATAGCAACAGGACATTATGAAGGAATATTAAGAGACCATTCATGAAATTTGCCTGAAAATGGGTGGCACACTTCAAAATTGCCTTCATATATAGGAAGCCACACCATGAGTTTGCTACTGTGCCATTCTCCACATCCGTGGGACAGGCGGTCCAGCAGGAAAGGGTCTGAAACACAGCCAAGGACGGTCAGAATGAGGGATGAAGGACATCCCACTCTGCTCCTATGCACTGGTGGGTACATGTTGTGCTAGGATCTTCGCTAACTTGACCTTGTTTAGTACAAGCCATTGGTTCTAACTAGAGGAGGCACAGAAGTTTTGGTTATCCACCTGAGTGCATATGGCTGGCAAAGGCACATCCCACCCAGGATTAGAACCTGTATCCATCTGAACCCTAAAGGATCCCAAAGCTCCCCTGCCCCCCGACCCCCTCCACCCCACACTGCCTAAGGAAAACAAGACATTGCCTTCCCAAAGAAACAGGGAAAAAAAACCACAGCTAAAACCCCAGGTCAGTTCCTCCTTAACAGAAAAGATCCAATTAAAAGAGGCGACAGCAATCTTCGGTCTGCAGCCTGTTTGGGTACAGCCTGGGAGCTAGAACAGTTTTCATTTTGTTGGGTGAGGGAAGGGGCATTGGAGGAGGATGAGGAGACATGACAGATACCCCATGAGACCGGCAAAGCCGATTGTAGTTCCTGTGTGGCTCTCTATAGGAAAAGTTTGTCAATTCCTGGTTTAAAACGTTTTTATAATGCCACATTGGTCCCATACCCCATTTGTTAACTTCCATTTCCAAATCAAAATCAGCTTAGCAAATATGCGTGGAGTGCTTGCTATGAACAAGGCACCACACTGGGGGCCATTTTTAATTCTGTTAAACATGCAGCAGCCACATGTATTTTTTTGTTTGTTTGTTTAATTATGTTACTGTCAGGTCAGTCAGGAGGTGAATCCAGGGCCCTCTTCCCTCCCCAGCTGAGGGTTATTTATCTGGTTACCTGACACACAGGATTCACAGTGCACCCCTGCTGTCAGGAGGGACAAAGCATGGCTGGAACTCAAGGCCACACCCCCCTGTTCAAAGGATAAGGAAGAGCTCGGTGGCTTGAGGCCAGATTTCCCAGTTTCCCCGCTGCCTCTTCTCACATGCTCCAGGTCCTCAGTTCTTACTCTGACGGACACCTTGTCATCATCTTTCTTCCCCCAGTCCTCCCTGAAAGGAGACTAAAAAATATTAAGTCCAAGGTGGACGGAGGGTAACTTGTAAAATCCCCGAAGGATGGAAAAAGCTTGGAGCTAAACAGATATCATATCCTTAATTATTAAACTTAGATGGCAGAATGCTAACATTAATACAGACTAACTAGGAAAGCACATTTTAAAGGGCAGTAACCATACTGGGTACACTAGAGATAAGATTTTATGAAGGTAATTTAATTGCAATATATTGTGGAGGAGGGTGGGGGTTTGTGTCTGTATATAACTTTCTCTAAACAACAACTAAAGCAGGAAATATATTCCAAGCCAGTCTATCAGGTGGCACACAAATTCACTGATAAAGATAAAATCCCGTACTTCATTTTCAAGGGCTAAAGGTAGGTTTTGTTATAGAAGCCTTGTGATGAAGTGGAAGTGGTGAGACAGAATTTGAATTTACTTTTTTCATGCAATGCACAAAAAAGGCAGCCGTCCTGTTCTGTGGACCATGTAGCTGGTCTAAGCTGGCAAAATTCAAATAGTGTGCGCCCTGGCCCTTGCTCATGATTTTTCTATTTTCTCCAGTTTTCTAGAATTCTTAGGGTCAACAAGGCAGGGGAGAAAACAGAACTGTCTTTCACAAGCCAGAGTCATACCATGGTGAGACACTCAAGACCCAAAAGGATGCTCCTTAATGTTTCCAGAGAGGCTAATGCTGCCAACAAGACAACTGCCAGCCCAGCAACTTGAGAAGTTTCTGACAGCTCTCCTGTGACACAAGGATATCCAACGTTAACTGCAGTAATTTGTGGAGTCAAAAACCTAAGATTGAAGGTTTTTTTTTTAAACCAGAGACACATGGACAAGAAGGAAGGGCCAAAGATCTGAAGGTCACCATAACGCTGTCTGCTTTTCATGGCCAGCACAGCATTTACTAAAATCATCAGTTCCTGAATGAATTGTGGAAGCACCCATGTAAGATAATATAAGGTATCATGGAAATCCTCCACATAGGGTTATATATGTGAATTTAACCAGCAAAGTCCTAGCATTTTGGGACAAAGAAAGCCTCAGTGATACTGAGTTATCACTTGGAACTACAGAATTATGACAAGGTTCCACTTAATGAGAAATCATATTTAAAAAACAAATGAAGCAAAACAATATAAAAACTGGCTTCTGTCCTAAAGAACATTACCAGTTAGTCACCTAAACCCCTCTGGCCAGTGACCATGACCCCAGCTGTAAAAACTGTCAGGGCTGAAATAAGCAGGTTGATAAATTAAGTAAGACTGTCTCAATTTCAATGGCAAAACTCCAAATTATAGTTGTATTTACAAGTAAGCCCTCAGCTTTCATGTATGTTGGGGGTGGGGAGGAGGCGGGAGAGGTATCCAAACTCCATTTGGATTTCAGTTATAACTAATGATTGAGACAAGATTCAAAAACAAAATGCATAATGTTATAAAGAGGAGTTGCTCCTTGAACCGAACTAAGGAATTTTAGAGCTTAGCACTATTTTCCAAGTGATATCCCAGTGCGTCACACCAAAATTTCACTTTTCACTGAGTACTCTTCTTTCGGGAAGTAATTTATTGAATGAAAAGCTCTGACTCAATCCTCAATTATATATTTAACTTAGCCGACTATAGCACTATCTGAAAAGATGATTCCATGTCGAACAGCAAATGAGGTACACACTAGTACCCACCGTTCAGCCATACAGGCCTACCATCATTTTCCCCCACCTTGTGTCAACCAACCAATGAGCAGCCATTTCTTGAGTAACTAAGTGTGAAGGGCACCTAAAAGCACTGTTCTCTACTTAAAAAGTAAGCAAGCAAGTCTCAGCTTCTTGAGAACTCACAGCACCAGATAAATGATATCCATATTCAACTACTATTTTAGTTATTTTAAGAGATCTTAAAATTCAAAAGAGAAAGTTACCACTCACAAGGTCAAACCCTAAAAAACAATTCTGCCAACTTCCTTTGTGGCTTTTCTCAACCTCACCCAAACGATAAATGGTTACACAAGATTTCTTTCATAGCAAAATAGGACAGTTTTGGCGGGCAGACCCTGTGAGTACACAGTGTACACTGCCTTGCTGTAATAAAGGAGGACAGAAAAGCAGGAGGAGGAAATGACCTCAGGTTCAGCCCCCAGGATGACCCAGTCAACAGGTGGGGCAGCACCAACGAATCCCTCACACTAATCAAAGGTGGGCAGGACAGTTAACAGTTTCTACTAGTTTAAACACACACACACACACACACACACACACACACACACACACACACATTTTTCATTAATAGAAACACTAACCAAAGCTTTAAGTACAGTTTTATAAGACAATGTACAGGGTGCAACCTGGATCACAGAGAATCTTCTTAGCTTATAACTAGGCACCCACTTTATTTTTTATTAAATGAACAAAGAAGGCAACAAAAGGGGGCCATAAAGAAGGAGATCGGTTTTTCTGTTGCTCTATTTGTTTTGGAAACGAAAACCTGTTGCACAGTGTTGCTTACTAAATGCAAATCTCTTCCCACAAAATAGAACACAAATCTTTATAACGTCCCAGAGTACACACCCATAGGCTGCCCTCTCCCCCCACCCCACCCCCCGCCGGCCCTCCCCACCATTTCCTAACAAGCAAGGCTTTATCTCCCACTCCACAAAGTTTGGCACTTTACAACAGGTGTGGCGACCTGGCTGTTCCTCGTTTTGTCAGTTGGGAGAGGAGAGAGAGTAAAGCAACCCTGTGACAAGAGGAGTATTACTGCTAGTTACCTAGATACAGCCTTGGAAGCCTACTGCTATAGCTGATTTATCAGGGGCACTTTATTGCTTAATGTACACTTGGCTGTTTCTCCTCAATAAGCCTCTATAAAGATGATAATCTTGAAACTGGGTGGGAAGGGTTGGAGGCCCATAGAGGTTCCACTGTGGTGGCAGATAGCAGAAGTTCCTCTTTCAGGACTAGGCCAAAGTAAGTGAAAATGAACGAACTCTTCCTTGGACTTGAGAAACAAATCCTTTCACTTACTGAAGTCATGGAGGAAAGAGCATATTGGTATGTGGTTGCTCGGAGGGTAAGTGGCCAATACCAAAATTTAAAATATGCACTCCTTCCACCTACCAATCACACCTGTTGATACTTACATTCTAGGATCACCTGTGCAAGCTCACAAAGAAGTGCAGGATATGGACTGCAGATTTTTAAAGTAACTTTAAAACAGAGATAGCAACAAGAAAACAAGAGACGGAAAACAATTAAATGCATACGAACAGGTTGATGGATTAGAACACGATACATCCACACAAAAGAATACTGTGTACGCACTACAAAGAGTAAGGGAAATCTGTGATGTGCGTATTTAGGAAGGTGACATGAATGAACTGTCACTTACAGAACAGTGTATGTATTTAGTTTAATCTGATGAACATATATATATTTAAATGTAATTACCTATACGAAATGTATCTTAAAATGTATATATTTAAATGTAAATAAAAAGGTATGGAAGGTTACTTTCGAAATGTTTGGATTGGCCAAACCGTTTAGTTTTTTCCACATGATGGTTCTAGCACTGCTTAGTTGTCTTTAACTTTATTAGAAACAATTTTTGTTAGATTGTGTTGTGGCAGTTTGGTCATATCAACATGCATTTAAAATAAAAGTGTCAAGGTTGGTGACTTTTCGTGCAGCCATTTTAATACTGAAGATGGAAGATGATACGCAACATTTTTGGCGTATTATGTTTTATTATCTCAAGAAAGGTAAAAACACTGCTGAAATGCAAAAAAAACATTTGTGCAGTGTATGGAGAAGATGCTGCGACTGAGCAAATGTGTCAAAAGTGGTTTGTGAAGTTTCTTGGTACTATAGACATTTTGGCCAAATCCTCCTTTGCTGTGGGGCTGTCTCATGCATTGGAAGATGTTCAGTAGCACCCTTGGCCTCTCTACCCACTAGAAGCCAATAGCGGGAGATAGCCGACATACTCAAAATACCCAAATCAATAAAGTTATTGGTGAAAATGAAAACGTCTTTTATTTTACAGGAAAAACTAAACAGGTTTTTTGGCCACCCAATAACTGTAATTCTCTCAAGCCAGAACCAGAGATGGGAGGCATTTCCACTTCTGTAATTTTTGTGCTGTTTGTTGGGTTTTTAAAAAATAAAATAAACATATACCATTTTTGAAATATTTAAAGGGCATTTTCACTTGAGGAGAAATCGCACGTTCAATTTTTACCAGGTTAAGAGAACTGAGGTTTTACCAATGGGTCTGGGATTGAAAAGCAGAAATAAAAGGGGCACTCGACAGAGGAAAACAAACTCTCTCAGGGCCCTGCAAAAGGTCGTATGTGAAATGCTGCCTTCAGTGAGTACTCTAAATTAAATGGCACTCCAAATTGTCATATCTTTCTTCTGGAGAGTAGCAATTCAGTATTTAACCTTACATGACATTTATAAGCAAAATAAGGCAAAAAATATTAATACTTCCTTTTAACAGATGGTACTCCGAGGCTATCAATGCAAAAATAAGTGACATTTACTGAAGGGACACTGAGGTCTACGCAACGCTAGGGAAGTGAGTTTCCCAGCAAGGGGTGCCAAACAAACACAGCAAAGCCCAGAGGTCAGGCTCCAAGTGCCTTCTCACTTGGCACTTTGGTCAGAAGAGCTTCCATTTTATACCCTTTATTTACTGGATCTCCACCTCAGATTTCATCTACAGGAAAAGAAATCCCAGTATTTTAGAGTATTTGGAAATTGCCTGGCTAAGCAATGGGAAATAAAGATAGATGCCGGAGGAGTTTCCAGTTTAATGATGCACCAGCCTCACTGACAGGTAATTTATACTGCAAGGTAATCGGTGACAAGAGAAGAAGGAGCAAAGCACTGTGGGATCGACTGACCAAAGGTGATTCAAGGGGTTTAAGCTTCATAGTTGAGGTGACATCACCAGTCAACAGCAGGGACAAGATCAGGGCCCAATGGGGTTGATGAACCAGTGCTTCAGCTACGGGGGCTCCAGGGACAGGACCCTAAAGGATGAGGGTATTCAGTGGTCATCTCCCATATCCCGCTGCGCCCTCCCTGCCCCCATATTTAGGTTTGCTGCTTACTGGAAGTGCTAGGCACTCTTCTAAGTACTTCACTAAAACTATTTAATTCTCAAAGCGCCATATGAAGAAGGTACCCTCATCACCAAATATATTTTGCGTAAGAGTAAACTAAGGCTCAGAGAGGATCTGTGACTTGGTCACAGTCATAAAGCAAATGGAGTCCCTGGAGTCTGAACCAAGGTCTGCCTGCACGGCCCCACTACTCTAAACAGAAGCATACATGGGCAAAAACCTTATGCTCCCACGGAAACAAAACAGGGTTTTTGAATGCTGAATAGGTGTTTTCCCTACCTAAAAGGAGTATGCGGAATTAAACCTCTTAAGGTAACCTTAACTCCTGACAATTCTAACAATGGAAGTTTTACTTGTAATTCAGTGCAGAAGCCCACATCAGAAAGAACCCTTCATATTTTCAATTATTCTTTCAATTCCATCAGGAGTTCCAAGTCCCATCAAGGAAGTATGCTCCTCTCCCTTGCCTGAGCCCTAGGAGGAGTGTAATCCACCTTGCAGCATCAAAGTGCTCTCGGTCACCACCAACTCAACACAAATCCAAAGGACACTTTCCTTTTCAAATGTCACCTTCAGTCACAGCACAGAAACATCCACTAGTCTCCCATAACAACGCCCACTGAAATTCCTCCTTAAGCGTCTGGAACCAGTGAGGCAAGAAAACTAACTTTGTAATTGCTTTGCCATCATGTATTTTAACAAACAGATGAGATAATTTAAGATTGCATCTGTTTTTAAAAAAGTGTCAATATCAACCGAAGGCTTTGAACAAGCCGAGGGTACACAGAACCAGACTTCCAGGTGTGTTTTCCCTTTACCTGGGTTTCTAGAGCCATCCTATTCTTGGTGCTGATAATTACAGGTATCCCAGGAACCAAACCACAGAGAGCACATCTGCAGCCAGGGGAGAGTGAAAATGCCTGCCGTCTGGCAGGGGGAAAGGTCTTCATTCAGATTTGGAAGGAAGCAGAGCAATTAATTAATCAAAAGTATGGCTTGGGGGTAATTAGCAGCAGCAACTGAAATGTTTAGCTGAGTTTCCTCTTTTTATCTCGAGGCGGTTCCTATAGACAGATGCTCAGGTTTAATGAAGTTTAATGAGACCTGAAGCAGCTGCTAATTAGTCTGTAGGAGGAAGCAGTAATGACAAGGGAGAAGGGTTATGGGGGAGGTACCTCCAAGAAAATCCCTGAAGAGTGTCAAAGTGGTCCCAGAGCAAATAAAGGGTTAAAAAAGAAAACAACAACAACAACAAAGAGGTAGCCTTGGCCGTGTGGCTTCAGCTGGCTGGAGCACTGTCTGGTGTTCCAAAAGGCTGTGGGTTTGATTCGTGGTCAAGGTATTTATGGGAGGCAATCAGTTGATATTCCTTTCTCATATCTCTCTCTCTCAAATCAATAAACATACCCTCAGGTGGGGATTTAAAAAAAAAAAAGGCAAACTAACCCGGAGCCCAGAGGTGATGGCAGCTCCATGGCAGTAGTGATTCCAAGGCAACAGCAAATTCTGTCAACACCGAGGACACCCATGTCCAGAGCAACCTGGACAACCATCTTGTGTTTCACCAAAGCCCTTACTGAGAACTCGCAATTCAGAGCATCCCTTCCTCCCCAACACTAAGATATCAAAAGGCTTAGTAACCACTAAGGAGAAGCATTTAATGACTATGGTTAACACCTCTGCTCTCCATCCTACACTAGTAATATCATTAACTTTGTTATTTAATTTGTTATGGGTTTATCTCATCCAGACTACCTCCAGGACTGGTATCAATACTTTTGGAAATGCATAATAGGAACCCAAATCCATTCAGAATTAACTAGTTACTGCCAAGAAACTATAAAGGAGTGAAGGTTTTTATTCTTTTTTAAATCAAAAGAGTGACAATCTGACAACACTATTGTATGATTATAACCCTCCCCCCACAAGTAAACAGATGATGGCAATACTACTGACCCTCCCAATTCACAAGGCCTGCGCTTCAAACTGCTTTCCCAATAACATGGGTAAATCTGCCCTTCATGTAATTCAAGAAACAGGCTCTGAAGAGCCAGTGTGGGCATTAAAAATGAAAAGTGCCCAGCCCCAGTGAGCCAGAAGCATTTAAATGTTGCTGGTTACTCAAAAGTTTCCGATGCTTGTTTTATTGTGCCTCACTTTATTGCACTTCACAGGTGTTGCATTTTTTTTATAAATTGAAGGTAAGACCCTCCACCAGCAAAAAGATCCCCCCTGCAATACTTGCTTCATTGCAGAGTGGTCTGGAATCGAGCCTGCAGTGTCTCCTTAGGTCTGCCCCCACAGTCCTAACCTTTCATCCCCACTGCCTAGCGCACCAGCAAGCACCAGAATCTAGTCCTTACGGAACAACAGTCACCCTAGAGTAACTAACCTTCACCAGAGTTTAACTTCAGAGAACAACAGCTCTGCCACCATCGCTGTCATGAAGAGGATATTCTGGGGTTCCACCTGACCATCTGGAACCTTGAATTTTTTTCAGCATTAGCTTCTTTTCCCACAGGGGCCAGAAGCTGTCAGAACCGGCCTGGAAAGCTCTTTCATACGTGGCTTTAAAGGAAATGAAAATATTCCCCTGTTCGCAATTTACATAAAGAGGGTTGCACGGGTTGGTCCTACCAATACCCGAGAGCAGTTCTCATCTGCAGCTTTTAACCCAGAAAGAAGGGACACTCATTCAAGTTTAGCACAGAGATTTTGGTTTACAACTTGTTTCCAAAGTCAACATGGTTAACTGCTGTAGGATATTTGTTTTTACAGTTTTTAGGATCTGTCTGTCACTGTACCTTCTTGTAAGACCTGACAAACAATACAGTCATTTTAGTCCTAATGCACCAACTAGAACCAGTTCCTACATAATCATTAATTCTCGAAGACTTACTTTATACCTAAACCCAAAGGTCGATAGGAGTTACTGGGACTAACAAAGGGGTCCTTTTCAGAAGCAGATGCACCTTCCCAATTCAAAAGCAGGACCAAACGGGAAGGCTCAATTCCCCTGAGGTGCCCAGTTTTCGGCCAGGTGCTCCGGCTAAGTGAGGATCTGCTTTGTCCACAGTTTTGGTATTAAGGTAGCTGCGCCATTTCTATCAAAAGATGAGCAACCCTCACTGGCTGCTACAGTACCTACACATAAATATGAAAGATGGGGAGTTGGGTATTTTTAGAAATATTTGCTTTGTGATATTATGTAGTTTACCCACATAATGGCCACACACTGGCTATTAGCTCCAAAGAGGCAACCTCAGAAAACGGTAGCTCATAATCTGGTACTGCAGCACCTCTCTTTGGGTAACACTCTTACACCTGTAGGGATGCAAACTGTTGTATTTCATTCTGACTCATGCTTGTCACAGCTCCTTCTACATTTTAAGTATACTGCATTTCGAAGTAAAAGAGATAACTTGAAGTATATAAATCCATAACATAAGGTTTATTCTCAAAAGAGATCAAAATGGGAACTTATAACATATGCAGCCATATAAGAGGGTTTCTCCAAAAGTGCCCTTAAAAGAAAATTTTGGGGGGAAAAACAGACATTTAGCAGTGACGTGGCACCTGCAGTCTAGTGACATCAGGCCTTCCTAAAAAAAGATATTCCCATTCTTCTAGAGAGGAAGGCCAAGAAGAGAACAAAGCCAGCGCTCACCGACCCAGCAATCCTATGATGAGTCTTGTGACTGCGGACTCTTCCAGCAGCAGAATCATCGTCACACATGTTTTAAAAAAAAAAAATCCTCAGGAGACACCAAGGCCAAATCAAACCACTTTTGGAACAAGGTGGATCTCAGCAACAAACATAAATTACTTGCTTCTCTTACACTGAATTTACAACAATGGATGACGAACAAAACCAAGTCTGTGGTTTTAGGGTTTAACAAGTATGGTGCCCCTCTTGCCCGCTTAAAAACTATTTTTGTATCTACTACGGGGAAACTCAAAAGGCGGCCTGAAAACAAAACGCAGAGAGCAGCTGGAAGTCCTCACTCATGCCTGGCAGCAGTAGTGGAACCAGAAATAGGGATTATCTACTTTATTCACACATGGACATCATAGACAAACAGCAACTGGGCCTAAACGTACCAACAAACACGCCAGCAGCTGAAAATGTTTAAAGGCAAGAAAAATCAGCAAAGTCCAAGAAACTGAACTGAAAACGTGGGTTTTGGCCCCACTCCCTATTCCTAGGTAATGCCGTCACCACTGATACTGCTCCAAGGTTACCTTCTGTGTAGTCTATGTCTCACGACTGAACATCATACATACTTTAACTACAAAATTATACTTCCATTCTATTATTACCCTTCATTCCAGGTTCTCAAAGTCCCTTTTACAAATAGTTCTGTTTACTGGAAAAACACAAAGCAAAACTAAAAAACACCACTACCAAAACAAAAAAGTCTCAACAACAAAAACTCATTTCTGCTGGAATAAAAATGGTGTGCCACTTAAAAAAAGAGTCTGCCCTGTCAGCTGAGCCCCCTCTCACTCTGTCAGAATTGCCAAAGCAATCTAGCACAGAAGGAAACAGAGTCCTCCAAGGTTAGGGGAGACTTGATTTTTACACCGCATTTACCAAACCACCCTTCACTACCACCACCAATTGAGAGAGAAAGGCTCAGCAAATCCTTTACAGTTGGAATAGGACCGGGAATTTCCACTTCCCGGCAACTGCTCTCACCAAATCCAGGTTTCCAGGTCCTGGAAATGCTAATCTCGGATTTACAAAAGCACAGGCCCCAATTATCATGCAGGAGAACGCTCTTGAGAAGCGGCACAGAAAAGTGGTTAAGGATTCAGAACCCAGAAGCAGGCTGCTGGGTTGGCATCCAGATTCTATCACTTATTAGCTAAGTGTCCTGGGGCAAAACGTCCTTTGTACCTCTGTCTCCTGACCTCCAAAGCGGAGATAATTCTTACAGGGATGCTGCGAGGAGCACAGGAATCAATACATGCAAAGGATCAATACTTACACTCGTGCTTGCGAGTATCAAGAAGTTTGCCACTACTCACGTGGCCGCCACACCTGGGACCTCCTTTTCCTTCTCTGCAGGAGGCTATAGCTTTGCTTTTGCTTTCCCTCTCCTCAGTGGCCAGTTTCCCATCAAGACTGATTCTGGGAGCCCAGAGTACACAAAGGCTAGTTTTTGTTTTGTTTTGTTTTGTTTTGTTTTGTTTTGAAGCAGTGGGCATCTACCTAACAGATTCCTGGAGAAGCATTTGATAAAATGAAAGTTGCCACTGGTTACTGGTACGACTTCCATGCATTTATTTGCAGGGGCCTTCAAATCTCTATCAGATGATGACCTAACAACCCTTTCTAACCAGTGAGAGAAAGAGGTGCAAGTCATAAGTGGTCATTTCACCAACATCAGCTGTTGAGCGTCTAACTCCCTGTACCTATGCCAACACGAGCTGAATGTTAGCTAACAAAAAAGAGGCAAAAATTCCGATTAAGAACAACAAACATTAATAACTCAAATGGAAGGAAAAAAACATACATCATATAGGCAGATGTTTAGTAATTCCCTCAGGTCATGTCCCATCCCCACACCCAAATGCCCACCACCTCATTACCTAATCCCAGTCAAGGCTGCAGCTCAAATGTCCACTCCAAAAAGCCTCCCTCACAGTCTCATCCCACAACCAAGAGATGTTATTTTTGCATCTTGAAACACCTGCAACTTTCTACCTAGTGTTCTCTTATACAATGTAATCTGAGGCGCTGGCTGTCTCTCTCACACCTGTGTTTCTAGTGTGCTTATTAGCACTGCAACATGCTCCCCACAATCCTCATTTTCATGTTGGGTGGGTCTGACGTCTCCTTCAGTGATCTCAGAGCTATAAACGTGTTCTAAAAACCTGTCCTGCTTTCATCAACAGCACTTACACATAGTTATTCAGGAGGCACATGCAGGTTACTCTATTCCAACAGCCAGTTTGCAATGTTGCATCAACTAGAACACATGATAAGCAACTGACTTCCAAGTTCCGCGAGCCGACTTTTGAGGACAAGTTCTGGATAACATACTTTCACCACTAAAGTAAAGAAACTGAAGCAACAACTGGGGCCAACAGCTATTTTGTTGGGCCCAGGCACACCTGCCATCAGTGTTCTAGCTTTCAGTCATTAACTGAGCAAGGCAGCAGCAGAAAGGGACCGTCACCATCACCCGAACTCTGCTGCCACAAGCTAAGCTGAACCACGTTCTGGAAGCTGCTCTATGCACCCACCCAAACATGTTTCTTTTCTGCTACAGGTTAATTCCTGTCTCGCCCAAGAGAAAGAAGGAAAGACAAGGTTTTCACGACTGCCTAAGCACAGGCATGTTAGGACCCAGCTTTCCTAAAGTGTAAACACATTTCCCCTCTCCTCTTGGTTCAGAGGTTTGTGGATAGATTCAGATGAGACCTTGAATACCCTGAAGCTGAGCCATCACACTGACTGGCTGCCACTGAGTCACCACCATCTTTCCAACACGAGAGATCTTGACTACAAGTATTTCATCTCTAACAAAAATCCTGAGCCTTCACAATACTAGCAGTGGGTCTACGTATATGCTTGCTTATAGCTATGTTCAAAGGGATCCTGAAACACCAAGGCTCAACGTCACCTGAATTTATACTCCCTGACTCATCGTAACTGCATTTACCAAACAAACACTGTATCCACATGTGGGTGGATGTCAGCTCTGTTCTTCAAGACATGCATTACCCATCCCGGCAATGTTAGCCCCTTGCATTACCAATGATAAGCAAATGAGCAGACTGCGTTGTTTTTAATGGGAGGATTTACTCATCAATACAACAGTTTTATCAGCAAGTGATGTATGAGAAAACTGAGCATTCCATTTTTAAGCTATGTATTCAATTTGTTGCTAAGTGTGACACTTTGTTTAAACTACTATGGAGTTGGGTGGGTCCCTAATAAGAATGATTAAATACACGTATTAAGCAAAATTTAAAATGAAATTTAAATCAATACAGTCTATCCATGTGCTGATAGGCATGTACACTGTACCCTGCCATTTGTCTCCTCCCACACAGAAAAAACATACACTTTAAGTTCAAAGGAATGTTGAAAATGGCCCCTTCTCACTGCAGAATTTCACAAAGTCACCTATTTTGTCACTTGCTGGTTAAACCACTTCACTTCACCTTCCCGATCCTTAGATTTCTCAATCCACAGAGCAGGTACGACACCACTTACCTCAAAGGGCTACTGAAAGGATAAACAGTGTGTATGTGAAGGTGCCTGGTTCCTGCCTGCCTCGTGCTGGAAAGCACACAAAAACTTTTTTGTAAAGTTGCCATCACTGCAGGAGAAAGACGCTGGTAGTTTAATTTCTACATCACAGTAGTCAGTGGACTGATGAGTGACATGGTAGAAAGGTCATGACCTTGATTCCAAACCAGATGGCACACTCATCAGGGCCTCGTGGCACCACTGCCTACCACATGGTGACACCAGCAGGCCCCCTCCTGAACACAGGGCAGGCACCACAGTGACTCCAGCACTACAGATTATCAGCAACTAACAAGCTTTCTGACTCTGGGGGAGAAGAGCTAACCTCCAGAGACAGGAGGGAGGAAACCACATCATAAATCCTAAACCCGGCGGGACAATGCTTTCTGAGGAGCTAGGGCTGAGGAGGCTTCAAAGCAGACTCAAGAAACTGCGTAGGCTGCTACTAGACATGGTCCGACGGCTCCCTTCACACCCAGCCACACAAAGATCCTCCCAGGAAGATAACGATCTCTGGCAAGGCGGTGTGGAGTAGGGCTCCACCGAATAGCTGTATGACACTGAGCAAATTACTTCATCTCTCCAAGCTTTGGTTTCCTCATCTGTAAACAGAGATAAGGTCTATGCCCATCACCAGCATTCTTCTGAGCACTCAATGAGGTAATGCACAGAATAAATGGCACACAGCCGGTACACAAGCATTCAATAAATGTTGGTCATTATTGTTGAAAAGGTCTGTTTCCTTTGTAAGTGGACACCAGACCAGTCGAGCAGGTCTGAGAACAAGACAGCCTCACCGTTTGTTTCCCCCCACAAAAATTTCTTAGATTGGATTATGAGTCTGTATTTTTCATAGAGAATTCACATACATTATTGTAGCTGATTCTCATAACAACCTCTGAGGAGTTAGGGAGGGCAAGGTGTTCCCCACTTTGCAGGTGTATAAAGAACCATCCCCGCCTTGGCTGGTGTGGCTCAGTAGATTGAGCGCTGGCCTGCTCACCAAACAGTCACCGGTTCGACTCCCAGCCAGGGCACATGCCTGGGTTGCAGGCCAGGTCTCCAGTTGGGGGCATAAGACGCAACTACACACTGATGTTTCTCTCCCTCTCTTTCTCCCTCCTTTCCCTTTTCTCTAAAAATAAATAAAATATTAAAAAAACACAAAAAGCCGTCCCCCTTCCTTATTATATTCACCCATTCAAAAACTATGTTTTGCTGTCTCTTGATTTGTTTGTGAGTTTCTTGATGGCAGGGAGAGAAACTCTACCCCGAAGCCTGGAAAAGAGGCGCTCCTTAAGGCACAACACTCAACAGAGGGGGAGTGACAGCAACAACTATTCTAACAGTCAAGTTTCCTGCTCCAGCAGGAGTTTTGTTTGTTGGTTCCCCATGCAGGCTGGAATCTTAGCAAATAAGTTACATTGTTAATTCCCGCTAGGGCAGAGGGGACAACAGCTAAGATTCCCAAATCAACTGCTGAATCAGTGGCCTGTGCCTCACTTTCCTCTTCCAAAAGAACATGGAGCAGCAGAGCTGCTGCCCCATATCAAACAAAAAGGGAGCAAGGATCTGTGCCACAATTTATGTCCACAGACAACTATGAGCTCAGAGGAAAGGGAGGTAAGGAAGGTCATTTCAGAATCAGTGGATGTCAACAATGACTGGGCTGAGGATCTGGGCCGGCCCAGCCCACTGACTGCAAACACTCAAAAAGGCTGCAGAGCCAGAGCCCCAGCACAGCAGGTCACTGCCCCAGGGCCCCTCCCTCGGCTCCAGCCCTCTCCCTTCCCCAAAGGACATCTGAATTTACTATCCTGATAAAGACTGCAGTATGTGGTTCTGTGGCCAAGAACTCCTAGCCAAGTTTGGCTGTTGTCAAGCCCACTGCTGAATGAGTACGACTTTTAAAAATTGCTTCCTTGTGTTTCAAGTAAAAAATAACCTCCCATCTGAAAATTGAAATCATATATATTTGCAGAGGAAAACCAAAGATTTTTTTAAAAAAGGGGTGGGGGGGATTGGGAGGCACTGAGGGCCGGGAAGCAGTTCTTGGGCCAAAATTATTTTTGTCGTGGGTATTCCTTCAGTTTAAAGGCCAAGCTTGCACATTAATCTGGTATCTAAACTTCTGAGGCCCTGCCTCTATTTGCTCAGCGTGTTATTAACTGCTTGGCTCCCAGGAAAGCATTACTCACGCTGTATCACCGTGAGTGAAGAGGGCATGTTCGCGGCTAGAAAAGTCACACTCATTTCACAGTCACACAATATAAAACTTTGAATGGCCACCACACCTAGAAGGATGGGTTCCAGTTTCATGGGTTACACTTTTATCTCTTTTGCTATGTGACTACATTACATTCCCATAATCCTTAAACTCTCCTTAAACTTTCTTAAACTTTCTCCTGGTCCAATACTCTTGCCCCATCCCATTCAAAGGATAAAGAAAAAATATGAAAAATAGGAGAGGCAACACGATGCCTAATTAATTTCTAGGGAACCGTTTCTATCTCTCCAAGTACTCTAGCCCCTCCCTCTCCTCTCCTCCTCACCAAAGTTAATTCCTCAGCACCCTGCAGAGGTCAGGGACTATATGTGAGAGGTCCTTAGGGTCCTATCAAATTTTCATTTTATCAAAAAAGTAGACAAATCCAGAAAAATCCTTCTTGAAGTTACAGTTTGGCTACATCATAGAGCCAAAACCATTACCAAGTGACTCATTCTTTCATCAACACATTGTTATGTGGCTGATGAGGCCACCTCTTTTCTCAGGGGAGCAGAGGCAAAGGGAAGAGGCTCAACGAACTCAGTTTAAAACCACTATACATGCATTAGTGCCTTCATTATTTTACTCATTCATTCATTCCTTTAATTATGAAACATCTATGTGCCAAGCACTAGGAAGGAATATAGGGATGAACAAACACAGACATTATCTTCTGTACATTGTAATAGGTACTCGTCTGGGACTCGGGAGCGATTCCCTGGACATGGAACATCCAGTGCTAACACTGAGAAAGTCTCTGGCAAACCAGGATTAGTTGGTCACCCAATTAAAACAATATTCTAACTTAAGCTTCACAACCACCCTAAGGACTAGGAGAGCCAGAATTTGAAGGCTGCCTTATGTGAACTCCACAGCCCATGTGCTTTCCACCACCCTTGTGTTTCCGAAAAGAGAGATAAAAATGTCCTAACACTGAACACAGCCTCCAACAGCCCTCGACAGCCCTCCTCACCACACCTTGGCCGCAGGCTTCTGAGCACTTTCCTCCACGGCTCCCATGGTCACCCCACCCACTCTCCACCACAGACTGTGCAGCTGGGATTGCATCTGCTTGACAGTTGTTAGCAGATAATGTATAATCTCCCCTACCATTGCGAGGCTGACTTTTTAAAAATAGCAAGTCACTTAAACCTCTATAGGAATAAACATCTCCTTCAACAGGAAAATCAGAGCACGATTTTCAAGCACCAGAAACCCACTTCACACTAAACGTGCATCTATCTCTCAGGTCCAACACATTCAAGCTAGCAATCTACAGAAACTCACTGGCATTTAACAGTTCAAACAGAGGAAGCTGACTTTCAGACTCCTTATACTTTAGAAAGTAGCCTTTTAAAATTTTTCTTAAAAACAAAGCAAAACCCACCTAATTCAAAATGCTAAGGCCACATTCCAAGAGATCACGACCATTTGCATGTCAATGTCACCAAAACAATGTCTACGGTTTGTAGGAGGATTTCAGGCAACAGGCACGCTCCCACTTCTGCAACTACTCAGTGCTTAAACCGACAGCTGTCACTCCAAAATTCCATCACAACTGCACTCTCAGCGGGGGGTGATAAATTCGCCCAAACAATGACAAAGCCGATGTAATTTCCTTGCCACCAAAGAACAGGGCCCTCCAGACTTTTTATGTTTTGCTCTCATTCTTCATGCATAAAGTGTGCCTCAGTGATCCTCAAATTAACTTTCCACTTACATCATTTCAGCATTAAAAAGGGACTTTAAGGCCAGATCTTTCACAAGGCCTTTGTGAAACCAGATATAGGCCAATCTGTGTCTCCATGCTACTGTGATTACTGGATTTGCTACTTAAAGGTCCTGTGCCTCTGGAAAACAAGGTTGTGAGAGAGAAAGAAAGGCTCAGAAAGGCCTTTCAAAAGCAAATACAGTAGAGGCATTCAACGATCTATGGAGGGCAGTTAATAATAGTTTGGCTACAGCTCTCTCTGACAAAGTGCTGGGTGCTTTGGCTTCAGCACTAACTGCTCCAGCCACTTTTTATGAACTTGGAAGAGGCACCACCATTATGACCTTCAAGCTACATCAAAAGTCACAAATCCAAGTGACTGCCATCAACCTTGTGCACTTTGTAAAGGGGAACATAAAAAGCAGTGTTTCAGTTGGGTGCATTTTCAGGCAAACTAAACACTCTTCTAAAGGAAACCACACCCAGAACGGGTTTCGGGGGTTGGGGTAGGGTTGAGACACTCAAGTTCAAAAGACGTGCCCCTTCCGGGCCTCGCTTGGCCATTTAACAAGGGTCTGCAATAATACTGGCTGTCGCTGATCACTGAGGGCCCACAAGGTGCCAGGTACTGTGCCAAACGCAGCTCCCATGGAGAATCTCACTTATTCTTAAAACAATCTTATTATAGTGTTTGTATTACTCTTATCCCATAGATGAGTAAACAGGATCAGATCAGTAAATGAACTGCCCTAATCTGGAAAGCAATTTGGCGATATTTTGCACAAGGCATAGAAATAACCACATATGAAAAGTTTATAATGTTAAGGAAAAAACAGAACCAGGAAGACAAAACGGAATCTATGTAATGATTATAATAGTGTTAATCTGTACATGCACACAGAAAATAACTACTGAGGTTAAAATTTGCCGGGACTGCAGGATCTTACATAAGCGAATACATTTTCATTTCTTTTGAAGGTGTCATAGTATGGTTGTGAAATAATACATATATAAAAAGAATCTGAATACAAAGGACAGCTAAAAATTTAACTTTGTCCGTTGATGATCTTCAACCCTTCTTTTGAAAGAAATCATCTGCGTCACCTCCTCACTACTGCTTTCCTTACCTGTGTCAGGAAGGTTCTGGAGTGCTGCCAGTCGAGAACAGAAGTCATTTATCTCCCCTCCCCCCACAACTTCTTTTCTTTCTCTTTCTAAGGGGCAAAAGCTTCCAGCCAACAAGTTTCAGCAGATGCTTTTTCTCCCCTACCTAATCAATATCCAGTCATTTTAGAAGCTTCACCTGCGGGCTCACAGGAAATGAGCACTTACATTAAATAACAGATATTTAATGTATTTCAAATCCACCTTTAACACAGAAATCTGAAGGCACCACTAGGTAAATCTGATATATGTGAAATTGGACTGTAACTAACTCTAAGAACAGCAACATTTGGCTAATACAGCATCATTTCACTAAGACGGAGTATAGGGAAAGAGGGGTGTATTTTTGCTTTAAAAAAAAGTTTGAAAATATATAAAAAGCTGAAGTCATAAAGCAGGTATGAACTTAATAAGCCTCTACTTCCCAGGACACTGTGGTGAAATTCTGAAGGAATTTAGAAAAAACCAGCCCAGAGTATTTTTGTAATTCTCCATTAATACCGAATGGGTAAATGAAAAGACACTGTGTTTTTTTAACCTCACAAATTTCTAGAACTGCAGGATTAGCAGGTAGAAAAATCCCGGCCAAATTCTACAAAGATTTACAAAGCTAGGAATTAACCAACCATGCTTTAAAGCCCTGTAATCTCCTAGGGCAATTCTAAACTTTCTTTTAATTAACTACTATACATTTGGATACAAGATTATTTTTATAGTTAAAATGATCCAGTTTACTTAAGAGAGAAAAACCCACAGAACTCCTACTTTTAATGCAGGCTCTATATAAAATGTACAAACTTAAACCTCGGAAAGGTCACAACCTTTCTGGAACTATTTCCTTCTCTGTGCACAGAGGCACAGAGGAGGCAAGCAGAAATTATTTTTTCTTAAACCGGAATGTGGATACAATCCACTTGGGGTGCCTGTTAAAATGAGGTTCCACTCAGTAGGTGTGAGGTGGGCCTTAAGACTCTGCCTTTCTAACAAACTCCCAGACCATGTACAAACCACACTGAGCACACCAAGGTTCTTCACGTATTTTGCAGTTCAAACTTTGAGGAGCCCGAGCCCGTGTTATTTCTAACTTTCTTACCCCACCAAGGTAACAGCCTCTCAACTGGTCTCGTTCCTGTATCCTCGCTTGACCACTACCCTATAAAACAATCATTCTCGGGAGTCAGACGGTCCTTTCTAAGACAGAAAGAAAGAAAGAAGGGAAAGGGAAAGCGATGGGGGGGGGGGGAGGAAAGGAAAGGGAGAAGGAAAAGGAAAAGGAAAAGGAAAAGGAACGGGGGAAAGTCGGAACAAGGCACTGTCCTATTTAAAATCCTCCAGTAGCTTCCCAGTGCCTGTCTAACTTCCCAAGTCCTTAACCTGATTTTCAGAACCATGTATCATCTATCCTCTGGCCTTTGTCAACTTTTCTTCTAGAACCCCCTTCTAAACCAGCTCTTGGTTGCTCTGCATTCTAAACTCTGGCCACCCTGAACCTGCTCAAATCCCCCTACCTGGGTCCCTCACCTGGAACACCTTCATTTCTCCAGTTGCTTCTATGGATTGGTCAGCTCGGCCGGCACCTCCAGCATAGCTGCAACACTTCCTAATCAGGGGACAGTGGCTCTTCGAAAAGGCAAGCCCTGCCTTTTCAAAGTCAGTTTTATTTCTTAGAATTTGTGCTGCTCTAAAGTAGCCGAGGTTTGTGACCCACTGCTGAGCATTTAAATGGCTAGCCCTCTGCACCTATGAAATGGTTTAACACCTGCCAGACTTATAATTAAGCCACTCTAGCACAGAATACTGGAATTAGAAAAATGCTTACAATGTCCCTGTCATTTACATCCACACCATTAGTGTTCCACAGGTGGAGCTTAACAGCTGATAGATACTTGTCGAGAAGGGAGCAAAGGTACCAAGGTCTAAAAACGGCTGAGCTCCCCCTGGCTTATTCTGATAAGGTGCACCAGTGTCATTCCAGTACGAACAGATGGACAGCTGTGAAGCTATCATTAACTGTAAGCTTGAAGCTCTGTCACTATTCCTGCCATTTTTCAAAAGGGAGAAGAACAAACCCTGAAGTCCATAAACCGCTGTACAATACTGGAGGAGTTCTTCAACTTCGCCAGTACGTACAAGTTTTCTGTAAAAGAAAATGATGTTTAATAGCATGTGGACGTTTTCAAGGAAATGTCATAGATTTTACGCCTTTGCTGTCCAGCGCAGCTCTGCAAGGTAAATCTGACATTTAGGAAAGGAAAGCGGCCCAGATCTTCAGACATCTGAGACAGGGCCACGGCCAGGTGCCGCCTGCCACCCTTCTAGAGGCCAAATTGCTGGGATTTCTGTTTTTAAGGTCAAATCAATAGATTTTTTAAAGTTAAGAATCTAAATGGAATTAAACTAGATCCCTTACTAAACTGTCCGCCCCGCCCCCT
Organism: Mormoops blainvillei; assembly: GCA_004026545.1. Classification (NCBI taxonomy): domain Eukaryota; kingdom Metazoa; phylum Chordata; class Mammalia; order Chiroptera; family Mormoopidae; genus Mormoops; species Mormoops blainvillei. The sequence continues at coordinate 820 of PVJD01000460.1, read as the reverse complement.
GCCCCCAAACTCACATCTCTTTGGTCTTCACACCAACTCAGCGAGGGAACTGGGGCAGACAATTGACCCCATTTGGCAGATGAGGTGGCTAAGGCCTTCAAGATGTTAAAGGGCTTCTCCGATTTAACAAGATAGAGCCCATTCCTGACTAGTTAAATGCCTTATCAACTATTACACAATTCTGTTCTAAAACATACTTTTTCACAAGACTTCATTCTTCAGTAAGGAATCAGACATCTACTCCTATTTGGAAGCAATGACATGCAGTATGTTCCTCCTCATCTTTCTCCCACCCACCCCCACCCCACCAATTACAAAGATTGTACAACTGGTCCAATTAGGGAGTGATTCTGAAACTTTAGTATGCACCAGGTTCACGAGGCAGACTAGTTAAAACACCTCGGTCCCATCCCAGGGTTTCTGACTCAGTAGGGTCAGAAGTAGGGCCTGATAATTTCTATTTCTAGCAAGTTCCCAGGTCACATTGACGCTGCTGGTCTAAGGACTTCATTTGGAAGACCGCTGCAATAAAGTAGCCCACAATGTGAACTTCATTTATTTATTCTTTAAGGGTTAATGACTCCTCTGTGTAAGACAGGTAATGCCAGAGTTTGCTCCGGGATGTTGTGAAATGTAAGGAAAAGACGCAAACACTAAAACTATCACGGGAAACCCATTTGTGATTATCACATAATAACCAAGTGCTTAAACCTTAAAGGAAGGGAACCCAAGCAGAGATTCTGACCTCCCCCCAACCCCAACTCTGGAAAAAAAGAGTGGTATCTCGGTACTCGTTATTAATTTGTTCCGGAACTCTGTA